>CM068304.1:10293440-10706799 GCA_034768395.1 Linum lewisii
CAACATCAACCAAGTAGACAAAGGATGAATTTCTTCCGATCTTCTCCTTCCAGGTTGAAGAATTTTCTAGCCTCCCAAGGCTCACAGTTGCAGCCCAGATCTACTTGTCAGTAAGACCTTCTACCTTTCGCAACTCCTGATACAGCATGGACCTCTACTTATGGATGGTATTTGCTTCCTCCACCATTGGCTCTAGAGAATTGATTGTCTTCAGGATCATTGGCTTCAATTCTGCGATTTCACTTCCAACTTGACTATTTGAGCGACGAGATTTCTTAGCCGGGTTAGTAGCCTCAGGAGGAATGGCCTCGGATGGGGCATCCTTATCAACAGGCGTTGGGGGGTGGTGGCGAGGTTTTTAAGCCCCAACACCAAATAAACCTGAGAGTTCTCAGAGTCGTATTCCCACGGGTCTACTCAAGCTACCTTACTCAGTTTAGGTCTGCTAGTCAGCGAAATCGTTTTGATCGGAGTTTTTATCAATCTAGAAAAATGTAGAAACTAATTAACAACTAAAACACAAATGAACAAGTAGGATCAACAGTGGGGAAAGGTCTTGCTTGGGTTTGTATCCTTCTAAGAAATTATGAGAAAATGCAGCTACAGAACTGGCAGGACACGGATGACAATCAGTTTCAGGTTCTAAAGGTTGGGTCGGTCAACTCTACAACCAAGAACCACCTGCAACACACCCTAACTCGCATTCAACCAACAATCCAATAGCAAACTGAACAGAAACCCTAAAACAGGAGAATTGCAGAAAACCTCGAATTACAGGGAAGTCTAAGAACGGGGCGGCAAGATAACAAAATAGATCATCAACCATCATTAATCCACAATCCAATTCAACGTATCAACTCATAATCTCAAAGAAATCAACAAAACCCAAGCAAGAAAAGAAAACCTAGCTACTCATGAGATTAATAAAAAAGAAAGCTGCAAACCGCCAATTCATCAAGGTTGGCCTTGATTCCTCTGCTATTAACGAGCTGATCTTCAAATAATTAACTCTCGCTTATATCCATCTTCATTGCTTTTTCCCCAATCATATGCTGTCAGACTGTCTACCTCTGGCCGAAGCCAGCTCCCTCTCTTTCTTTATTTCCCCGTCCACTCCGCTTATTTTTTTTCCTCTCTGTTCTCTGGCCAAAAAGCCGAATGAAATTCCCCTCCATTAGAATCCCCATCTCGTCATAATCCTATTGGGCTCAGTAAGCCCACTTTCCTTCAATTTCATTCCGCCTCTCACCACCAAAAATCAAGTCTACTTTCTTTGTTAATAATTATCCATGATGACTTTGCTGAAGATTATCAACTGGCCCTTTTATAAATTAATTGGTCAAATTAGTTAATATGACCAAGTTAATTCCATGGGCCAAATTAATCCAATCCCCCTTATAAATGGTGATGGCGGGCAGAAGATGATGCTAATTTGATGATATGCATCTTTAACTTTTCTCTCCAAATTAGTCTTGCTACTCACTCAAGGCTCTAATCACACTTTGGATCAATTAAATTTAATGTCTTCAATATTCCTTCGTATACACCCTGAAATGCATCATAAACATACAAAACGACGTAAAATGACCTCAGGGGCCAAGGAGTACGAAACTTTCACAAAATCATGCAAATTGGACAGATAATTCACCGAAAATGTCGTCTAATGAGGGAATGAATACGTCAATAATAAGGCGCATCAGAGGGTTGGACTGATCATCTGTTGTAGGCGTTGGAGGAGTAGATTGTTCTCTGGCACGCTTATCCATTGGAGTTGGAGGGCTGGATTCGTCATCCCCAAAATGGTTATTCTTCCAACCTAACATCAGGTTCTTTTGTACCTCAATGGTAGGACATCCTTTCTCCAATTCTTCCATCCCAATAGCACTTTCACCAGTTGCTCGGACCTTGTCGAATACCTTTGCCAACCCATCATAAGAAGGAATGGGTACCCGATTCAGATTAGCACAATGACAGTGTTTCTGCATGACAAAAAAAAAAACCATAAGCAATTAAGCATGTAAGAACAAAGACATACTTAACCATACTATCCATTTTCTTACCGCAACGTAGTCAGCATAAGAAGTTTCATCAAGAATGACCATTTTCTTCGTGTCATCCCATCCCGAGCCACTCAACTCGCGTAACTCTTGTAGCGCCATAAATTTTGCCTTTAGTGTTTTGCATCGGGAAATGATGTTCGGGTCGGCCTTCACCCCACATCCCGGTCTCTCTTGTTCCATCAATCGTTCCAATTCTTTGTAAGCACCACTGGCGAACTTTCCTTTTGCATCAATTTTCTTATCTTCAGCAAGAATGTTGATACACTGAACCAGAACCTGATCAAGATCATCATTCCATGGGAAGTACTTTCGTCCTATTTCTCCATTGTCATCATCTTTCCTTTTTCTTCCCATGGCTGCAATGAAAGTACATATTCAAGACACAATAAACATAACAAATTGACATTCATAGTTGCAATAATTAAGCAGAAACAATTAAATTATTGAAGCAACTAAATTTTCGTTTGCTAACGTCCAAAACAAATAAAACCACCCAATGTCATGATCCAAAGCGAAGTACAAAAAAAAATTAAAATAAAAGAACTAGATCAACGATAGTAGCAATATAAAAATCATCAACGCCTAGGTCTATTATCCCACATTTCTTGAGCTTTATTAGACCTAAAGTTTGTCCACTCTGGAGTCGGCTGCATAGAAGATATAACTTCTTCCATTTGTTCAGCATGGATGTTTGATTCCGTTGATGAAGTTCGCACGTACGCTCTTTCTATACCGTCAACACCCACTTCTTGTTTGATGAAATTATGTATTAGGCAGCAAGCATGAACCATCCTTGCCACGACATCAGGAGCGAACCAGGTTGTGTCACGTAAAATCGTCCATCTCATCTTCAACAAACCAAATGCCCTCTCAATGACATTTCTTGAACTTGAATGCTTCATGTTATAATATTCCTCAGGTGTGTTTGGCTGATTATTACCCCACTCTTTCAGATGGTATCTTTGACCCCTAAATGGTGTAAAAAACCTTCACAGTTTGCATAGCCGACATCACAAAGATATTAGAAACCTAATGGAAGACGGTTAGGATTATTAGGTAAATATCTAGTACAAAATCTATGAAGGGGAACATTTGAAAATAGTTTGATTACCTTTGGGTACCTTCAACCCATTAGGTCTACACAAAGCATCTCGTAAAACCAGTGCGTCATGGGCTGAACCTTCCCAACCAAATAGGCAATAAATGAACTGACAGTCTGGATTGCACACCCCCAAAAACACTTCACCCTTTCTGTTTTGATATCTAGGCTGATCTTGAATTTTTGCACGAACCTTAACGTTTGTCCCGTCTAAAGCCCCTAAACACTTCTGCAAAACGATAATTGGTGTTCAGTGAAAGATTGACTATGGAATGACAATGGGTAAATACTAGTTAGGGGTTCGAAACACACCTTGAAATGTTTCCAGTTTGCATGTTGGCAATGGTCAGGAACAGCAAAAGGTTTGTGATACAAAGTGTGTCGCATGTTCAATATAGAAGTGAGGACAGCGTGAATTACTGCGCAAACTGTTTTTCCTGATTGACCAAACCTCTTCTGGATGATTCTGTTTTTTATATTATGGCCCAAAGTCGATAAAAACATCGCAATCATTTCTTCCACTAGGACTTTGATGGTTTTCCGCAATCCTCCTTCAGCGACGAGTACTTCACACAACCTCTTGAACACATGCATATTCACCCTTATGGTATCTAAGCTCGATCTGTCACTGTATGTGGTAGCATCAACCATGAAGTCTTTCCTCGATCTCCTCCCACGCAACCATTTCTCACGCAACCGCCTTCCAGAAACTTGTCGAACTCGTGGCAAACGATAACGTTCAAGTATGTCCAATAAAAGTAGTAGAAGGTACAAAACCAACAAGCTTGTCAATATGATCCTCCGGCTTGATACAGATAACGTCATTAACCTCGCCATTTGAGTAGTTTGCCAACAAACCTACTAATGAATTAGATCAAATTAATTTTTAACTTAGGTTGTCTTTATGTAATGATTATCACGGTCGAAGCGAACACTTTAATGGGAATGCAATGATGGGTCGTGAATTAAAAGAAAATTGAATTATGTGTGGTGTTTTATTTTTATTTTCATGCTTTATTAAGTGTTATTGTTTTACTAGTAATGTAATGAAGAAGAGAAGCTATGGTCAATTGAATAGGAAGAATATAAAGTATGAAGCCAACTGCATAAATATGCAGATTCAAGCTGCTAAGGGAAACTGCATAAATATGCATTTCTTCAATTGTAAAGGAATATACTAGCATCAAATTATTGTTGAAGTGTTTAATTGTTGAATATACTAATCAATAGTAAAGGAATATACTAGAACAACAGAGATACGAACAAAGACATATAAAGCTGTGTTTAATTGTTGAAGTACTGAATGCAAAAAAGTGTTGTACAGTTGAGCAAATCCGACCAGCAAACAGGACAATTTACTTGAATCAATTAATAAGGACTACCAAAAGAGAAACTAACCTGGGGAAAAGGGGATAATTAGTACTCGGCGAGCAGTAGTCCTCGTCGAGAAGTGCTGCAGAGAAGAAGCTGCAGAGAAGTAATAGAGACTGGTTTGAATGATAGAAGCAGCAGCTGAACAAACAAACCTCTCTTAAAGATTTTCCTCGTAGAGAACTAGTTCTCGGCGAGAAGTACGATGGTGAAAAGCAAACTAACCTGGCCTTGTCGAGATTATCCTCGTCGTAATAGTCCTCGTCGAGGAGTGCTACAGAGAAGAAGCTGCAGAGAAGTAAAAGAGAATGGTTTGATTCGTAGAACCAGCAGCTGAACAAACTAACTTCTCGTCAAGATTTTCCTCATCGAGAACTAGTTCTGGCAAGAAGTACGATGGTGAAAAGCAAACTAACCTGGCCTCGTCGAGATTATCCTCGTCGTAATAGTCCTCGTCGAGAAGTGCTACAGAGAAGAAGCTACAGAGAAATAACAGAGATTGGTTTGAATGAATTAATAACTTGATAGTTGTTAGTAGAAGTAGCAGTTGAACAAACTAACCTCACGTAAAGATTTTCCTCATCGAGAAGTACGATGGTGAAAACTGCAGAGAAGAAGCTACAAAGAGCTACTCGTCGAGAAGACCGCTGGAAGGGTTTTTATTTTTAAAGGACAATTTCGGATCAACCATAAAATGCTAGGCCGAAATTATGAAATCCCTACATACTACCAAGGCATTGAAAACTGGGTTTTAAGTGGCTTTGAAAGTGGGCTTGAATTCAAAGCTGTCCAATTCAGGTGATGGCCCAACCGATGGAAAACATGGATTTCAAAGAATCCAATGACTTCTGTAAATTCCACCCTCTGTTTTTGCACGGAAAATGACGTCATAGTCTTCTAGACTATTGATATTCAAATCAATTCCAACATCCAACCATCATTGTTTCCAAAATTGTCTCAACGAATGGCTTGTGCCAATATGAATCACGTCTTTGATATAATCATACTTGAGAACAAAAACAATAAAATAAAACATATATGAACAATATCTAACTGAAACTTCATGAGATAGATTTTATACCTTCAGATGAAGATCTTGTTCTCCAAAGAGTAAAGCTTCGTAAATCTCCAAGTGGGCAGAGCTTCGTGCTGATAACGTGTTATGAAAATGATGGAGAACTATGAACTATGAAGTAGAGAGAAAACACAAGAGAGAAAGAGGAGAGAATTGCTTCTTATTCATACCAATAGATACAATGATGTGCTCTATTTATAGGCACATAATACATAACTCCTATATGCTAATGTAATTACACATGAGTAGAGAGAATAATGAGTCATGAATGGGCTCATATAATTACATATGAATGGGGAGAAGAATGGGTCATTGAAGACATTGATTCTTATGATCAATGTTAAGGAAGCATCCTAGGTAGCATCTTATGTGAAGGTAGCATCCTATGTGAATCATGGACATTCACTACAATATTACTCATAACAATTATTAGTTTATTCCTTATTCCAATCATTAATATGTGGCTATTACAACCTTTTTCATCACGTGACAATAAACAGAAATAAATCTGTTACTTATTTTTATTTTCTCTTTCGAAATCCTCAATCCGCTTAGTATCTCAAATCCTTTACAATCTCGCGCTTACCGTTAAGTTTTCCTTTCGCACTAAAATCCAGATCACCGCCACAAGTCGTTGGCAAGTCCTCTTTCAGTAGTAACTGTATCTCTATCAGTTGATTATTCTCATGTTGATTCTTCAACGCCTTCTTCATCTTTTCCAACCTTTCTTTAGACAGATCCTTGTGGTTCAACATATACTTCTCTTGCTTCCCCTGAGGCAATTGCTTATACTTTCTTAGCATGCCAATTGCTTTGGGATAAAATGGCCAGACCTCTACCTCATCTCTTTTACCCTTTCCACGAAAATTGTGGATGATAAATGCGCAAGCACCTACTCCACAAAAGTTGTGATCTCCTCTAGTTTCTTAAGTAATCCATTCTTTTCTTCTTGAAAGTTGTTATTCTAGCAACTTCGTCGCTAATGAGCTTATGTTGCACATTTATTCTCACCATGATTTTTGTTTAATGTTTCTTTTTCTTTTGAGTTTTAGATGATTATAAGATTAGACTATGATGGGATATTTATATACATATTGTTGGAAGAAAATAACATAGATTTGCAATTAAAATTGATGTAAACATGGGAACAAATTTAATGATTTGTTTTTTTCATTACAACTTTGAGTGAATGTGTGGAAATCAATTCAATATGATGCTAAATTGTAATAAAAAGTGAGTTTGTGCGACTTAGAAGTTCCTTTGTTTGTTGGATGCTGCTCCTCGACAGGCTATCCACTAGAGACAAAATGATTCGTTGGGAATTAAACTCCCCTGCAACCTGTGGCGTTTTCATTACAACTTTGAGTGAATGTGTGGAAATCAATTAAATATGATGCTAAATTGTAATAAAATGTGAGTTTGTGCGACTTAGAAGTTCCTTTGTTTGTCAGATGCTGCTCCTCGACAGGCTATCCACCAGAGACAAAATGATTCGTTGGGAATTAAACTACCCTGCAACCTGTGGCGTTTGTGGTTTTTGTGATCAAACTCATTTTCCTTTGTTTGTGGATTGCACTTACAGCTCCAAGGTCCACGAGTGCTGCAACTTACCTCGAAGCTTGTAGGGATGTGTCACTTGGGAGGACTTTGCTGAAAGTCTACAGGCTTGCATGCTGCGTTTGGATGCTAAGAGAGCTTAGTTCTTGAAATTGAGAGTTGTCATTTACCACATTTGGTGAGAGAGGTGCAATAGAGTACATGAAAGAGGAAGCATTCCTCCAGAGGAGCTGGCTCCTATTATCGTGAGGGGAAAGGATAATATCCTCACCATTCATAAGAGAAAATTTTGCGCTAACAATTCAATTTCTTTTTTGCATAATCATTATGATCTTCTTCGCCAGTCGGTGGAAAATCCTCTATGAGCATTAACTCCATCTACATCCACTTATTCTTCTCGATCTCGTCATTCAACTTCTCTACATCTTCCACAAGATTTTATCCAATAGAGTTTCATGATTGAGCATGTTCTTTTCCTGTTTCGTTTGAGGCAGGCCTTGAACTTCTCCAGCACATCGATTGCTTCTATCATAGATGGTCAGACCTCCGACTTGGGATAAATGGTACATGAAGGGTATGAATTTACCTCGACTCACGCGTTGCGGTGCAGCTATTGTTGAGAGAAGGTGAGATCACAAACCAAGCCTTTGCAGAGGTTGCAAATTTTCTTGAGTCGTTGGACTAGAAATGTTGAGCATATTTACGAGAAAATCAATAATGCTTGTGACTACCTTGAGAACATTGGTCACAATTTTTTTATGGATCTACATGTTGTTTTTCAATTTCTATTATCATGTTATGTCATATATGATTTTTTAGACGTTTTCATTTCATTAAAAATGAAAGGTATGCATGAGAAGTATATTCGGTGAGTGGTTATATGTGTACTAGTTTAAATGGATAAATAATTATTGTTGGTTAATTATCTAACTAACTTGAGCATGAAATACAAAACTGATCTATATAATGAGCATGTTGGACTTATTTAAACTTGAGGCCCATATAGAAAATCGGACTAGTCTAGTAGGGGCTATAGATCCATGGGCTTGTAAAGTGAGTTCACTCTTAATAATTTCATATATTTATTCATTTTAACTTTATTATTTTGCATCTATTAGTAAGAGTTCCATGTAGATCAAGAAAAAATAAAGAACAATTCAAGCACTCATTTTCAATCATTCACACAAAGTTCTATCAAGAGCGGAAAAAATTATTCAACAAAATAATTATTAGTTTATTCCTTATTCCAATCATTAATATGTGACTATTACAACCGTTTTCATCAAGTAATGATAAACAGAAACAAATCTATTACTTATTTTTATTTCCACTTTTGAAATCCTCAATCCGCTAAGTAACTCAAATCCTTTAGAATCTCGCGATTACTGTTCAACTTTCCTTTCGCACCAAAATCCAGATCACTGCCACAACTCGTTGGCAAGTCCTCTTTCAGTAGTAACTCCATCTCCATCAGTTGATTTTCTCTTGTTGATTCTTCAACGCCTTCTTCATCTTCTCCAGCCTTTCTTTAGACAGATCCTCGTGGTTCAATATATCCTTCTCTTGCTTCCCCTGAAGCAATTTCTTATACTTTCTTAGCATGCTAGTTGCTTTGGGATAAGATGGTCAGACCTCTACCTCATCTTTTTGACCCTTTCCACGAAAATTGTGGATGATAAATGCGCAAACACCTACTCCACAAAGAGTTGTGATCTCCTCTAGTTTCTTAAGTAATCCATTCTTCCCTTCTTGAAAGTTGTTATTCTAGCAACTTCGTCGCTAATGAACTTATGTTACACATTTATTCTCAGCATGATTTTTGTTTAATGTTTCTTTTCTTTTGAGTTTTAGATGACTATAAGATTATACTATGATGGGGTATTTATATACATATTGTTGGAAGAAAAGAACATAGATTTGCAATTAAAATTGATTTAAACATGGGAAACAAATTTAATGATTTGTTTTTTTTTAATTACAACTTTGAGTGAATGTGTGGAAATCAATTAAATATGATGGTAAATTGTAATAAAATGTGAGTTTGTGCGACTTAGAGGTTTCTTTGTTTGTTGGATACTGCTACTGGACAGGCTATCCACCAGACAAAATGATTCATTGGGAATTAAACTCCCCTGCAACCTGTGGCGTTTGTGGTTTTTGTGATGAAACTCGTCTTCATTTGTTTGTGGATTGCACTTATAAATCCAAGGTCCACGAGTGCTGTAATTTACCTCGAAGTTTACAGGGGTGTGTCACTTGGGAGGAATTTGCTGAAAGTCTACATGCTTGCAGGCTGAGTTTGGATGCTAAGAGAGCTTAGTTCTTGAAATTGATAGTTGTCCTTTACCACATTTGGCGAGAGAGGTGCAACAGAGTACATGGAAGAGGAAGCATTCCTCCGGAGGAGCTGGCTCATATTATCGTGAGGGAAAGGAAAATATCCTCACCATTCATAAAAAAAATATTGCGCTAACAATTCAATTTCTCGTTTCTCAAAAAAATAATTCAATTTCTTTTTTGCATAATCATTATGATCTTCTTCGCCAATCGGTGGAAAATCCGTATGAGCGTTAACTCCATCTCCATCCACTTATTCTTCTCGATCTCGTCTTCAACTTCTCTACATCTTCCTCAAGATTTTATCCTACAGAGTTCCATGATTGAGCATGTTCTTTTCCTGCTTCGTTTGAGGCGGGCCTTGAACTTATCCAGCACATCGATTGCTTCTGGGATAGATGGTCAAACCTCTGACTTGGGATAAATGGTACATGAAGTGTATGAATTTACCTCGACTCACGCGTTGCGGTGCAGCTATTGTTGAGAGAAGGTGAGATCACAAACCAACCCTTTGCAGAGGTTGCAAATTTTCTTGAGTCGTTGGACTAGAAATGTTGAGCATATTTACGAGAAAATCAATAATGCTTGTGACTACCTTGAGAACATTGGTCATAAATTTTTTATGGATCTACACGTTGTTTTTCAATTTCTATTATCAAATTATGTCATATATGATTTTTTAGACGTTTTCATTTCATTAAAAATGAAAGGTATGCATGAGAAGTATATTCGGTGAGTGGTTATATGTGTACTAGTTTAAATGGATAAATAATTATTGTTGGTTAATTGTCTAACTAACTTGAGCATGAAATACAAAACTGATATATATAATGAGCATGTTGGACTTATTTAAACTTGAGACCCATATAGAAAATCGGACTAGTTTAGTAGGGGCTATAGATCCATGGGCTTGTAAAGTGAGTTCACTCTTAATAATTTCATATATTTATTCATTTTAACTTTATTATTTTGCATCTATTAGTAAGAGTTCCATGTAGATCAAGAAAAAATAAAGAACAATTCAAGCACTCATTTTCAATCATTCACACAAAGTTCTATCAAGAGCGGAAAAAATTATCCAACGAAATAATTATTAGTTTATTCCTTATTCCAATCATTAATATGTGACTATTACAACCGTTTTCATCAAGTAACGATAAACAGAAACAAATCTATTACTTATTTTTATTTCCACTTTTGAAATCCTCAATCCGCTAAGTAACTCAAATCCTTTAGAATCTCGCGATTACTGTTCAACTTTCCTTTCGCACCAAAATCCAGATCACTGCCACAACTCGTTGGCAAGTCCTCTTTCAGTAGTAACTCCATCTCCATCAGTTGATTCTTCTCTGTTGATTCTTCCCTGTTGATTCTTCAACGCCTTCTTCATCTTCTCCAGCCTTTCTTTAGACAGATCCTCGTGGTTCAACATATACTTCTCTTGCTTCCCCTGAAGCAATTCCTTATACTTTCTTAGCATGCTAGTTGCTTTGGGATAAGATGGTCAGACCTCTACCTCATCTTTTTTACCCTTTCCATGAAAATTGTGGATGATAAATGCGCAAACACCTACTCCACAAAGAGTTGTGATCTCCTCTAGTTTCTTAAGTAATCCATTCTTCCCTTCTTGAAAGTTGTTATTCTAGCAACTTCGTCGCTAATGAACTTATGTTACACATTTATTCTCACCATGATTTTTGTTTAATGTTTCTTTTTCTTTTGAGTTTTAGATGATTATAAGATTATACTATGATGGGGTATTTATATACATATTGTTGGAAGAAAAGAACATAGATTTGCAATTAAAATTGATTTAAACATGGGAACAAATTTAATGATTTGTTTTTTTTTAATTACAACTTTGAGTGAATGTGTGGAAATCAGTTAAATATGATGGTAAATTGTAATAAAGTGTGAGTTTGTGCGACTTAGAGGTTTCTTTGTTTGTTGGATGCTGCTCCCGGACAGGCTATCCACCAGATACAAAATGATTCATTGGGAATTAAACTCCCCTGCAACCTGTGGCGTTTGTGGTTTTTGTGATGAAACTCGTTTTCATTTGTTTGTGGATTGCACTTATAAATCCAAGGTCCACGAGTGCTGTAATTTACCTCGAAGTTTACAGTACAGGGGTGTGTCACTTGGGAGGACTTTGCTGAAAGTCTACAGGCTTGTAGGCTGAGTTTGGATGCTAAGAGAGCTTAGTTCTTGAAATTGATAGTTGTCCTTTACCACATTTGGCGAGAGAGGTGCAATAGAGTACATGGAAGAGGAAGCATTCCTCCGGAGGAGCTGGCTCATATTATCGTGAGGGAAAGGAAAATATCCTCACCATTCATAAAAAAATCTTGCGCTAACAATTCAATTTCTCGTTTCTCAAAAAAATAATTCAATTCTTTTTTGCATAATCATAATGATCTTTTCGCCAATCGGTGGAAAATCCCGTATGAGCGTTAACTCCATCTCCATCCACTTATTCTTCTCGATCTCGTCATTCAACTTCTCTATATCTTCCTCAAGATTTTATCCTATAGAGTTCCATGATTGAGCATGTTCTTTTCCTGCTTCGTTTGAGGCAGGCCTTGAACTTCTCCAGCACATCGATTGCTTCTGGGATAGATGGTCAGACCTCTAACTTGGGATAAATGGTACATGAAGTGTATGAATTTACCTCGACTCACGCGTTGCGGTGCAGCTATTGTTGAGAGAAGGTGAGATCACAAACCAACCCTTTGCAGAGGTTGCAAATTTTCTTGAGTCGTTGGACTAGAAATGTTGAGCATATTTACGAGAAAAATCAATAATGCTTGTGACTACCTTGAGAACATTGGTCACAATTTTTTTTATGGATCTACACGTTGTTTTTCAATTTCTATTATCATGTTATGTCATATATGATTTTTTAGACTTTTTCATTTCATTAAAAATGATAGGTATGCATGAGAAGTAAATACGGTGAGTGGTTATATGTGTACTAGTTTAAATGGATAAATAATTATTGTTGGTTAATTGTCTAACTTACTTGAGCATGAAATACAAAACTGATATATATACTGAGCATGCTGGACTTATTTAAACTTGAGGCCCATATAGAAAAATCGGACTAGTCTAGTAGGGGCTATATATCCATGGGCTTGTAAAGTGAGTTCACTCTTAATAATTTAATATATTTATTCATTTTAACTTTATTATTTTGCATCTATTAGTAAGAGTTCCATGTAGATCAAGAAAAAATAAAGAACAATTCAAGCACTCATTTTCAATCATTCACATAAAGTTCTATCAAGAGCGAAAAAAATTATCCAACAAAATGATTATTAGTTTATTCCTTATTCCAATCAATAATATGTGACTATTACAACCGTTTTCTTCAAGTAACGATAAACATAAACAAATCTATTACTTATTTTTATTTCCACTTTCGAAATCCTCAATCCGCTAAGTAACTCAAATCCTTTACAATCTCGCGCTTACCGTTCAGTTTTTCTTTCGCACCAAAATCCAGATCACCGCTACAACTCGTTGGCAAGTCCTCTTTCATTAGTAACTGCATCTCCATCAGTTGATTCTTCTCCTGTTGATTCTTCAACGCCTTCTTCATCTTCTCCAACCTTTCTTTAGACAGATCCTCGTGGTTCAACATATACTTCTCTTGCTTCCCCTGAAGCAATTCCTTATACTTTCTTAGCATGCCAGTTGCTTTGGGATAAGATGGTCAGACCTCTACCTCATCTTTTTTACCCTTTCCACGAAAATTGTGGATGATAAATGCGCAAGCACCTACTCCACAAAGAGTTGTGACCTCCTCTAGTTTCTTAAGTAATCCATTCTTCCTCTTCTTGAAAGTTGTTATTCTAGCAACTTCGTAGCTAATGAACTTATGTTACACATTTATTCTCACCATGATTTTTGTTTAATGTTTATTTTTCTTTTGAGTTTTAGATGATTATAAGATTAGACTATGATGAGATATTTATATACATATTGTTGGAAGAAAAGAACATAGATTTGCAATTAAAATTGATGTAAACATGGGAACAAATTTAATGATTTGTTTTTTTTTTAATTACAACTTTGAGTGAATGTGTGGAAATTTTTGATGAATTAAGGGTTTCATTTCATCAAAAAGAAGTTAAGTACAAACTATAGGCAAGTACAAAAAACTCAAGCTATATACAACTCAAAATCCTATTCTCATCTCTTCTACCTTTGGCGAAAGAAACAAGATCCAAGTCAATCTGAGTAATACAGTGTTCTACCGATATCTTCTTACCCCCGTATAAGATAGCACACCTACTTCTCCACACACTATTGATTATCATAACTCATTTCAATATCTTAACGCAACTAGTAACTCCACTGCCTTTCCAAGAAATAGCTTCATCAACAAACTGACTCCAACTCAAGGTTCCAACACACTCAGGCAGCAGCTTCATTTTCATTTCCTGAATGAAAGAACACAACCCAAACAGATGGTCCCTCGTTTCATCCCAGCTTGTACAAAGCGAACATCTGTTGTCGATGTTAGGCTCCCATTTAGCAATCTTGTCTTTGGTAGTAATACGGTCAATCACTATTAACCAAGCAACAAAATTAAGTTTAGGGATTATATATCCTTGCCAAACAAGCTCACACCAAGGCACTTCAGGGGCTTTCTCTCTGATGTCCTGCCAAATTACTCGAGGCTTGAACTTAGACAGCTCATTACCATTCCAGCAATACTCTCCATTCTCCACTGTCATGAACTGCCTTACTCTTGATCGTTGTTTCATCACCCTTTTCCAAATCCACGAGCCATAATCGGCTTTAACCTCCCACAAGTCCCTGCCTTTCAACTTGTATTTATTGATCCAAACGATCCATAATGAACCTCCTTGAGCAAATAAATTCCATAAATGCCTAATAGCATTGGCTGCATTCCAACTTCTAATATCACGTATACCAGCACCACCTTTAGTTTTTGGTACTGCTAGTTGATTCCAAGCTATTTTAGCTCTACCTCCATTCACCTTTCCCCATAAAAATCCGTTGCAGATAGATTCTATATCATTCATTAGACCCTTAGGAAGAAGGTATACCGACATCCAATACTGCAGTATACCACCAATTACAGACTCAACTAATTGAAGCCTACCAGCAAGAGATAACACCTTAGTCTTCCAATCAGTAACTCTCTTAGTAATTCTGTCCAAAAGCATCTTACATTCAGGTTTTTTAAGCTTACCTGCAGTAAGTGGAAGACCTAGGTATTTGAAAGGCAACTCTCCCATATTGAATCCACTAGCCTGCCTGATATCATCAACAAGAGCACTATCTGCACCAGCAATATAAAATTCGCTTTTCTCTGGATTATGCTTGAGTCCAGAGTCTCTGTGAAATCTATCAAGTATATTCACAACCCCCTCAATAGAGCCAACTGAGCCTTTTGTGAATATTATAATATCATCTGCAAATCCTAAGTGAGTTAGCACATTCTTACATTGAGGATGGTAGCCAAAAATTCCAGAAACAACTCCTTCATCCAGTAATCTACTAAGCACCTCCATGGAAATGACAAAGAGGTAGGGGGATATAGGGTCCCCCTGCCTTAATCCTTTTCTGGCTGCAAAGTTACCACATAATGTACCATTGATACTCACTGTCATCATAGTGGATTTGGGGCACCTTTCCAACCAAAAAATATATATAGAAGGGAACTCCATGGCTTTAAGCACCTTTAGCAGGAAAACCCAATTAACACTATCGAAGGCTTTCATCAAGTCAACCTTCAATGCTATTCTTGGAGAGATTCCTTTCATACCATACATCCTTAAAAGCTCATGAGCTACCAACACATTATCACTGATTAATCTTCCCTTGATAAAAGTAGTTTGAGAGGAACTAATTAAATCCGGCAAAACCTTGCTCATTCTATTAGCCAGGACCTTAGAGATAATTTTATAGACCACATTGCAGCAAGAAATGGGTCTATAGTCTTTCATATCACATGCATTAGGCTTTTTAGGAATTAATGCTAGGATCACAGAATTGACAAAACACGGCAGCTTACCAGTATGGAAAAAGTAAATCACTGCTGCAGTCACATCCTCCCCAACTATACCCCAACATCTTTTAAAGAAAGAGACTGGGAAACCATCTAGTCCAGGGGCCTTGTCCGATGGCATACTTCTCAAAGCCTCCTCAACTTCCTTGGGGGTAACCATAACAGATAGGTTATCATAATGATCATCCTGAAGCTTATGCTTAATTAGGGAATCTAACTCCAAGTCCTCCACTGCATGTTCCAGGGGCGGAACCAGGATTCATTGATGCACTGAGCCAAAATTGAAATAACTTTTTTCAAATAGAAATTTTAAGCAATTTTGTATTAATAGTATAATATAATTACGTACTACAATAATATATATTACGTTACACAAATCATTTACTTTTAGTATACAATGCCATTTGCCACTAATTGACTGTGCCCGATATATTTGTTTTCAAATTATTATTTTTGATCAAATGAAAATTGAAATGTGCCACCGGTGATTTTTTCATTGATTTGAATGATTTATCATCAAATATTTTATTCTTACTCGTTCAAAAGTCGAGATAAAATGATATTGGGCTTATCAACCATCTACACATGTTGACGAAATATTAGAATTAGAGAATGGTATGATTAATTTGATTGAGTATATTAGCTATATTAGTTTTTCTTATAAAGAATAAGGTTTTAAAATATATATTTGGTTTTAAAGTTTGAAATTGTAACAATGAACTAAGCCGAATTAATATAACACTGAGCCGGATTTAAAATTTGCACTGAGCCGGATTCGAAAAAAATTACAAATATACACTCGAATATAACGCTCGGGACCGAAAGTGGGGTAAGCCGGGGCTCGGCCCGGCTCCCCCCTAGTTCCGCCTCTGGCATGTTCATCTCCTAAGAGGTTCTTATAATAAGCGATGGCCACTGATTTAATATCATCAAACTCCTAAGAGGTTCTTATAATAAGCGATGGCCACGAATTTAATATCATCAAACTCTTCTACCAAAACACCATCAGAATTGCGGATCTGCCTTATAGTGTTTCTCAAGTTCCTAGACTTAACTTGGTTAAAGAAAATCTTGGAGTTCTTATCACCTTTCTTGATCCATAGGGACCTAGATTTAAGCCTTAAGAAACACTCCTCATCCTTCTCTAACTGATCCAGTTCAAGTCTCCAACGTTTAGCAGCTGAAATGGTTCTCTCACAAGGATTAACAAAATCTTCTTCTTGGAGAGCAACCATACCAATCTTTTTCTTCTTGACTTAATTATGAATATCACCATAATCCTCAGCATTCAGAATCTTTAACTCTCTTTTCAACATCTTCAGTTTACCATAAAGACGAAAGAAAGGAGTGTCAGAACTTCTATGGGACCAAACCTTTCTTAAAATAGTATCAAACTTAGGGTTATCAGGCCAAAAGCTGAAATATTTGAAAGGCTTAGGTCTAAATGGCTACAACCCTCCTGTTTCCAACATGATAGCACAATGGTCTGGCACCTCACAAGGAATAACTGAAACCAGACTTCCTGGGAATTTAGAATGCCAGCCAGAATTCACCAGAACCCTATCCAATCTACGGGATATTGGGTCTAATGTTCTGTTGTTCACCCAAGTAAAAAAAGGACCTGAATAAGAATGCTCTTCCAAATCACAATTTCTAACACAATCTTTAAAATCCTCCATACTAGTAAAACTGCTAACTCGATTAGAGGCCTCATTTAACTTAAGGATGGCATTAAAATCACCCCCCAAGAACCAAGGATCAGACAGGCCAGATAAAGAAGCAATATCCTCATACAAATCCCTCCTCTTTGTTAAGTCTGTTGAAGCATATATCATAGTTCCATAAAAAAGGACGAGGCAAGTCAACTTTGAAGTGGATAAATTGACTGCTACTCCTAAGGACCTTCAGAGGTACATCAGGTCTCTAAACTAGCCACAACTTCCCAAGTTACCACAGTAAGCAAACTCTACCTTCCAACCATCAAATCTTTCACTGAACAGCTTTTTAGCATTTTCAATTTTTACCCTAGGCTCAAGCAAAGCAATAACATCTAAACTATGCTTATTTATATACTTCCTAAGAACATCAAACTTACCAGAGTCATTAAATCCTCTGATATTCCAGATCCACAACTTCATTTTTTCCTTTTGTTATGCTGCTGCCTTGTCAAAACAAACCCTTTGACAGGGGAAGCAACCTGATGAGCCATACCTACATCACTAAAGGAAACCACTTTAGCTGTTCCAAAAGAAATACTCTTATCAAACTCAGTTGTAGGAACCATATCCGAGACCTCCACACTAGCTTCAGTCCCTGATTGGCTAGCAGGTGGAACCTCCTCTCCAACAGAAGACTCAGCCCCTAAACCTGCAATCCCCTCAGCATTAAGCTTACTTCTAGAGCCCCCAGGTGAACCCTCCCCAGCTGGTTTAGATTCATTGCTGGACTTACTCCAGAAGCAGCCGAATTAGAATGCTGGATGGTTTCCTTACCTTTCTTCTTTCTATTTCGCTTCTTCTTCTTTTGACCTTCTCCTTGAACAAGGCTCATGATTTCTACCTCCTCCGAAGATTCAACATAGTCCTGTTGTGCAGGGACCCATCCTCTCCATGAGGAGACTCAGGGACATTGCCTGCAACCCCCTCAGCAGTAGGCGAATCACCCCCAGATGCAGGTGCACCCTTCTGTCCAGAAGAGGATTCAGGCACATTGCCTGCATTGCTGGAGCTGGCACTTGAAACTTTCTGCTGGTACACACGAGAAGGACCATTGTTCTTGTAAACTCGACCTTCCAGGAAATTAACCTGAATCACAGCTTGTTTACCTTCACTCATTTCCACCTTCAGCTCAGAGATTCGACCATCCAACTCCTTAAGCAAAACACAGACCTGAACACTGAATCCATTACGGACCAGTTTATTAACAGGTTTGCCCAGCTGAGTTGCAAGCCATCTCACCCCCTCCGGAGTCAAAAGCTCAGGCGGAACTCCCCTAAATTCAATCCAAACATGCATAAGCTCTTTAGCAAAATCAGCCGGCTAAACTCCAGGGAACCATTTCCGAACTATCATCGGCTCATTATGAATGTGCCAGGACTGCTGGAAAACCCAGTCCCTATGGTTAACCGATGCAAACTCGAACACCCTCGAAATTTGAGAGACCTCCACCTTCCCTTCGTATCCCCATAACCAGTTAGCCACAGAGCGAATTACCTTGATCGGTGGACCTTCGTCGATGAACTGCCCAACCATCGCCCTGTTAAGCCTGTCACGACCCAAAGCAATTACCTTCGGCGGAATTCTCAAAACTCCGTCCACCATGGAAGTCAGAGCTTCCTCAGCAAACCTTAGGTCAGTCTCTGGTTGAGAAACCACAGATGACCAGGATTTGGAGAAAGACTCTTTCCCTTTGCTAGTAGAGTTCATCGTGCCGGAGCACCGGCGATGCCGATCGAAAAAATCAAAACCCCAATTTTCAGTGAAATCGACTCGTGGCGCGTGGCACAGGAACCTTTTTTCTCCTATATGTGGAAATCAATTAAATATGAGGCTAAATTGTAATAAAATGTGAGTTTGTGTGACTTAGAAGTTCCTTTGTTCGTGGGATGCTGCTCCTGGACAAGCTATCCACCAGATACAAAATGATTCGTTGGGAATTAAACTCCCCTGCAACCTGTGGCGTTTGTGGTTTTTGTGATAAAACTCGTTTTCATTTGTTTGTGGATTGCACATACAACTCCAAGGTCCACGAGTGCTGCAACTTACCTCGAAGCTTGCAGGGGTGTGTCACTTGGGAGGACTTTGCAGAAAGTCTACAGGCTTGCAGGCTGAGTTTGGATGCTAAGAGAGCTTAGTTCTTGAAATTGAGAGCTGTCCTTTACCACATTTGGCGAAAGAGGTGCAATAGAGTACATGGAAAAGGAAGCATTCTTCCGGAGGAGCTGGCTCATATTATCGTGAGGGAAAGGAAAATATCCTCACCATTCATAAAAAAATATTGCGCTGACAATTCAATTTCTTGTTTCTAAAAAAAAAACAATTCAATTTCTTTTTTTCATAATTATTAAGATCTTCTTCGCCAATCGGTGGAAAATCCTCTATGAGCATTAACTCCATCTCCATCCACTTATTCTTCTCGATCTCGTCATTCAACTTCTTTACATCTTCCTAAAGCTTTTATCCAATAGAGTTTCATGATTGAGCATGTTCTTTTCCTGCTTCTTTTGAGGTAGGCCTTGAACTTCTCCAGTGAGAATTGGGTAATTTGCTCACTTACCATTCTAGGTTTTGTGGCTTTGTATTAATAGGAGAAGTTGTTACATGGAATAGTTACAAAGGAGATACAGAGTACGGGAATATTCTACGGGATTCTCTAATATTTACAATTAATCACATAATCTCATTACCCTCCCTCAAGCCAAAGGGCATGCGCACTTTGAGCTTGTAGCGTAGTGTAGCATGTCGGGCGGAAGCAAGAGGCTTAGTAAGAGCATCGGCTAGCTGATCTTTGGATGATATGTACGCGACATGAAGAGATTTATCCGCCACCCGTTCACGGACAAAGTGGAAATCAATCTCTAAGTGTTTCGATCGCGAGTGGAAGACTGGGTTGGCCGATAGGTATGTAGCACCAATATTATCACCAGAGGGTCGGTTATTGGTGCAGAGGTCGTCCGATTTCTTTGAGAACCGATGCTAGCCATGTGATTTCTGATGCCACCGTAGCAAGTGCTTGATATTCGGACTCCGTCGATGATCGTGACACTGTTCTCTGCTTTTTGCTCGACCATGAGATGATGTTTGACCCATAGAATGTGACGTACCCGCCAGTGGATCGATGATCGTCAGTATCACCGGCCTAGTCTGCATCAGAGAATCCTTGTAGTGTTGCCGTGGTTGATGGTTGAATAAGTATACCCATGTCAGCTGTGCCGCGCAAGTAGCGAAGGGCGCGTTTCAAGTGTCCTCAATGATTCTCGGTTGGAGCGTGCATGTATTGCGACAGTCGAGCCGTAGTGAAGGCCATATCAGGCCTCGTCATTGAAAGATACTGTAGACCCCCCACTAGCTACCGATATAGCGTCGGATTATGAAAGGGTGTGTCATCTGGTGGTAGTGTCACTGTCGATGAAGGAGTGCTCACCGGTTTGGATGTGGGCATGCCGGCTCTATGTAGCAGATCCGTAATGTACTTCTTCTGACTCAGGTGAAGCCCTTGTGAAGATGTCGTCACTTCGATCCCCAAAAAAATAGTGAAGTGCTCCGAGATCTTTGATTTTGAACCTATCCGCAAGATAGGCAAGGACTTGTTCCATGTGAGCCATGTCGGAGCCTGTAATGATAATGTCATCCACATAGACAAGTATAAACATTGTCACGCCATTAGATGAATAATAAAAGAGAGAGTGGTCTGTCTTCGATCCTTGGAATCCAAACATCTCGAGAGAGTCGCGGAGGCATGAGAACCAAGCCCGCGGAGCCTGTTTGAGCCCATATAGGGATCTTTTTAATAAGCACACATGATCAGGATTCTCACGATCCTGAAACCCTGGTGGTTGATCCATGTAGACCGTCTCCTCAAGTGACCCATGGAGAAATGCATTTGAGACGTCTAATTGTTTGATCTGCCATTTCTCAGAGATAGCAATTGATAATATCAACCGAACACATACAGGCTTTATAACAGGACAAAAAGTTTCAAGATAGTCCACACCTTCCGTTTGATGGTACCCTTTTGCGACTAGGCGTGCCTTGTAGCGTGCAATTGTGCCATCCGGGTTCTTCTTGAGTCGAAACACCCACTTGTTTCCGAGAACTCGAGCTGTGGTTGGTTGAGGTACCAAAGTCCAAGTACCATTGTCGAGAAGAGCCTTGAACTCCTCACCCATTGCTGTCCGCCAAGTTTGATGTTTGTTTGCTTTGGTGTAGCATGTGGGCTCAACGTCAGGTTGCTCCATACTTTGTGCTACCCATGCTCGAGGTTTAGTGATCCTGTTCGTTGCCATGTCAGCATCGAGTGTGTTGATATTGGAGCTGGATCTGCATGTTGAACAGCTACTGTGGCCGTCGGTGAAGTTGGAGATTCGGTAGCTGTGTGTTGAGGGCTGGAGGCCTCGCCAGGGGTACTTTGGGTTGGCCGAGTAGGCCCATCAGTTTGACTTTGTACCGTGTGAGTTAAAAGGGGGAAAACCTTGCGTGCTGGACAGGCGGCTGTGAAGCCGTTTGGGCTGTAGGCCCGCAAAGCCCAGAACGCTACACAGATGGGCCGGGTTCTGTGGGTAGCAGCTGATGGGCCGGCGGCAGTGGCAAGAGAGGTGGCAGCACTGTGGGCGTCCTGAATATTCCTTCTTCGAATGTGGCTTGCTTATCAACCTGAAATGGAAAGAGAGATTCGTCAAAGAGAACGTGTCGAGAGACATGTATTTTCTTTGTCTCCATGTCAAGGCAATAGTAGCCTTTGTGCCGGTTGCTATAGCCGAGAAATACGCTATGAGCTGAATTCGGAGCTAATTTGTGAGGAGCATACGGTTTCAACCACGGAAAGCATAAACACCCGAATCTACGGAGAGCAGTGTAATCTGGTTCAATGCCAAATAATCAGTGATATGGTGTGTCATGAGTGATAGATGAAGGTATACGATTAATCACATATACCGCAGTCTGAAAAGCATAGGGCCAATAGTGTAGAGGAAGCTTAACTTGATGTATGAGCGTTCTACCGGTTTCAACAATATGCCTGTGCTTCCGTTCGGCGCATCCATTTTGTTCTAGAGTATGTGGACAAGAGGTCTGTTCCTGGATTCCTTGCTCCTTTAAGTAAACCGACAGACGTTGATACTCGCCTCCCCAATCGGCACGAAAAGTCCGAATCCGTCGGCCAAAGTAATTCTCCACTAAGTTTTTGAATTCTTTGAACACACCCAATAAGTTCGACCTGAATTGCACAAAGTAAACCCAAGAATACTTGCTGTAGTGGTCATAAAATAATATATAATATCGCTGTTTGGTAACGGACGGAACCGGCGAGGGCCCCAAACATCACTACATATTGAATCCAATGGGCCCGAAGCCTGAAACTGAGAAATAGGAAATGTAATTTTGTGCATCTTTCCAAGGCAGCAATTAGGGCAAATTGCAAGAAGACGCTTATTAGAGAAAGCTAAATTTTGACGTCGCTGATGCCACACCGGTAACGTAGCAGAATGAGCTTGCGGTTGTGAGGCTTCACGGAACATCGCCAGTGGAATCGGGTATAGACCATCCTTACTCTGGCCTCGGAGCAGACTCTTGCGTGTTACCATGTCCTGAATATCCACCAAATTGTGATAGAAGATAATAGCAACATTATTATCACGGGTGAGTGCACTGATAGATAGCAAATTTTGACAAGATTTCGGAACATATAGCAATTGGTTCAGTTCAATGGGCGAAACAGATAAAATCATTGTTGACCGACCAGAGTGAGAGATAGGAACTCGGTTACCATTACTGAGCTGAACCTGGTCCGTTCCTTGGTATTCGGAGTGCAAAGCAAGATTCGCCAGATCATTAGTTAAGTGATGGTTAGCTCCAGAGTCTAGGGTCCACATATCTTGACTCGGCGGATGAGGTGACATGGCATAGTGAGCAGCCGGTGGTAGCTGGGACATCGGCTGACGAGGCGAGGGACAACTTCGGTAGTGGTGGCCCGAGCCTTGGCAGTTGAAGCAGATCAAGGGCCGACTGGGGAATTGATTTGGGCCCCTGTACTGCTGCTGCCCCCAAAGACTGTTGAGCCTGCGGATGCTGTGGCCCAGGGTTATAGACAGACTGCATCCCACTGAAGCCCACCGCCTGCTGACCACGAAAACCCGACCCGCCTGGAGCCTGATAGTCGGTCGGGCCTTGGAAGTAACCACGGCCCATCTGTGGCTGCCGCGGCTGGCCGAAACGACGCGGCCTCATCCGCTGCTGTAACCGGCCGCCTCCTCCATGAGCAAAATTGGCCTGAGGCTGGCCGGACAATTCAGCAATATCGACTTCAGTTTCTTCCGTTAGCAACAGCCCATGAAGTTCCAGGTACGAGACTCCAGTTTGGTGGTTTCGAAGACTTCGTGTGAACTCCTTGTAGGAGTTGTTGAGCCCTTTCAGGAGATGATCAGTGAAGTCGTCTTCTGCAACATTGGCACCGAAAGACATTAACCGATCAAAAAAGACTTAGCTCGCAGAAGATATACCGTAATCGTGACCGACCCCTATCGAAGCTCATACATCTGCCCTTTAAGAGCACGAATCTGAGACTGGCTGCCAGTCCCATAGGCTGCCGCGAGGGCCTTCCATGCGCCGTGTGCCGTCGTCACACCGACGAGCGTGTGCAGGGCAGTCTCCGTAACCAAACTGATCAACCATCCGAGCACGAACTGATCACGGCGCCGCCATTGAGTATAAGAGGATTCACAGCTCCACCTTCGAGCTCAGCAGCGGGAGATGTTGACGATCTATCCACGTGGCCTAGGAGATCGTGGCTAGCAAGTAAGGGCTCAAATTGGAGATTCCATACTAAGTAATTTTTCAGAGGTGAGTTTGATTGCTGGTGTCGTTGGTAGAGAAGGAAGTGGGAAGGCTTGAGTAGTCATGGAAGATGAGAATTGGAAAATAGGAAAGATGTGGCTGTTTGACGGTGGTGAGTGACAGAGAAGAGAATTAGAGAAAAGGGAGGCGGCTGGGAAGAGATAAGCTATTAGGGTTAAGATAATCGGTCAAATTGGACCGAGATTAAGAGGCTCTGATACCATGAGAATTGGGTAATTTGCTCACTTACCATTCTAGGCTTTGTGGCTTTGTATTAATAGGAGAAGTTGTTACATGGAATAGTTACAAAGGAGATACAGAGTATCGAGGAAAATATTCTACGGGATTCTCTAAATATTTACAATTAATCACATAATCTCATTATCCAGCACATCGATTGCTTCTGGCATAGATGGTCAGATCTCTAACTTGGGATAAATGGTACATGAAGGGTATGGATTTCCCTCGACTCGCGCGTTGCGGTGCAACTATTGTTCAGAGAAGGTGAGATCATAAACCAACCCTTTGCAGAGGTTGCAAATTTTCTTGAGTTTTTGGATTGGAAATGTTGAGCATATTTACGAGAATATAAATAATGCTTGTGACTACCTTGAGAACATTGGTTACAATTTTTTCATGGATCTACACGTTGTTTTTCAATTTCTATTATCATGTTATGTCATATATGATTTATTGGACTTTTTCATTTCATTAAAAATGAAAGGTATGCATTAGAAGTATATTCGGTGAGTGGTAATATGTGTACTAATTTAAATGGATAAATAATTATTGTTGGTTAATTGTCTAACTTACTTGAGCATGAAACACAAAACTGTTATACATACTGAGCATGCCAGACTTATTTTAACTTGAGGCCCATATAGAAAATCAGACTGGTCTAGTGGGGGCTATAGATCCATGGGCTTGTAAAGTGAGTTCACTCTTAATAATTTCATATATCTATTCAATTTAACTTTATATTTTTGCATCTATTATTAAGAGTTCCATGTAGATCAAGAAAAAATAAAGAACAATTCAAGCAGTCATTTTCAATCATTCAAATAAAGTTCTATCAAGAGCGAAAAAAATTATTCAACAAAATGATTATTAGTTTATTCCTTATTCCAATCATCAATATGTGACTAATACAACCATTTTCATCAAATAACGATAAACAGAAACAAATATATTACTTATTTTTATTTCCACTTTCGAAATCCTCAATCCGCTAAGTAACTCAAATCCTTTACAATCTCACGCTTACCGTTTAGTTTTCCTTTCGCACCAAAATCTAAATCACCGCTACAACTCGTTGGCATGTCCTCTTTCAGTAGTAACTGTATCTCCATCAGTTGATTCTTCTCCTGTTGATTCTTCAACGCCTTCTTCATCTTCTCCAACCTTTCTTTAGACAGATCCTTGTGGTTCAACATATACTTCTCTTTCTTCCTCTGATGCAATTTCTTATACTTTCTTAGCATGCCAGTTGCTTTGGGATAAGATGGCCAGACCTCTACCTCATGTTTTTACCCTTTCCACAAAAATTGTGGATGATAAATGCGCAAGCACCTACTCCACAAAGAGTTGTAATCTCATCTAGTTTCTTAAGTAAACCATTCTTCCTCTTCTTGAAAATTGTTATTCTTGCAACTTCGTCTAATGATCTTATGTTGCACATTTATTCTCACCATGATTTTTGTTTAATGTTTCTTTTTCTTTTGAGCTTTTTTTTTTCCGGGACATCTCTAAAAGAGATATCGTAGACCGTGAACCATCCTAGGAGCTAAAAAAGAAAAGAAAAAGGAAAGGTAAGGGGGGAGGGGGAGGGGAGGGGGGAGGGGGTGGAGATTTATCCACCAATATCATTGTTAATAGAATGGTCTTAAATTAATTAGGTCGAGCAAGTTTGGGAGAAAAACATAATGCCTCTTTGGTCAGAATGTGTGCCAAAGTATTTTGAGTTCTCGGAATAATTTTGTATTCTACAAAATCTAGATCATGAATATATAACATAACTATTGTTATGGTGAATTCCTTCCTTGTGCTGATTGACCTTTGAATTCTGAATCAGATGATTAGATGATTGTATTGTATTTAATTAAAACCAAATCAGTGCATCAGTTTATCCCTAATATCTTGACTTACCAAGTTCATAGGGGCTGAATTATTCTTAGAAGAATTAGCTAATAACATAAGGGAGTAAAAGGGAAGGTCATATAATTATTTGACAAAGTCAATCACTACAGTTTGTCAGCCATTAGTCACATAATTAATTAAGGGGAATTCTGATTGGAGTATTACAACACGTCGAATAGGGGGTAATGCGTAATCTATGGGGAACGTAAATTCTGATAATCAAAAGGAAAATTAATTAAGCGGCCATACCTGAATCCGACTTTAATGCAGATTCGTTGGAGATTTCAAGTCGCCGTTGATCAGAAAACATCGTTGAGAGGGTTTTTGTGATAGCTATGGAACCTTTTGATTCCTAGGCCTGTCCTCTCGTGTCTGTAGTTTTGGTAGGTTAGGCTATTGATAGCTTGAAATAGAATCGATGTTCTATCTATTCGTCGTAGTCTTCAGTCTCAGGATAAAGAAGGTCTTAATATGAGAGGCCGAACACACCCCTTAACTAAGTCGAGTAGAATCCCGGGGTGGCAGGCTTTCCCTCTGGATCTCAACCGAAGATTTTAAAGGGAAGCAAAGGAGTATCAAACTTTCGAGGGTTCTAAATAAGCTTTCGAATTGTTGGATTGTTATTTTTATTACTCATAAGACAATTTTTCTGACGTGTGGTAATTACACAGGTCAATCCCTTTCAGGTAGGTGATGAACGATGCCACAAATCCGGTAGATCCACTCATTAAAATGACCTCAGGAAGAGAACCTCCTCTGTTATTAACCTCAGGAAGAGAACTTCCTCTATTATTAACCAGGGATTAAGATCCCTTGCAAGCACCGTCTAGAAGACGGGCTTGAAAAACGTCAGGTTGGGAAAGATCCCAACGCCAAGAACCAACAACGATCAGTCCCGTACAAAAGCCACCGCAAACAGAAAACGCCCAGCAGGAAGCATAGACAAACAAAATCGGAGAAAAGTTGATGAAGAAGAAGATGATCGGAAGGGTCTTTCTCCAATTTCTTTTGAGCTATAGATGATTATAAGATTAGACTATGATGAGATATTTATATACATATTGTTGGAAGAAAAGAACATAGATTTGCAATTAAAATTGATGTAAACATGGGAACAAAATTAATGATTTGTTTTTTTTAATTACAACTTTGAGTGAATGTGTGGAAATAAATTAAATATGATGCTAAATTGTAATAAAATGTGAGTTTGTGCGACTTAAAAGTTCCTTTGTTTGTTGGATGCTGCTCCTGGACAGGCTATCCACCAGATACAAAATGATTCGTTGGGAATTAAACTCCCCTGCAACCTTGGCGTTAGTGGTTTTTGTGATGAAACTCATTTTCATTTGTTTGTGGATTGCACTTACAACTCCAATTTCCACGAGTGCTGCAACTTACCTCGAAGCTTGCAGGGGTGTGTCACTTGGGAGGACTTTGCTGAAAGTCTACAGACTTGCAGGCTGAGTTTGGACGCTAACAGAGCTTATTTCTTGAAATTGAGAGCTGACATTTACTACATTTGGCGAGAGAGGTGCAATAGAGTACATGGGAGAGGAAGCATTCCTCCGGAGGAGCTGGCTCATATTATCGCGAGGGAAAGGAAAATATCCTCACCATTCATAAAAAAAAATCTTGCGCTAACAATTCAATTTCTCGTTTATCAAAAAAACAAATCAATTTCATTTTTGCATAATCATTAAGATCTTCTTCGCCAAGCAGTGGAAAATCCTCTATGAGCATTAACTCCATCTCCATTCACTTATTGTTCTCGATCTCGTCATTCAACTTCTCTGTCATCTTCCTCAAGCTTTTATCAGTAGAGTTTCTTGATTGAGCATGTTATTTTCCTGCTTCTTTTGAGGCAGGCTTGAACTTCTCTAGCATATCGATTGCTTCTGGCTTAGATGGTCAGACCTCTAATTTAGGATAAATGGTACATAAAGAGTATGAATTTACCTCGACTCAAGCGTTGCGGTGCAGCTATTGTTGAGAAAAGGTGATTTCATAAACCAAGCCTTTGCATAGGTTGCAAATTTTCGTAAGTCGTTGGATTGGAAATGTTGAGCATATTTACGGGAAAATCAATAATGCTAGTGACTATCGTGAGAACATTGGTCACAATTTTTTTACGGATTTACATGTTGTATTTCAATTTCTATTATCATGTTATGTCATATATGATTTTTCATTTCATTAAAAATGAAAGGTATGCATGAGCAGTATATTCGGTCAGTGGTAATTTAAATGGATAAATAATTATTATTGGTTAATTGTCTAGTTTACTTGAGCATGAAACACAAAAATGATATGCATACTGAGCATGCTGGACTTATTTAAACTTGAGGCCCATATAGAAAATCGGACTGGTCTAGTGGGGGCTATAGATCCATGGGCTTGTAAAGTGGGTTTATTCTTAATAATTTCATATATTTATTCATTTTATTATTTTGCATCTATGGTTAAGAGTTCCATGTAGATCAAGAAAATATAAAGAACAATTCAAGCCCTCACTTTCAATCATTTACATAAGTTCTATTAAGAGCCAAAAAAAATTAGCCAACAAAATGATTATTAGTTTATTCCTTATTCCAGTCATTCATATGTGGCTATTACAACCTTTTTCATCAAGTGACAATAAACAGAAAAAAATATATTACTTATTTTTATTTCCACTTACGAAATCCTCAACCCGCTAAGTAATTCAAATCCTTTACAATCTCGGGCTAATCGTTCAGTTTTATTTTCGCACCAAAATCCAGATCACAGACACAAGTCGTTGGCAAGTCCTCTTTCAGTAGTAACTGCATCTCCATCAATTGATTCTTCTACTGTTGATTCTTCAACGCCTTCTTGATCTTCTCCAACCTTTCTTTAGACAGATCTTCGTGGTTCAACATATACTTCTCTTGCTTCCCAGAGGCATTTCCTTATACTATCTTAGCATGCCAGTTGGTTTGGGATAAGATGGCCAAACCTCTACCTCATCTTTTTTGCCTTTTCCACGAAAATTGTGGATGATAAATGCGCAAGAACCTACTCCACAAAGATTTGTGATCTCCTCTAGTTTTTTAAGTAATTCATTCTTCCTCTTCATGAAAGTTGTTATTTTATCATTTTCGTCACGAATGAGCTAATGTTGCAAATTTATTCTCACCATGATTTTTGTTTAATGTTTCTTTTTCTTTTGAGTTTTAGATGATTATAAGATTAGACTATGATGGGGTATTTATATACATATTGTTGGAAGAAAAGAACATTGATTTGCAATTAAAATTGATGTAAACATGGGAACAAATTTAATGATTTATTATTATTTTTAATTACAACTTTGGGTGAGTGTGTCGAAATCAATTAAATATGATGCTAAATTGTAAGAAAATGTTAGTTTGTGTGACTTTGAAGTTCCTTTGTTTGTTGGATGCTGCTCCTCGACAGGCTATCCACCAAAGACAAAATAAATGGCTGGGAATTAAACTCCCCTGCAACCTGTGGCATTTGTGGTTTATGTGATGAAATTCGTTTTCATTTGTTTGTGGGTTGCACTTACAGCTCCAAGGTCTGCGAGTGTTGCAACTTACCACGAAGCTTGTAGGGGTGTGTCACTTGGGAGGGATTTGTTGAAAGTTTACAGGCTTGCAGGCTGAGTTTAGATTCTAAGAGAGCTTACTTCTTGAAATGGAGAGTTGTCCTTTACCACATTTGGCGAGAGAGGTGCAATAGAGTACATGAAAGAGGAAGCATTCCTCCGAAGGAGCTGGCTCATATTATCGTGAGGAAAAGGTAAATATCCCCACCATTCATAAAAAAAATCTTCCGCTTACAATTCAATTTCTTTTTTGAATAATCATTAAGATCTTCTTCGCCAATCGGTGAAAAATCTCCCATGAGCATTAACTCCATCTTCAATCCCCTTATCTTCTCGATCTCGTCATTCAACTTCTCTCTCATCTTCCACAAGCTTTTATCTAATAGAGTTTAATGATTAAGCATGTTCTTTTCCAGCTTCTTTTGAGGCAGGCCCTTGAACTTCTCCAGCACACTTCTAGCACAGATGGTTAGACCACTGACTTGGAATAAATGTTACATGAGGGGTATGGATTTACCTCGAATCGTGCACTGTGTTGCAGCTATTGTCGAGAGAAGGTGAGATCACAAACCAACCCATTGCAGAGGTTGCAAATTTTCTTGAGTCGTTGGATTGGAAATTTTGAGCATATTTACGAGAAAATCAATAATGCTAGTGACTACCGCGAGAACACTGGTCATAATTTTTTTACGGGTCTACACGTTATTTTTCAATTTCCATTATCATGTTATGTCATATATGATTTTTTAGACTTTTTCGTTTCATTATAAATGGAAGGTATGCAAGATAAGTATATTCGGTAAGTTGTAATAAGTGTACTAATTTATTTGGATAAATAATTATTATTGGATAATTGTCTAGCTGACTTAAGCATGAAACTCAAAACTGATATAAATACTGAGCATGCAGACTTATTACAGTTGAGGACCATATAGAAAATGAGACTGGGCTAGTGGGGCCATAGATCTATGGGCTTGTAAAGTGAGTTTACTCTTAACAATATCATATATTTATTCATTTTATTATTTTGCATCTATTGTTAAGAGTTCTATGTAGATCAAGAAAAATAAAGAACAATTCAAGCACTCACTTTCAACCATTCACATAAAGTTCTATGAAGAACTAAAAAAAATTAGCCAACAAAATGATTATTAGTTTATTCCTTATTCCAATTATTCATATGTGGCTATTACAATCTTTTTCATCAAGTGATGATAAACAAAAAAAAATCTATTACTTATTTTTATTTCCACTTTCGAAATCCTCAATCCGCTAAGTAACTCAAATCCTTTACAATCTCGCACTTACCGTTCAGTTTTCCTTTCGTACCAAAATCCAGATCACAGCCACAAGTCGTTAGTAAGTCCTCTTTCAGTAGTAATTGCATCTCCATCAATTGATTCTTCTCTTGTTGATTCGTCAACGCCTTCTTCATCTTCTCCAACTTTTCGTTGGACAGATCCTCGTGGTTCAACATATACTTCTCTTGGTTCCCCAGAGGCAATTCCTTATACTATCTTAGCATGCCAGTTGCTATGGGATAAGATGGCCAGACCTCTACCTCATACTTTTTGCCTTTTCCACGAAAATTGTGGATGATAAATGCGCAAGCACCTACTCCACAAAGATTTGTGATCTCCTCTAGTTTCTTAAATAATCCATTCTTCCTCTTGTTGAAAGTTGTTATTCTATCAATTTCGTCACGAATAAGCTTATGTTGCACATTTATTCTCACCATGATTTTTGTTTAATGTTTATTTTTCTTTATGTTTTAGATGATTATAAGATTAGACTATGATGGGGTATTTATATACATATTGTTGGAAGAAAAGAACACAGATTTGCAATTAAAATTGATGTAAACATGGAACAAATTTAATGATTTTTTTTTTTAATTAGAACTTTGTGTGAATGTGTGGAAATCAATTAAATATGATGCTAAATTGTAAGAAAATGTGAGTTTGTGCGACTTAAAAGTTCCTTTGTTTGTTGGATGCTGCTCCTAGACAGGCTATCCACCAAAGACAAAATAATTGGTTGGGAATTAAACTCCCCTACAACCTGTGGCATTTGTGGTTTATGTGATTAAATTCGTTTTCATTTGTTTGTGGGTTGCACTTACAGCTCCAAGGTCTGCGAGTGTTGCAACTTACCACGAAGCTTGTAGGGGTGTGTCACTTGGGAGGGATTTGTTGAAAGTTTACAGGTTTGCAGGCTGAGTTTAAATTCTAAGAGAGCTTACTTCTTGAAATGGAGAGTTGTCGTTTACCACATTTTGCGAGAGAGGTGCAATAGAGTACATGAAAGAGGAAGCATTCCTCCGAAGGAGCTGGCTCATATTATCGTGAGGGAAAGGTAAATATCCCCACCATTCATAAAAATAAATCTTCCGCTTACAATTCAATTTCTTTTTTGCATAATCATTAAGATCTTTTCGCCAATCGGTGAAAAATCTCCCATGAGCATTAACTCCATCTCAATCCCCTTAGCTTCTCGATCTCGTCATTCAACTTCTCTCTCATCTTCCACAAGCTTTTATCTAATAGAGTTTAATGATTAAGCATGTTCTTTTCCAGCTTCTTTTGAGGCAGGCCCTTGAACTTCTCCAGCTCACTTCTAGCACAGATGGTCAGACCACTGACTTGGAATAAATGTTACATGAGGGGTATGGATTTACCTCGAATCGCGCACTGTGTTGCAGCTATTGTCGAGAGAAGGTGAGATCACAAACCAACCCATTACAGAGGTTGCAAATTTTCTTGAGTCGTTGGATTGAAAATGTTGAGCATATTTACGAGAAAATCAATAATGCTAGTGACTACCGCGAGAACATTGGTCATAATTTTTTTACGGGCCTACATGTTATTTTTCAATTTCCATTATCATGTTATGTCATATATGATTTTTTAGACTTTTTCGTTTCAGTATAAATGAAAGGTATGCAAGATAAGTATATTCGGTAAGTTGTAATAAGTGTACTAATTTATTTGGATAAATAATTATTATTGGATAATTGTCTAGCTGACTTAAGCATGCAACTCAAAACTGATATAAATACTGAGCATGATGGACTTATTTACAGTTGAGGACCATATAGAAAATGAGACTGGGCTAGTGCGGGCTATAGATCCATGGGCTTGTAAAGTGAGTTTACTCTTAATAATATCATATATTTATTCATTTTATTATTTTGCATCTATTGTTAAGAGTTCTATGTAGATCAAGAAAAATAAAGAACAATTCAAGCACTCACTTTCAACCATTCACATAAAGTTCTATGAAGAGCCAAAAAAAATTAGCCAACAAAATGATTATTAGTTTATTTCTTATTCCAATTATTCATATGTGGCTATTACAATCTTTTTCATCAAGTGATGATAAACAAAAAAAAATCTATTACTTATTTTTATTTCCACTTTCGAAATCCTCAATCCGCTAAGTAACTCAAATCCTTTACAATCTCGCGCTTACCGTTCAGTTTTCCTTTCGTACCAAAATCCAGATCACAGCCACAAGTCGTTAGTAAGTCCTCTTTCAGTAGTAATTGCATCTCCATCAATTGATTCTTCTCTTGTTGATTCGTCAACGCCTTCTTCATCTTCTCCAACTTTTCGTTGGACAGATCCTCGTGGTTCAACATATACTTCTCTTGCTTCCCAGAGGCAATTCCTTATACTATCTTAGCATGCCAGTTGATATGGGATAAGATGGCCAGACCTCTACCTCATCCTTTTTTGCCTTTTCCACGAAAATTGTGGATGATAAATGCGCAAGCACCTACTCCACAAAGATTTCTGATCTCCTCTAGTTTCTTAAATAATCCATTCTTCCTCTTGTTGAAAGTTGTTATTCTATCAATTTCGTCACGAATAAGCTTATGTTGCACATTTATTCTCACCATGATTTTTGTTTAATGTTTATTTTTCTTTTATGTTTTAGATGATTATAAGATTAGACTATGATGGGGTATTTATATACATATTGTTGGAAGAAAAGAACACAGATTTGCAATTAAAATTGATGTAAACATGGGAACAAATTTAATGATTTATTTTTTTAATTACAACTTTGTGTGAATGTGTGGAAATCAATTAAATATGATGCTAAATTGTAAGAAAATGTGAGTTTCTGCGACTTAGAAGTTCCTTTGTTTGTTGGATGCTGCTCCTAGATAGGCTATCCACCAAAGACAAAATAATTGGTTGGGAATTAAACTCCCCTACAACCTGTGGCATTTGTGGTTTATGTGATGAAATTCGTTTTCATTTGTTTGTGGGTTGCACTTACAGCTCCAAGGTCTGCGAGTGTTGCAACTTACCACGAAGCTTGTAGGGGTGTGTCACTTGGGAGGGATTTGTTGAAAGTTTACAGGCTTGCAGGCTGAGTTTAGATTCTAAGAGAGCTTACTTCTTGAAATGGAGAGTTGTCCTTTACGATATTTGGCGAGAGAGGTGTAATAGAGTACATGAAAGAGGAAGCATTCCTCCGGAGGAGCTGGCTCATATTATCGTGAGGGAAAGGAGAATATCCTCACCATTCATAAAAAAAAAATCTTGTGCTTACAATTCAATTTCTTTTTTGCATAATCATTAAGATCTTCTTCGTCAATCGGTGGAAAATCCTCCATGAGCATTAAGTCCATCTCCATCCATCTTCTCGATGTCGTCATTCAACTTCTTTCTCATCTTCCTCAAGCCTTTATCCAATAGAGTTTCATGATTGAGCATGTTCTTTTCCTGGGGTCCGGCTTGGGATCAAGGAACTATGTGTACACTAGTATATAAAAATAGGTGTGCACGTGTACGAATAGGCGTTCACATGTAAACACATTACATTATTAAGTAGTGTGCACATGATTTATACAAAATATGTACACACGAGTATGAAGTATATGTACACTAGTGTAAAAAATAAGTGTGCACGTGTACGAATAGTTGTACACATTTATACATGTGTACAAGATAAATGTACGTGTATAAAAAATGTAAGTACATAAATGTGTACGTGTATAAAACGTGTACACATGATTTATACAAAATATGTGCACACTAGTGTAAAAAATAAGTGTGTATGTGTACGAATAGGTGTACACGTGTATAAAATGTGTTTACACATGTACATAAACAAAATGTAAGATATTGTGTACACGTGTACAAAGAGTGTGTGCACGTGTGCAAAAATGTAAGTACATAAACGTGTGCGTGTATAAAATGTGTACAAAACATGTACATATGTACGAACATTTTTTGCAAATGAGTACACAGTTTATGTACAAAATGTGCACGTACATTTGTACAAAAATGTGTACACATATTAAATACGAGTACGAAGCGTCACCAGAAAAAAAATTCCAGAAAATAGGCCCGAAGACAGTGGTCCGGTGGCCAAAATTTTTTTCAAAATCGGAGCTCCGATCGTCTGGAAAATTCATCGGAGAAGTCGCCGGAGCTATGGTCGCCGGAACTCTGGTCACCGGAATTTCGGTAATCGGCTGTTTGAACTTAAATTAAAATAACTAAAAAAGAAATTAGAGTAAATTAAATGGTGAAATGACCTTTTTACCCTTTTAATTTAAACCATTAGATCTGAAAAAATAAATCAATGGCTGAGATCCTTCCTTGATGGCGTCAAGGAAGGGAATTTTATTTGACGGCAAGCTTGACTCCTTTTCCTGGTTCTTCTGAGGCGGGCCCTTGAACTTCTCCACCACATCGATTGCTTCTAGCATAGATGGCCTGACCTCTGACTTGGGATAAATGGTACATGAGAGGTATGAATTTACCTCGACTCGCGCATTGCGTTGCAGCTATCGTTGAGATCACAAAACCAACCCTTTGCAGAGGTTGCAAATTTTCGTGAGTCGTTGGATTGGAAATGTTGACCATATTTACGAGAAAATCAATAATGCTAGTGACTACCGTGAGAACATTGGTCATAATTTTTTTACGAATCTACAGATTATTTTTTAATTTCTATTATTATGTTATGTCATATATGATTTTTTTGATTTTTTTACGTTTCATTATAAATGAAAGGTATGCAAGATAAGTATATTCGGTGAGTGGTAATAAGTGTACTAATTTATTTGGATAAATAATTGTTGTTAGTTAATTGTCTAGCTGACTTAAGCATGAAACACAAAATTGATATAAATACTGAGCATACTGGACTTATTTAAACTTAAGGCCCATATAGAAAATCAAACTGGGTTAGTGGGGGCTATTGATCCATGGGCTTGTAAAGTTAGTTTACTCTTAATAAATCATATATTTGTTCATTTTATTGTTTTGCATCTATTGTTAAGATTTCCGTGTAGATCAAGAAAAAATAAAGAACAATTGAAGCACTTACTTTCAATCATTCACATAAAATTCTATCAACAACAAAAAAAAATTAGCCAACAAAATGATTATTCGTTTATTCCTTATTCCAGTCATTCATATGTGGCTATTACAACCTTTTTCATCAAGTGACGATAAACAAAAAAAATCTATTACTTATTTCTGTTTCCACTTTCAAAATCCTCAATCCGATAATTAACTCAAATCCTTTACAATCTCGCTCCTTTCGCACCAAAATCCAGATCATAGCCACAAGCCGTTGGTAAGTACTCTTTCAGTAGTAATTGCATCTCCATCAATTGATTCTTCTCCTGTTGATTCTTGAACGCCTTCTGCATCTTCTCCAACCTTTCGTTAGACAGATCCTCGTGGTTCAACATATACTTCTCTTGCTTCCCAGAGGCAATTGCTTATACTATCTTAGCATGCCAGTTGCTTTGGGATAAGATGGCCAAACCTCTACCTCATCTTTTTTGTCTTTTCCACGAAAATTTTGGATGATAAATGCACAAGCACCTACTCCATACAGATTTGTGATCTTCTCTAGTTTCTTAAGTAATCCATTCTTCCTCATCTTGAAAGTTGTTATTCTATCAATCTCGTCACTAATGAGCTTATGTTGCACATTTATTCTCACCATGATTTTTGGTTAATGATTATTTTTCTTTTGAGTTTTAGATGATTATAAGATTAGACTATGATGGGGGTATTTATATACATATTGTTGGAAGAAAAGAACATAGATTTGCAATTAAAATTGATGTAAACATGGGAACAAATTTAATGATTTGTTTTTTTTAATTACAACTTTGTGTGAATGTGTGGAAATCAATTAAATATGATGCTAAATTGTAAGAAAATGTGAGTTTCTGCGACTTAGAAGTTCCTTTGTTTGTTGGATGCTGCTCCTAGATAGGCTATCCACCAAAGACAAAATAATTGGTTGGGAATTAAACTCCCCTACAACCTGTGGCATTTGTGGTTTATGTGATGAAATTCGTTTTCATTTGTTTGTGGGTTGCACTTACAGCTCCAAGGTCTGCGAGTGTTGCAACTTACCACGAAGCTTGTAGGGGTGTGTCACTTGGGAGGGATTTGTTGAAAGTTTACAGGCTTGCAGGCTGAGTTTAGATTCTAAGAGAGCTTACTTCTTGAAATGGAGAGTTGTCCTTTACGATATTTGGCGAGAGAGGTGCAATAGAGTACATGAAAGAGGAAGCATTCCTCCGGAGGAGCTGGCTCATATTATCGTGAGGGAAAGGAGAATATCCTCACCATTCATAAAAAAAAAATCTTGTGCTTACAATTCAATTTCTTTTTTGCATAATCATTAAGATCTTCTTCGTCAATCGGTGGAAAATCCTCCATGAGCATTAAGTCCATCTCCATCCATCTTCTCGATGTCGTCATTCAACTTCTTTCTCATCTTCCTCAAGCCTTTATCCAATAGAGTTTCATGATTGAGCATGTTCTTTTCCTGGGGTCCGGCTTGGGATCAAGGAACTATGTGTACACTAGTATATAAAAATAGGTGTGCACGTGTACGAATAGGCGTTCACATGTAAACACATTACATTATTAAGTAGTGTGCACATGATTTATACAAAATATGTACACACGAGTATGAAGTATATGTACACTAGTGTAAAAAATAAGTGTGCACGTGTACGAATAGTTGTACACATTTATACATGTGTACAAGATAAATGTACGTGTATAAAAAATGTAAGTACATAAATGTGTACGTGTATAAAACGTGTACACATGATTTATACAAAATATGTGCACACTAGTGTAAAAAATAAGTGTGTATGTGTACGAATAGGTGTACACGTGTATAAAATGTGTTTACACATGTACATAAACAAAATGTAAGATATTGTGTACACGTGTACAAAGAGTGTGTGCACGTGTGCAAAAATGTAAGTACATAAACGTGTGCGTGTATAAAATGTGTACAAAACATGTACATATGTACGAACATTTTTTGCAAATGAGTACACAGTTTATGTACAAAATGTGCACGTACATATGTACAAAAATGTGTACACATATTAAATACGAGTACGAAGCGTCACCAGAAAAAAATTCCAGAAAAATAGGCCCGAAGACAGTGGTCCGGTGGCCAAAAAATTTTTCAAAATCGGAGCTCCGATCGTCTGGAAAATTCATCGGAGAAGTCGCCGGAGCTATGGTCGCCGGAACTCTGGTCACCGGAATTTCGGTAATCGGCTGTTTGAACTTAAATTAAAATAACTAAAAAGAAATTAGAGTAAATTAAATGGTGAAATGACCTTTTTACCCTTTTAATTTAAACCATTAGATCTGAAAAAATAAATCAATGGCTGAGATCCTTCCTTGATGGCGTCAAGGAAGGGAATTTTATTTGACGGCAAGCTTGACTCCTTTTCCTGGTTCTTCTGAGGCGGGCCCTTGAACTTCTCCACCACATCGATTGCTTCTAGCATAGATGGCCTGACCTCTGACTTGGGATAAATGGTACATGAGAGGTATGAATTTACCTCGACTCGCGCATTGCGTTGCAGCTATCGTTGAGATCACAAAACCAACCCTTTGCAGAGGTTGCAAATTTTCGTGAGTCGTTGGATTGGAAATGTTGACCATATTTACGAGAAAATCAATAATGCTAGTGACTACCGTGAGAACATTGGTCATAATTTTTTTACGAATCTACAGATTATTTTTTAATTTCTATTATTATGTTATGTCATATATGATTTTTTTGATTTTTTTACGTTTCATTATAAATGAAAGGTATGCAAGATAAGTATATTCGGTGAGTGGTAATAAGTGTACTAATTTATTTGGATAAATAATTGTTGTTAGTTAATTGTCTAGCTGACTTAAGCATGAAACACAAAATTGATATAAATACTGAGCATACTGGACTTATTTAAACTTAAGGCCCATATAGAAAATCAAACTGGGTTAGTGGGGGCTATTGATCCATGGGCTTGTAAAGTTAGTTTACTCTTAATAAATCATATATTTGTTCATTTTATTGTTTTGCATCTATTGTTAAGATTTCCGTGTAGATCAAGAAAAAATAAAGAACAATTGAAGCACTTACTTTCAATCATTCACATAAAATTCTATCAACAACAAAAAAAAATTAGCCAACAAAATGATTATTCGTTTATTCCTTATTCCAGTCATTCATATGTGGCTATTACAACCTTTTTCATCAAGTGACGATAAACAAAAAAAAATCTATTACTTATTTCTGTTTCCACTTTCAAAATCCTCAATCCGATAATTAACTCAAATCCTTTACAATCTCGCTCCTTTCGCACCAAAATCCAGATCATAGCCACAAGCCGTTGGTAAGTACTCTTTCAGTAGTAATTGCATCTCCATCAATTGATTCTTCTCCTGTTGATTCTTGAACGCCTTCTGCATCTTCTCCAACCTTTCGTTAGACAGATCCTCGTGGTTCAACATATACTTCTCTTGCTTCCCAGAGGCAATTGCTTATACTATCTTAGCATGCCAGTTGCTTTGGGATAAGATGGCCAAACCTCTACCTCATCTTTTTTGTCTTTTCCACGAAAATTTTGGATGATAAATGCACAAGCACCTACTCCATACAGATTTGTGATCTTCTCTAGTTTCTTAAGTAATCCATTCTTCCTCATCTTGAAAGTTGTTATTCTATCAATCTCGTCACTAATGAGCTTATGTTGCACATTTATTCTCACCATGATTTTTGGTTAATGATTATTTTTCTTTTGAGTTTTAGATGATTATAAGATTAGACTATGATGGGGGTATTTATATACATATTGTTGGAAGAAAAGAACATAGATTTGCAATTAAATTGATGTAAACATGGGAACAAATTTAATGATTTGTTTTTTTTAATTACAACTTTGTGTGAATGTGTGGAAATCAATTAAATATGATGCTAAATTGTAAGAAAATGTGAGTTTCTGCGACTTAGAAGTTCCTTTGTTTGTTGGATGCTGCTCCTAGATAGGCTATCCACCAAAGACAAAATAATTGGTTGGGAATTAAACTCCCCTACAACCTGTGGCATTTGTGGTTTATGTGATGAAATTCGTTTTCATTTGTTTGTGGGTTGCACTTACAGCTCCAAGGTCTGCGAGTGTTGCAACTTACCACGAAGCTTGTAGGGGTGTGTCACTTGGGAGGGATTTGTTGAAAGTTTACAGGCTTGCAGGCTGAGTTTAGATTCTAAGAGCTTACTTCTTGAAATGGAGAGTTGTCCTTTACGATATTTGGCGAGAGAGGTGCAATAGAGTACATGAAAGAGGAAGCATTCCTCCGGAGGAGCTGGCTCATATTATCGTGAGGGAAAGGAGAATATCCTCACCATTCATAAAAAAAAAATCTTGTGCTTACAATTCAATTTCTTTTTTGCATAATCATTAAGATCTTCTTCGTCAATCGGTGGAAAATCCTCCATGAGCATTAAGTCCATCTCCATCCATCTTCTCGATGTCGTCATTCAACTTCTTTCTCATCTTCCTCAAGCCTTTATCCAATAGAGTTTCATGATTGAGCATGTTCTTTTCCTGGGGTCCGGCTTGGGATCAAGGAACTATGTGTACACTAGTATATAAAAATAGGTGTGCACGTGTACGAATAGGCGTTCACATGTAAACACATTACATTATTAAGTAGTGTGCACATGATTTATACAAAATATGTACACACGAGTATGAAGTATATGTACACTAGTGTAAAAAATAAGTGTGCACGTGTACGAATAGTTGTACACATTTATACATGTGTACAAGATAAATGTACGTGTATAAAAAATGTAAGTACATAAATGTGTACGTGTATAAAACGTGTACACATGATTTATACAAAATATGTGCACACTAGTGTAAAAAATAAGTGTGTATGTGTACGAATAGGTGTACACGTGTATAAAATGTGTTTACACATGTACATAAACAAAATGTAAGATATTGTGTACACGTGTACAAAGAGTGTGTGCACGTGTGCAAAAATGTAAGTACATAAACGTGTGCGTGTATAAAATGTGTACAAAACATGTACATATGTACGAACATTTTTTGCAAATGAGTACACAGTTTATGTACAAAATGTGCACGTACATATGTACAAAAATGTGTACACATATTAAATACGAGTACGAAGCGTCACCAGAAAAAAAATTCCAGAAAAATAGGCCCGAAGACAGTGGTCCGGTGGCCAAAAAATTTTTCAAAATCGGAGCTCCGATCGTCTGGAAAATTCATCGGAGAAGTCGCCGGAGCTATGGTCGCCGGAACTCTGGTCACCGGAATTTCGGTAATCGGCTGTTTGAACTTAAATTAAAATAACTAAAAAAGAAATTAGAGTAAATTAAATGGTGAAATGACCTTTTTACCCTTTTAATTTAAACCATTAGATCTGAAAAAATAAATCAATGGCTGAGATCCTTCCTTGATGGCGTCAAGGAAGGGAATTTTATTTGACGGCAAGCTTGACTCCTTTTCCTGGTTCTTCTGAGGCGGGCCCTTGAACTTCTCCACCACATCGATTGCTTCTAGCATAGATGGCCTGACCTCTGACTTGGGATAAATGGTACATGAGAGGTATGAATTTACCTCGACTCGCGCATTGCGTTGCAGCTATCGTTGAGATCACAAAACCAACCCTTTGCAGAGGTTGCAAATTTTCGTGAGTCGTTGGATTGGAAATGTTGACCATATTTACGAGAAAATCAATAATGCTAGTGACTACCGTGAGAACATTGGTCATAATTTTTTTACGAATCTACAGATTATTTTTTAATTTCTATTATTATGTTATGTCATATATGATTTTTTTGATTTTTTTACGTTTCATTATAAATGAAAGGTATGCAAGATAAGTATATTCGGTGAGTGGTAATAAGTGTACTAATTTATTTGGATAAATAATTGTTGTTAGTTAATTGTCTAGCTGACTTAAGCATGAAACACAAAATTGATATAAATACTGAGCATACTGGACTTATTTAAACTTAAGGCCCATATAGAAAATCAAACTGGGTTAGTGGGGGCTATTGATCCATGGGCTTGTAAAGTTAGTTTACTCTTAATAAATCATATATTTGTTCATTTTATTGTTTTGCATCTATTGTTAAGATTTCCGTGTAGATCAAGAAAAAATAAAGAACAATTGAAGCACTTACTTTCAATCATTCACATAAAATTCTATCAACAACAAAAAAAAATTAGCCAACAAAATGATTATTCGTTTATTCCTTATTCCAGTCATTCATATGTGGCTATTACAACCTTTTTCATCAAGTGACGATAAACAAAAAAAAATCTATTACTTATTTCTGTTTCCACTTTCAAAATCCTCAATCCGATAATTAACTCAAATCCTTTACAATCTCGCTCCTTTCGCACCAAAATCCAGATCATAGCCACAAGCCGTTGGTAAGTACTCTTTCAGTAGTAATTGCATCTCCATCAATTGATTCTTCTCCTGTTGATTCTTGAACGTCTTCTTCATCTTCTCCAACCTTTCGTTAGACAGATCCTCGTGGTTCAACATATACTTCTCTTGCTTCCCAGAGGCAATTGCTTATACTATCTTAGCATGCCAGTTGCTTTGGGATAAGATGGCCAAACCTCTACCTCATCTTTTTTGTCTTTTCCACGAAAATTTTGGATGATAAATGCACAAGCACCTACTCCATAAAGATTTGTGATCTTCTCGAGTTTCTTAAGTAATCCATTCTTCCTCATCTTGAAAGTTGTTATTCTATCAATCTCGTCACTAATGAGCTTATGTTGCACATTTATTCTCACCATGATTTTTGGTTAATGATTATTTTTCTTTTGAGTTTTAGATGATTATAAGATTAGACTATGATGGGGGTATTTATATACATATTGTTGGAAGAAAAGAACATAGATTTGCAATTAAAATTGATGTAAACATGGGAACAAATTTAATGATTTGTTTTTTTTAATTACAACTTTGTGTGAATGTGTGGAAATCAATTAAATATGATGCTAAATTGTAAGAAAATGTGAGTTTGTGCGACTTAGAAGTTCCTTTGTTTGTTGGATGCTGCTCCTAGACAAGTTATCCAACAAAGACAAAATAATTGGTTGGGAATTAAACTCCCCTGCAACCTGTGGCATTTGTGGTTTGTGTGATGAAACTCGTTTCATTCGTTTGTGGGTTGCACTTATAACTCCAAGGTCTGCGAGTGCTGCAACTTACCTCGAATCTTGTAGGGTTGTGTCACTTGGGAGGACTTTGCTGAAAGTCTACAGGCTTGCAGGCTGAGTTTGGATGCTAAGAGAGCTTAGTTCTTGAAATGGATAATTGTCCTTTACCACATTTGGAGAGAGAGGTGCAATAGAGTACATGAAAAAGGAAGCATTACTCCGGAGGAACTGGCTAATATTATCGTGAGGGAAAGGAAACTATCCTCACCATTCATAAAAAAAAATCTTATGCTTACAATTCAATTTCTTTTTTGCATAATCATTAAGATCCTCTTCGCCAATCAGTGGAAAATCCTCCATGAGCATTAAGTCCATCTCCATCCACTTATCTTCTCGATGTCGTCATTCAACTTCTCTCTCATCTTCGTCAAGCTTTTATCCAATAGAGTTTCATCATTGAGCATGTTCCTTTCCTACTTCTTTTGAGGCGGACCCTTGAACTTCTCCACCACATCGATTGCTTCTAGCACAGATGGCCTGACCTCTGACTTGGGATAAATGGTACATGAGGTGTATAAATTTATCTCGACTCGCGCATTGCGTTGCAGCTATTGTTGAGAGGAGGTGAGATCACAAACCAACCCTCTGCAGAGGTTGCAAATTTTCGTGAGTCGTTGGATTCGAAATGTTGAGCATATTTACGAGAAAATCAATAATGCCAATGACTACCGTGAGAACATTTGTCATAATTTTTTTATGGATCTACATGTTATTTTTCAATTTATATTATCGTGTTATGTCATATATGATTTTTTAGATTTTTTTTTGTTTCATTATAAATGAAAGGTATGCAAGATAAGTATATTCGGTGAGTGGTAATAAGTGTACTAATTTATTTGGATAAATAATTATTGTTGGTTAATTGTCTAGCTGAATTAAGCATGAAACACAATACTGATATAAATACTGAGCATGCTGGACTTATTTAAACTTGAGACCCATATAGAAAATCAGACTGGGCTAGTGGGGGCTGTAGATCCATGGGCTTGTAAAGTGGGTTTACTTTTAATAATATCATATATTTATTCATTTTATTATTTTGCATCTATTGTTAAGAGTTCCACGTAGATCAAGAAAAAATAAAGAACAATTCAAGCACTCGCTTTCAATCATTAACATAAAGTTCTATCAAGAGCCAAAAAAAATTAGCCAACAAAATGATTATTCGTTTATTCCTTATTCCAATCATTCATATGTGGCTATTACAACCTTTTTCATCAAGTGACGATAAACAAAAAAAAATCTATTACTTATTTTTATTTCCACTTTCGAAATCCTCAATCCGATAATTAACTCAAATCCTTTACAATCTCGCACTTACCGTTCAGTTTTCCTTTCGCACCAAAATCCAGATCACAGCCACTCGTTGGTATGTCCTCTTTCAGTAGTAACTGCATCTCCATCAATTGATTCTTCTCCTGTTGATTCTTCAATGCCTTCTTCATCTTCTCCAACCTTTCGTTGGACAGATCCTCATGGTTCAACATATACTTCTCTTGCTTCCCTAGAGGCAATTGCTTATACTATCTTAGCATGCCAGTTGCTTTGGGATAAGATGGCCAGACCTCTACCTCATCTTTTTTGTCTTTTCCACGAAAATTGTGGATGATAAATGCACAAGCACCTACTCCATAAAGATTTGTGATCTTCTCTAGTTTCTTAAGTAATCCATTATTCCTCTTCTTGAAAGTTGTTATTCTATTAATTTCGTCACTAATGAGCTTATGTTGCACATTTATTCTCACCATGATTTGTGGCTAGTGTTTCTTTTTCTTTTAAGTTTTAGATGATTATAAGATTAGACTATGTTGGGGGTATTTATATACATATTGTTGGAAGAAAAGAACATAGATTTGCAATTAAAATTGATGTAAACATGAGAACAAATTTAATGATTTGTTTTTTTTTAATTAGAACTTTGTGTGAATGTGTGGAAATCAATTAAATATGATGCTAAATTGTAAGAAAATGTGAGTTTGTGCGACTTAAAAGTTCATTTGTTTGTTCGATGCTGCTCCTAGACAGACTATCCAACAAAGACAAAATAATTGGTTGGGAATTAAACTCTCCTGCAACCTGTGGCATTTGTGGTTTGTGTGATGAAACTCGTTTTCATTCGTTTATGGGTTGCACTTACAGCTCCAAGGTCCGCGAGTGCTGCAACTTACCTCGAAGCTTGTAAGGGTGTGTCACTTGGGAGGACTTTGCTGAAAGTCTACAGTATTGCAGGCTGAGTTTGGATTCTAAGAGAGCTTAGTTCTTGAAATGGAGAGTTGTCCTTTACCACATTTGGCGAGAGAGGTGCAACAGAGTACATGAAAGAGGAAGCATAACTCCGGAGGAGCTGGCTCATATTATCGTGAGGGAAAGGAAAATATCCTCACCATTCATAAAAAAAAATCTTGTGCTTACATTTCAATTTCTTTTTTGCATAATCATCAAGATCTTCTTCGCCAATCAGTGGAAAATCCTCCATGAGCATTAAGTCCATCTCCATCCACTTATCTTCTCGATGTCATCATTCAACTTCTCTCTCATCTTCCTCAAGCTTTTATCCAATAGAGTTTCATGATTGAGCATGTTCTTTTCCTGCTTCTTTTGAGGCGGGCCCTTGAAATTCTCCACCACATCGATTGCTTCTAGCACAGATGGCCTGACCTCTGACTTAGGATAAATGGTACATGAGGGGTATGAACTTAACTCGACTCGCGCATTGCGTTGCAGCTATTGTTGAGAGAAGGTGAGATCACAAACCAACCCTTTGCAGAGTTTGCAAATTTTCGTGAGTCGTTGGATTGGAAATGTTGAGCATATTTACGAGAAAATCAATAATGCAAGTGACTACCGTGAGAACATTGGTCGTAATTTTTTTACGGATCTACATGTTATTTTTAAATTTCCATTATCATGTTATGTCATATATGATTTTGTAGATTTTTTTCGTTTCATTATAAATGAAAGGTATGCAAGATAAGTATATTCGGTGAGTGGTAATAAGTGTACTAATTTATTTGGATAAGTAATTATTGTTGGTTAATTATCTAGCTAACTTAAGCATGAAACACAAAATTGATATAAATACTGAGCATATTGGACTTATTTAAACTTAAGGTCCGTATAGAAAATCAGACTAAGCTAGTGGGGGCTATTGATCCATGGGCTTGTAAAGTGAGTTTACTCTTAATTTTTATTTTAGGCAAGAAGTCAATTCTCATTAATGATTGCTGGCAAAGCAGACATCATACAGAATATTATCCATTCCGATCGGAGGGGAATAACTCGTAAGAGATATATCTAAGGAAAAAGATTGACGCGCTAACAAATGCGCAACCTGGTTCCGATTCCTCCGAACTACCTGGATTCTGAAACGTGGGAAAGAAGCAAGCATTTCACGACACTGAGAGATTATACACCCGAACTCAGAGAGGTCATCCTCGTCGCTGTCCAAAGCATGTGAGATAGCTTCCGCATCGCATTCAAAGATGACATCCTCATAGCCAACTTCCGCCACCCAACACATGGCTGCAAGAAGAGCAGCCGCCTGCCCTTCTCGTGGGGTCCATTGTCCGACATCATGCCACTGTCGAAACCCAATGACTCGCCCATCGCAATCTCGAAGAATGATTCCCATCCCCATCTCATTGGTGGATGCAAGGAAGCCAATGTCAGAGTTGGATTTCAAGGAACCAAAGGGCGGAGCATGCCACTTTTTGCAAGGGTGGATATTCGGCCGAGCAGGAGTTACCACCGGGGTCTGAGCCGCTGCCCAGTTGGAGATATCGTCAAGAGCAAGCTTCATAGCGGACCCAGCTGTGCATGATTCGTTCTGCCAAACCCTTCTGTTTCGTTCCGCCAAATCCCCAAAAGAACAGTGCTTGAGTTTACTCTTAATAAATCATATATTTGTTCATTTTATTATTTTGCATCTGTTGTTAAGATTTCCATGTAGATCAAGAAAAAATAAAGAACAATTCAAGCACTCACTTTCAATCATTCACATAAAGTTCTATCAAGAGCAAAAAAAAAATTAGCCAACAAAATGATTATTCGTTTATTCCTTATTCCAATCATTCATATGTGGCTATTACAACCTTTTTCATCAAGTGACGATAAACAAAAAAATCTATTACTTTATTTTTATTTCCACTTTCGAAATTCGAAAATTAACTCAAATCCTTTACAATCTCGCGCTTACCGTTCAGTTTTCCTTTCGCACCAAAATCCAGATCACAGCCACAAGTCGTTGGTAAGTCTCTTTCAGTAGTAACTGCATCTCCATCAATTGATTCTTCTCATGTTGATTCTTCAACGCCTTCTTCATCTTCTCCAACCTTTCGTTAGACAGATCCTCGTGGTTCAACATATACTTCTCTTGCTTCCCCAGAGGCAATTGCTTATACTATCTTAGCATGCCAGTTGCTTTGGGATAAGATGGCCAGACCTCTACCTCATCTTTTTTGTCTTTCCCACGAAAATTGTGGATGATAAATGCACAAGCACCCAATGTAGTTAAAATCATGATTCCGCGTAAAATCGAAAACTTGGGTGAAATCAGAATCATAAAATCGAATTGTAAAATCGTAAGATTTTATGTAACAACTAAAATATATATAAATACTTATGAATAAATATAATATGTTAATAAACTTAAAATTATACACTCTTAAAACAACTAATACTCAAACACCCACATGAATTTCATAAGCATAAATGCATAAGTAACGAAATAAAACTTAATAGTTCATTACATTCCATATTTCATAAACACACACCATACGTCCATACCACACGTTCATACCGCACAAAACACACCATATCACTACATCACACTACAAAGTCATCATTCACGTTTGTCGTTCATAGTTCACAATCACCACTCACTAAGTCACTATTAGTCTATTACTTCATTACAATCCATTTGAAAACAAGTACAACATACTACATCAAATCTTTAGGATCAACATTAAAATCTAATTCTTCATCTTCTTCATCTTCCTCATCTTCCTTATCTCCCTCATCTTCATCATAATATGCATTCTCATCTCCATACTCTTCTTCATTGTTGCCTCTATCTCCACCTTCATCCTCGACCGCGACAAATTCTTCTTCAAACCTCTAATTAATAATATAACCACACATGAATAACAATATCACTAACAAGATTCTAAATAAACATTAAATCAAATAAAGAAATAGCTTACTTGTTCATCATTCGGAAAAGATGGTTCATGAGTAGATTCGTTCTCAAAAGTTGCTTCATCTTCTACTCCCACCAATTCCTCGACATTCTCATCCTCATTCTCAACTTCTTCATCTTCTCCGGCAAGCCACTCATCATCGGAATCAATTTCATCAAATACGCGTTCAATATCTTTTGCTTGTCTTCGCAACAACTTTGAGTTGTACATCACATACACAATGTCATTCATCTTCTTTTGCAACAAACGGTTTCTCTTTTTAGAGTGCACCTTCAATACCACATATATGAAAAACATAAGAAATTGAAGAGCATGAAGATGCATAATATGATATATGTATTCTTCAAAAAGTAGAATCTTACCCTCTCAAACACACTTCAATTTCGTTCACATCCAGATGCACTACAAGTCAAACTCAGGATTCGAATAGCAAATTTTTGAAGCTCGGGAACATCATCACCAAAGGAGGACCACCAATCAGCTGGATGCTTTCTATCTAACAATTGCATAGACCCATATGAAGAGAACATACCTCGTGCATGATGAAACGTGTCCAACTGCTGCATTATTGTAAGACTCTCATCTCTATCCTTGGATAATCTTTCCACACAATCAAATAAACCCAATTTCAGCTTCTTTTCAGTATCGTTGAAATTTGCACTGAAATGGACCTTTGGATTTAGCCAATAAGCAGCATAGTGCAAAGGACGACTCATTTGATCATTCCACCTATTCTCAATGATGTTCAATACAGGTTTATATCTGCAATTATGCAACCATTTTAACTGAGATAAGATAACAACATTCAATATATTATACATTTAACATGATTCATGTCTAACAGGTTAAACAAATAAAGTTAAGAAACTAAGAAATGGTTACCTCTTCTCAATGTTGCTGAAGTTACTTTTGATCTTCTCCATGGCTTGGTTCAACTCCAAGTACAAAAAAGGCATCGCTGGCGACTCATCTGAATCAACTAAGCGAAGAACTTTCATAAGAGGCATAGCAACACGAAGGCACGTGAGCACACTAGTCCAAAATCTGCTATCTAGTGCGATTCCTTGAATCCTTTTCCCTTCTCGAGTGCTAGAAAATGTGCTTTTCCTCCATGTTTCTGAGGAGAACATACTCATCAAATCACCCTTGTGTTCGCTCAGACAACCTAGAGTTAAATAGGCAGTTGCAAATCTTGTAAGAGCCGGCCTAATTAACTCTCCTCCCTTAGTGAAGTCTTTAAGCATCGAAATAAGCAATGGTTGTCTTATGTCCTTCCATAAATGTAGTTGGTTATCTTTCTTCCCTTAGCAATGGTTGTCTTATGAACGGGCAACTTCTTCTCTAAATCTTCCAACATTAAATCCAAGCAATGAGCCGCACAAGGAGTCCAAAAGAGGTGTTTCTTTTTCTCCATCAATTTTGCTCCAGCAGCTTTATAAGCAGATGAATTATCTGTGATGATCTGAAGAACATTTTCTTCTCCAACTTTCTCTACAACCTCATCTAGCATCTCAAACACCTTTTCTGTATTCTTGGAATAGTTAGATGTATCAAGAGACTCAATGAATACAGTACCTTTTGGACTATTAACTAAGAAATTACAAATCGATCTTTGTTTCCTATCTGTCCAACCATCTGACATTATGCTGCATCCAACTATTGTCCATTCATTTCTGAATATGCTGAGTTTTGCTTCCACTTCTTCCAACTCTTCTTTCAAAAGTGTCTCTCTAATCTCATGATACGAAGGTGGTTTAAAACCAAGACCATGTCTCGCAGCAAGCTCGAACATAGTATAGTACTCAGGCTCTCTTGCAGCATTAAATGTTGTACCAGTTAAGTAGAACCATCTAGCTATACTCTTCGCTGCATCCCTTCTAAGATCTTTCTTAAGTAACGTACTCATAGTTGTTTGAGTACGAGTAGGAGGCAAACTATTTGAACCACTTGCACCAAGAGTTGAGTAGATAGTCTCTTGAGATCCAGTTGCAGAAGGTGCAGCAGTATTACTAAGGCCTCTATGCAACAATTTCTTCCTTGCCTCCTTAACCTCTAAATTCAAATCTAAGATGTCTAACATTTGTTTTCGAACATCATCTGGAACACTTAAACATGGCTCTACATTCTCCTTTGTTCTTGCGAGATGATGTTTGAAGCGAAAAATGCCACCAGATAATACTTTGGAACAGATTTTGCACTTGGTTTTCTTTGAATCACCATCAAGATCTGTTGCATATTCCCAACTTGAATTTTTTGTACTTCCAGTAGCATTTTTCTTCCTCTTCAGCTATTTTGACTTTGATGCAGAAGCAGAAGCAGATGCATTAGCACGTCCACCAGAAGACATGTCCTGCAACCATACGAGTGATGAGGACAGAGGGACAGAGGATTGCACAAATGGGACATGAAACTGTTGTTTTGGTGAGAATTTTAGAACTGTAGGAAATGGGACAGAGGGATGAGGATTGCAGAGTACAGAGTAATACTTACTTGAAGCGTAGAAGAACTGAAACTGTTGTAGTTTGGTTAGTTGAAGTTTTGAGCTTCTGATTAGCCTCCGCCCTTCTTACTTCAATTTCTGGGATAGAGGAAGGTATGAATGAGACTATGAGTTAATTAGGGGAGAAGGAATTTCTGGGAAAGAGGATGACTTACTGACTTGAAGCAGGGGAGAAGGAATTCGTCGACTTGAAGTCTTCAAGTAGGGGATAAGGGGTTCCGTCGACTTGCAGCAGGGGATGATGAGTTGCTGTTGTTGAATGCTGACCTTACTGACTTGAAGATGCTCGCTGGTGAGGGAGGCCGACGGTGAAGGGATGACGGCGTAGGGATGCGATGAAGCTGGAGAAGACGACGGCAAAGCAGGGACGACGACAAGCTGGAGAAGGGACGAAGAGACGAAGACCAAACTGGAGAATAATCAGACGACGAGGAAGCGACGAATAGAGTCACCGACTCAAAGCGACGCCGGTGACTTGCAGAGTTGCAACTGAGGAGAAGCACCGTCGGTGAGAGCTGGAGAATAATCGAGGAGAAGAGCGCCGTTGAGATTTCTGTCTTAGAAAGGGGAAATTAGGGTTCAGCGAGTCGGGGAAAGGGGAAATTAGGGAAAATGGGTTAGAGTCTCAGATCGAACAAAAAAACCGAACCAACCCATTAAGATTTGATCTAATTAGGAAAATTACAAAAATCATCTAAAATAGTAAAAATCGATAATTTTACGATTTTAACGATTTTTTGCTCGATTTCACTCGATTTTGAAGGCCCACGATTTTGTAGTGAAATCAGGATCGTTTCTCATAGGTAAGATCGTAAAATCGTACAATTTTACGATTAAAATCACGATTTTAACTACTACTCCATAAAGATTTGTGATCTCCTCTAGTTTCTTAAGTAATCCATTCTTCCTCTTCTTGAAAGTTGTTATTCTATCCATTTCGTCACTAATGAGCTTATGTTGCACATTTATTCTCATCATGATTTTTTGTTAATGTTTCTTTTTCTTTTGAGTTTTAGATGATTATAAGATTAGACTATGATGGGGCTATTTATATACATATTGTTGGAAGAAAAGAACATAGATTTGCAATTAAAATTGATGTAAACATGGGAAAAAATTTAATGATTTATTTTTTTTAATTACAACTTTGTGTGAATGTGTGGAAATCAATTAAATATGATGCTAAATTGTAAGAAAATGTGAGTTTGTGCGACTTAGAAGTTCCTTTGTTTGTTGGATGCTGCTCCTAGACAGGCTATCCAACAAAGACAAAATAATTGGTTAGGAATTAAACTTCCCTGCAACCTGTGGCATTTGTGGTTTGTGTGATGAAACTCGTTTTCATTCGTTTGTGGGTAGCACTTACAGCTCCAAGGTCCACGAGTGCTGTAACTTACCTCGAAGCTTGTAAGGGTGGGTAATTTGGGAGGACTTTGCTGAAAGTCTACAGGCTTGCAGGCTGAGTTTGGATTCTAAGAGAGCTTAGTTCTTGAAATGGAGAGTTGTCCTTTACCACATTTGGCGAGAGAGGTGCAATAGAGTACATGAAAGAGGAAGCATTACTCCGGAGGAGCTGGCTCATATTATCGTGAGGGAAAGGAAACTATCCTCACCATACATAAAAACAAATCTTATGCTTACAATTCAATTTCTTTTTTGCATAATCATTAAGATCCTCTTCGCCAATCAGTGGAAAATCCTCCATGAGCATTAAGTCCATCTCCATCCACTTATCTTCTCGATGTCGTCATTCAACTTCTCTCTCATCTTCCTCAAGCTTTTATCCAATAGAGTTTCATGATTGAGCATGTTCTTTTCCTGCTTCTTTTGAGGCGGGCCCTTGAACTTCTCCACCACATCGATTGCTTCTAGCACAGATGGCCTGACCTCTGACTTGGGATAAATGGTACATGAGGTGTATGAATTTATCTCGACTCGCGCATTGCGTTGCAACTATTGTTGAGAGAATGGGAGATCACAAACCAATCCTTTGCAGAGGTTGCAAATTTTCGTGAGTCGTTGGATTGGAAATGTTGAGCATGTTTACGAGAATATCAATAGTACTAGTGACTACCGTGAGAACATTGGTCATAATTTTTTTACGGATCTACAAATTATTTTTCAATTTCCATTATCATGTTATGTCATATATGATTTTTTGATTTTTTTTCGTTTCATTATAAATATGAAAGGTATGCAAGATAAGTATATTCGGTGAGTGGTAATAAGTGTACTAATTTATTTGGATAAATAATTATTGTTGGTTAATTGTCTAGCTGACTTAAGCATGAAGCACAAAACTGATATAAATACTGAGCATGTTGGACTTATTTAAACTTGATTCCCATATAGAAAATCAGACTGGGCTGGTGGGGACTATAGATCCATGGGCTTGTAAAGTGAGTTTACTCTTAATAATATTATATATTTATTCATTTTATTATTTTGCATCTATTTTTAACAGTTCCATGTAGATCAAGAAAAATAAAGAACAATTAAGCACTCACTTTCAATCATTCACATAAAGTTCTATCAAGAGCCAAAAAAAAAAAAAAAAACAAAATTAGCCAACAAAATGTTTATTAGTTTATTCCTTATTCCAATCATTCATATGTGGCTATTACAACCTTTTTCATCAAGTGACGATAAACAAAAACAAATCTATTAATTATTTTTATTTACGCTTTCGAAATTCTTAGTACGCTAAGTAACTCAAATCCTTTACAATCTCGCGCTTACCGTTCAGTTTTCCTTTCGCACCAAAATCCAGATCACGGCCACAAGTCGTTGTCAAGTCCTCTTTCAGTAGTAACTGCATCTCCATCAATTGATTCTTCTCACGTTGATTCTTCAACGCCTTCTTCATCTTCTCCAACCTTTCCTTAGACAGATCCTCATGGTTCAACATATACTTCTCTTGCTTCCCTTGAGGCAATTCCTTATACTATCTTAACATGCCAGTTGCCTTGGAATAAGATGGCCAGACCTCTACCTCATCTTTTTTGTGTTTTCCACGAAAATTGCGGATGATAAATGTGCAAGAACATACTCCACAAAGATTTGTGATCTCCTCTAGTTTGTTAAGTAATCCATTCTTCCTCTTCTTGAAAGTTGTTATTCTAGCAATTTGGTCACTAATGAGCTTATGTTGCACATTTATTCTCACCATGATTTTTGGTTAATGTTTCTTTTTCTTTTCAGTTTTAGATGATTATAAGATTAGACTATGATGGGGTATTTATATACATATTGTTGGAAAAAAAGAACATAGATTTAAAATTAAAATTGATGTAAACATGGGAACAAATTTAATGATTTGCTTTTTTTAATTACAACTTTGAGTGAATGAGTGGAAATCAATTAAATATGACGCTAAATTGTAAGAAAATGTGAGTTTGTGCGAGTTAGAAGTTCCTTTCTTTGTTGGATGCTGCTCCTGGATAGGCTATCCACCAAAGACAAAATAATTGGTTGGGAATTAAACTCCCAGCAACCTGTGGCATTTGTGGTTTGTGTGATGAAACTTGTTTTCGTTTGTTTGTGGCTTGCACTTATAGCTCCAAGGTCCGCAAGTGCTGCAACTTACCTTGAAGCTTGTAGGGTTGTGTCACTTGGGAGGACTTTGCTGAAAGTCTACAGGCTTGCAGGCTGAGTTTGGATGCTAAGAGAGCTTAGTTCTTTAAATGGAAAATTGTCTTTTACCACATTTGGAGAGAGAGGTGCAATAGAGTACATGGAAGAGGAAGCATTCCTCCGGAGGAGCTGGCTCGTATTATCGTGAAGGAAAGGACAATATCCTCACAATTCATAAAAAAAAATCTTGCGCTTACAGTTCAATTTCTTTTTTGCATAATCAATAAGATCTTCTTCGCCAATCGGTGGAAAATCCTCCATGAGCATTAACTCCATCTCCATCCACGTATTCTTCTCGATCTCGTCATTCAACTTCTCTGTCAACTTTCGCAAGCTTTTATCCAATACAGTTTCATGATTGAGCATGTTCTTTTCCTGCTTCTTTCGAGGCAGGCCCTTGAACTTCTCCAGCACATCGATTGCATCTGGCACAGATGGCCACACCTCTAACTTGGGATAAATGGTGCATGAGGGGTATGAATTTACCTTGACTCGCGCATTGCGTTGCAGCTATTGTGGAGAGAAGGTGAAGTCACAAACCAACCCTTTGCAGAGGTTGCAAATTTTTGTCAGTCGTTGGATTGGAAATGTTGAGCACATTTACGAGAAAATCAATAATGCTAGTGACTACCTTGAGAATATTGGTCATAATTTTTTTAAGGATCAACACGTTGTTTTTTCAATTTCCATTATCATGTTATGTCATATATGCTTTTTTAGACTTTTTCGTTTCATTAAAAATGAAAGGTACGCATGAGAAGTATATTCGGTGAGTGGTGATAAGTGTACTAATTTATTTGGATAAATAATTATTTTTGGTTAATTGCCTAGTTGACTTGAGCATGAAACACAAAACTGATATAAATACTTAGCATGCTGGACTTATTTAAACTTAAGGCCCATATAGAAAATCGGAATGGGCTAATGGGTGCTATAGACCCATGAACTTGTAAAGTTAGTTTACTCTTAATATTTTCATATATTTATTCATTTTAACATTATTATTTTGCATCTATTGTTAAGAGTTCCATGTAGATAAAGAAAAAATAAAGAACAATTCAAGCACTCACTTTCAATCATTCACATTAAGTTCTATCAAGAGCCAAAAAAAAATTAGCCAACAAAATATTTATTAGTTTATTCCTTATTCCAATCATTCATATCTGGCTATTATAACTTTTTTCATCAAGTGACGATAAACAGAAACAAATCTATTACTTTTTTTTATTTCCACTTTCGAAATCCTCAATACGCTAAGTAACTCAAATCCTTTACAATCTCGCGCTTACCGTTCAGTTTTCATTCACACCAAAATCCAGATCACAACCACAAGTCGTTGTTAAGTCCTCTTTCAGTAGTAACTGCATCTCCATCAATTGATTCTTATCCCGTTGATTCTTCTCCCGTTGATTCTTCAACGCCTTTGATGACACTCGATTTGACGTAATTATCAATCTCATTTAAGTGACATTTCCTTGCTTAAGACATGGTTTTTAGGGTAGAATAGCGAATATTCACTCAACTGCTCTATCTCGTGCCATTTGTGTTACTTTGGCCCGTTTCGGGTCTATTTGATGGTTTTCTAGTGTTTTCATGTTAGCACAGGTTTTTGCCATCAAATATAGTAGCCAAGGACGTGTCTAAGGCGTTGGAACCTCGAGGAACCGCACCAGAATCGATCCAAGGAGTCAATCAAGTCAAATCAAATCCTGCCCCGATTTACACTGCAGTTTTCGGCAAAAATTCCTTCAGGTTTTCGGCAAAAACTCAAGAAGAAATCGGCTGAGTTCACAAAGAGAAGTTTTCGGCGAAAACTCCAAGTTTTCGCCGAGAACCCTAAGGTCCGAAAATCACAGGAGAAACAGCCGAGCAGTCAAGTCATTTACAAAGGAATTTTCGACGAAAACTTCATAGGTTTTCGTCGAAAATTCCAGGCAAAATCCGGCGGTATTAGGGTTAAGTATAAATACTTAACCGGCGGCCCAATAACAAACATACCACATAATACCAATTAATTTCAGAATTCTCACGAGTTCTGGAGCAGAGTTTAGAGTTCGAAGAGCCATGAAGAGATCGTGATGCCATCCCTTCACCTCGGAGACTCGAAGCTAGGATTGAAGATTACCGGAGATTGAAGCTACGCCGGAGTCGTCTTAATTAGATTTTTTAGATCCTTTTCTGTTCTTCCTCTGTTCAAGATGAACTCTGTCTTTATCTTTGATTCTTTTGTTATGAACATGAGTAGCTAAACTCGTAGAGCTTATACTAGATGAATCTTAAGTGACCCAGGGCTTTAAAGCGGTCATGGATCGACGGTAATTAGATTCAAAGTTCAATCAGTTTCTCCTTGCATGGTTGTTTTGTTCTTGATTGTTTATGTTTCTTTTCTGGTTGGTCGCCTAGATTAGGTTTATGCAAGCTAGGGTTAGTCGCCAGACAGTTTCCCTGCTTTGGCGAATAAACTTGTCTTTCTTGATCACCTAGATTAGATTCTTGTTAAGCTGAGGATAGAAGCGAACGCTCGCCTCTCTTTAAAACATCAATTCAACCAGTTAACCTATTCATTGGAGTGTGCCTTTCGTAGGAACTAGTTAGGGTTAATCCGCTTCAAGAGTAACTCATAAATCATTAGTAATTGCACCAGTTAGTTTAGTCGTTGCGAGAGGCGACCGTACCCAGGCGATTAATTAATCTTGGTAGTTAGATCGGATAGAGCGAACGTTCACCAGTCTTAAACCTAAGGGTCAGGAGTTATGGTGGTGTATAGAAATTGATTGAACGAGAATTGAAATATGTTGATTGTTGTTGCCTTGGCGATCTAAGGGGGACTCGTAATCTAAGCTTGTCTGTCGTCTGTCTAAACCAGCTAATCATTCTGTTTTTTAATTTCATTTTAATTTTCTTGCATCTTAGTTTAGAAGTCGTGGAACTCACACCACGCACAAAGTGTTTAAACCTGAATAAATTGCCATCATATTTGAGTAGACGATTAGAAGAAACCCTGTGGAATACGATCTACTTAGCTTTTTAGCTTGGTAGTATTTGATCATTGTTTTACAGCTCATCAAATTGGCACCGTTGCCGGGGAGTCTTCTATATTGTTTGAAAGAATTGTTGCCATTTTATTCTTCTACCTTTCCATCTTTCATATTCCATCACACTTCGATTTTACTCCGGTTGTGTTTGTTTTTGTCTTTTGCAGGTTAAGAAAATTCAGAAGCAAATCACTTCCGATCCACCTTCCTCTACCGCAATGGCTGCTCAAAAGAGTCTTGCGGATTACAATAAGCCAAGTGTTGCTAGTGTTCGGTCTTCCATCTTTGTGTCGTGCAATGAAGACAGTAATGCCTATGAGATCAAGATCGCCTTCTTGGAAATGATCTGTAGGGATCTACAGTTTGAAGGAAAGCCTCATGATAATCCATGCACACACTTGGCGGATTTCCTCGCTTTTTGCGAGACCTTTAAGAGTAGAAGCCTCGATAAGGATACCTTGTGTTTGCGAGCCTTCCCATTCTCACTTCGAGGCGCCGCAAGGAGATGGCGCATTAGCAAGCCACCCCGTCACTACACCAACTGGGAGGATCTTGCTCAAGAATTCATAGAGGAATACTTCCCTTCTTCCAGAACCACTGCTTACAAGGACAACATCTCAAGGTTCAGACAGAAAGAAGGAGTGAGATTATACGACGCCTGGAATGAATTCCAGGAACTCCTCTACAGCTGCCCTCATCATGGCTTCACTCAGAGGCAGCTAGCCGAAATCTTTGCTAGGGGAATGAACAAAGAGTCATCTAAATGGGTCAACTTTTTGGCAGAAGGAGACTGTACCATGCTCGCACCAGAAGCTTCTCTTCTTCACTTTGCAAACTGCGCATCTAAATCCAGGAATTAGGAGAGACAGTTTGAAGCAGCTAAGAGCCGACCAAGCCGTGAAGATCAGATCAAGATTGAAGTACAAAAACATATGAAGAAGATTTTCGGTAACTGATCTACAGAGGAAGTGAACTTTATTGATCAAGGCTTCACCAACAATCAAAGAGGCTACCCCGACTATCGTCAGTTCAGACAACCTCCTCAACAACAAGGAAGCTTCCAAGAGCATCCTCCTTACAACTTCGGATTCAACCAGAGTCAGAATCAGTACTTGAGCGATAGTTATCAAGATCAACCTCAGAGATCTACATCAAGGAACACAAGGGATATCGAGGTAGACCAGAAGCTCGACCTGATCATGACAAGGCTCGATAACTATGAGGAGAAATTCAAGCTTCAAGCCGTCTTAAATCAAGAACACGAAGCTCGAGGTCAAAGAGTGGGGAGCATGGTGAATAACATGTTTAGACTGCTAACTAGTAGCCCCCTCCTTAATCAATCATCGGTTCAAGACGACTCTGCCATTAGGAAGTTGCACGTCAAGGCTATCTCCACAAGAAGCGACAAGCAATCAGCTGGTCCTGCATGTCCTAATCCGGCCATAATTCCTGATGCTATAGCCATTGACAATCCAGAGATCGAGGAGGAGGATAAAGAAGAAGAGAAGGAGGTGACTGCCCCCCCCCTAACAAAGACATCACCTGCGCCACCTCTTCCTCCATATCAGCCTCAGATTCCGTTTCCTAAGGCTGCGCAATCAAAGGAGAAAGATCATGATACCCGGTTTAGAAAGTGGTATGGATACTTGAAGAACACGAATATGAAGATACCAGTTACTGATGCTATCCAGGTGATACCGGAGGCTGACAAAATCGCAAAGGATCCTGCGAAGAACAAGAAGAAGGAAGAGTTGTCTCCCGTCCCCCTCGAGGAAGAATGCTCCACTATCCAGGGCCAGGCGACACCCATACCACCCCCAGCTAAGTGTCGAGATCTCGATGCTTTTACTTTGCCTTGCACTATTAATGATGTGAAGATTGATCGTAGTGTAATAGATCTAGGTGCTTCTATCAATGTTATGCCTACTTGCCTGTTTGAGAAATTGAACCTAGGAGAGTTGAAACCAATTAGCATGCATTTAGTGTTTGCCGACAGATCTGTTAAACTACCTAGGGGAATAATAGAAAACGTGGTTGTCCGTTGTGGTCCTTTTACTATTTTAACTGACTTTGTTGTCATGGATACTCGAGAGGAAGATGTCACTCTTCTCCTAAGCCGACCGTTTATGGCAACAGCCGGCATTACCATTAATGTCCCGAATGGCTCGTTGACATTAAGGGTCGGCAAGGACACCATCACATTCCGCCTCAAGGACGGTATGCAAGTCCCAGTCAAAGAAGAGATGCATTGTTTATCTGTTGAAGCTGTGGAGTTGGCTTCGGTCAACTCTAGTTCTAATGAAAAATCTAGAGTTTCTTTAGAAATTTGCTTGCCAGGTGTCGGACAGATCCCTAATCTGAAGAATGAGCTGCCGGCACAAAAGCCGAGAAAGAAGGATTATCCGACGGCGTCCCCTCATGAATCGCCAAACGTTAAAGATCCTGGCGAGATAAAGAAGGAGAATAAAGAGAAGACGAAGGCGGTTTGGAAGCCGATTGCTCAGCCCCCGTCTGTCGAGCCACCGGAGAAGAATAATCCTCTGAAGGACGCTTCTTCGAAAGAACTGTTCGGACCATTCAAAGTTTCTGGTCACCTTCCCCATGGACGAACCAGGCTAATTCACGCACACGGGAAGAAGTTCACACTTGCCGGAGGATCCCCAAGGCCATATTTCATGAACTCCGACTCGGGCCTAAGAGAAATCCTGAGTTAGGATGTATCTTGATCGCCGTCCAGGCATCGTTCGGCTCAAGGACGTTAAGCAAGAGCGCTTCGTGGGAGGCAACCCACGGCTGGAGTCCGTTTTTGAATTTTTGAGTCAGTCTTTTCGTCGTTCGAGTCAGGTTCGGGGGAGCCAAAGTGTCAGTTTAATTTTCTTTCGTTTTGATTTGTTTTCGTCAGTTTTTGAAAAAGAGCAAAAAAAGGGATTTTTAAATAAATTTTCGGCGAGAACCAAAAGTTCTCGCCGAAAACTTTGCCAAATTTGCAAACAGTGAACGTCTCCATTATTTTTGCCTATTTTCGAAGAAGTTTTCGGTAAAAACTTCACAAGTTTTCGCCGAAAACTTGTGTCTGTTTTGAAAATCAGTTTCCTTTTTTCGGTCCGATTCCAACGCATATTTGATCGTCCAAATCGGAGCTATGTAGCTCCGGTTATCCCCAAAACAAGTTTTTCACGTTTTTGGCCAACTTCGTCGCTTTCCGTCCATTTTCTTGAGTCGTGTCTAAAAGGTTAGTTGTTGGGTTTTCAATTTCGAATCTTTTGACATTCTGATTATTGAATTTCGACGAGTTTAAATCCGGTCTACTTCGTTTTGTGTGCCTGTTGTTTCGGTGTGATTTTTTCTGAACTGCTTGAGCTTAGATGATCTAGATTGCTCTAGGAGTGTCGTGCAGTGAATTTGAAAAAAAAAAGAGTCAAAATATTTTCAAAATTCTCCTAACCTTCTTGGTTTTGACTTTTATTCTGTGTGGATCCGGGACACTTGTCCCGGTATCCTTTTGATCTTTTTGTTGTTCTTGTTTTGTAGGAACTCGAGTAGCTACTCCGCTCCGCTCCGGGCTATCCGTGCTCATCCCCTACACCAACCATCTCATTCCAGGTTCTTCGTATTTCTCTACTCTAGTTTAGTCCTGTGAGGACACAAAACGATTTAAGTGTGGGGTAGGATGCTAGAGAACCTTGCATGAACTTGATTGCCCTTAATTGTGTGTTGTGTGTTTCTCGGTGCCTTTCTAGTTTCTCTAGCATTAGAATTGCTCGGTTCTTGATTTTTTATGTTAACTTGTTGTTCAGTCTGTCATAATGATGCTTAGACTGCTTAACCTAGAACCTGAAAACCAACGTGTATATTTTGATGCTAAATTGCCTGGTCAGAACAGATTTTTGAAAATCACACTTGTAGTTTGTCGCCTTGATTGCATGAAAATGACCGAATCCGACTAGCAAACCAAATGTGAGCTTTTGATCCATTGCACGTAACGTGCAATTTCAATTCTTTTTGAGTGGTTTTCTGTTTGCTTGAATGAGTTAGAATTTGCATGAGACCTACTCAAGACCACACGATGACACGAGTTCTAGAATGATAGGGGCACCTAGATTCAGCTACTAATCCAGATAGCCTACCTAACGTTAAATCCATTAGGTTAAACCCTTGAGCTTGGTCTGTCCTTTCGGTTCGATATACATTACAGTCATTTCCCATTCTTTCATTCCCCGTTGATCCCCTGTGGTTGTAGTTCTAGATTGACCTACCGGAAGTTGGTCTGTGGTAACCTGCCTATAGCTATTAAACAGGTGGTCTTAGCTATTATGTTCAAACGTGTAACCCTCTAGCAACTAAAAGAAAGAATCGGCACAAAGAAAAAAAGGGAAGAAGAAAAACAAAAGAAATTTCGAAAAAAGTAAGAAAAAGTAGAAAAATTCAAGGAAAAAATGTGTGTAAAGAAAATAAAGTGTTAGGTTGCTTGAGGGTATCATAGGACGAGCGTACACTATTCCACTCGTGTCTGGTTAGACGGTAGGAAGCCATAGGCTAGATTCGAGGGAAGTTATTCGAAAGCTACACCGCACCAAAGCCATCATCATACATTCCCATCATCCATCTCATCATAAACCCTCGTAGTGTAGAATTCGTTACAGTCCTAGCAGGGAAGTCCTTCTTGACTAGTTACTCGTGTTGTCACAGTGGTGGAGATGTGGTCGAATTGCAAACTTATGACAGAATTCAGTAACATAAAATGATTGAGAGCAGAAACACATCCTTAAACACAGAGAGTGAGAGTTTCCCATTTACTAAATATTTCCTGTGTGAGGAGTCTGGTCGGTCAGGTCAAATTCGTGCATAATTGGTTGCTATTACTCGTCGTGTGCAGTTTTTAGTGAGACCAGGTTGTTTGGCTGATCAGTATGCATGTTAGGTTTCTTGTTCTAGGAATTATCTGTCTAATAATTCATTGTGTATGATTGAACTTCAATTTAATAAATCTTATCATTTGTGAACGTGAGCATTTCTATTCAGTTTGCTTGAGGACAAGCAAAAGCTTAAGTGTGGGGTATTTTGATGACACTCGATTTGACGTGATTATCAGCCTCATTTAAGCGACATTTCCTTGCTTAAGACATGGTTTTTAGGGTAGAATAGCGAATATTCACTCAACTGCTCTATCTCATGCCATTTGTGTTACTTTGGCCCGTTTCAGGTCTATTTGATGGTTTTCTAGTGTTTTCATGTTAGCACAGGTTTTTGCCATCAAATATAGTAGCCAAGGACGTGTCTAAGGCGTTGGAACCTTGAGGAACCGCACCAGAATGATCAAGGAGTCAATCAGTCAAATCAAATCCTGCCCCGATTTACACTGCAGTTTTCGGCAAAAATCCCTTCAGGTTCTCGGCGAAAACTCAAGAAGAAATGGCTGAGTTCACAAAGAGAAGTTTTTGACGAAAACTCCAAGTTTTCACCGAGAACTCTAAGGTCCGAAAATCACAGGAGAAACAGCCGAGTAGTCAAGTCATTTACAAAGGAATTTTCGCGAAAACTTCATAGGTTTTCGGCGAAAACTTCATAGGTTTTCGGCGAAAATTCCAGGCAAAATCCGGCGGTATTAGGGTTAAGTATAAATACTTAACCGGCGGCCCAATAACAAACATACCACATAATACCAATTAATTTCAGAATTCTCACAAGTTCTGGAGCAGAGTTTAGATTCGAAGAGCCAGGAAGAGATCGTGACGCCATCCCTTCACCTCGGACACTCGGAACTAGGATTGAAGATTACCGGAGATCGAAGCTACGCCGGAGTCGTCTTAATTAGGTTTTTCAGATCCTTTTCTATTCTTCCTCTGTTCAAGATGAACTCTGTCTTTGTCTTTGATTCTTTTCTTATGAACATGAGTAGCTAAACTCGTAGAGCTTAGACTAGATGAACCTTAAGTGACCCAGGGCTTTAAAGCGGTCACGGATCGGCGGTAATTAGATTCAAAGTTCAATCAGTTTCTCCTTGCATGGTTGTTTTGTTCTTGATTGTTTATGTTTCTTTTGTGGTTGGTCGCCTAGATTAGGTTTATGCAAGCTAGGGTTAGTCGTCAGACAGCTTCCCTGCTTTGGCGCATAAACTTGTCTTTCTTGATCACCTAGATTAGATTCTTGTTAAGCTGAGGATAGAAGCGAACGCTCGCCTCTCTTTAAAACATCAATTCAACCAGTTAACCTATTCATTGGAGTGTGCCTTTCGTAGGAACCAGTTAGGGTTAATCCGCTTCAAGAGTAACTCACAAATCATAAGTAATTGCACCAGTTAGTTTAGTCGTTGCGAGAGGCGATTGTACCCGGGCGATTAATTAATCTTGGTAGTTAGATCGGATAGAGCGAACGTTCGCCAGTCTTAAACCTAAGGGTCAGGAGTTATGGTGGTGTATAGAAATTGATTGAACGAGAATTGAAATCTGTTGATTGCTGTTGCCTTGGTGATCTAAGGGGGACTCAAAATCTAAGCTTGTCTGTCGTCTGTCTAAACCAGCCAATCCTTCTGTCTTTTAATTTCATTTTAATTTTCTTGCATCTTAGTTTAGAAGTCGTGGAACTCACACCACACACAAAGTGTTTTAAACCTAAATAAGTTGCCTTCATATTTGAGTAGACGATTAGAAGAAACCCTGTGGAATACGATCTGCTTAGCTTTTTAGCTTGGTAGTATTTGATCACTGTTTTACAGCTCATCAGCCTTCTTCATCTTCTCCAACCTTTCCTTAGACAGATGCTCGTGGTTCAACATATACTTCCCTTGCTTCCCTTGAGGCAATTCCTTATACTATCTTAGCATGCCAGTTGCCTTGGGATAAGATGGCCAGACCTCTACCTCATCTTTTTGCCTTTTTCACGAAAGTGAATGATAAATGTGCAAGCACCTACTCCACAAAGAGTTGTGATAACCTATAGTTTCTTAAGTAATCCATTCTTCCTCTTCTTGAAAGTTGTTATTCTAGCAATTTCGTCAATAATGAGCTTATGTTGCACATTTATTCTCACCATGATTTTGGTTAATGTTTCTTTTTCTTTTGAGTTTAGATGATTATAAGATTAGACTATGATGGGGTATTTATATACATATTGTTGGAAGAAAAGAACATTGATTTGCAATTAAAATTGATGTAAACATGGGAACAAATTTAATGATTTGTTTTTTTTAATTACAACTTTTGAGTGAATGTGTGGAAATCAATTAAATATGATGCTAAATTGTAAGAAAATGTGAGTTTGTGCGAGTTAGAAGTTCCTTTGTTTGTTGGACAACTCCTAGACAAGCTATCCACCAAAGACAAAATAATTGGTTGGGAATTAAACTGCCCTGCAACCTGTGGCATTTGTGGTTTATGTGATGAAACTTGTTTTCATTTGTTTGTGGCTTGCACTTATAGCTCAAGGTCCGCGAGTGCTGCAACTTACCTCAAAGCTTGTAGGGTTGTGTCACTTGGGAGGACTTTGCTGAAAGTCTACAGGCTTGCAGGTTGAGTTTGGATGCTAAGAGAGCTTAGTTCTTGAAGTGGAAAATTGTCCTTTACCACATTTGGAGAGAGAGGTGCAATAAAGTACATGGAAGAGGAAGCATTCCTCGGAGGAGCTGGCACGTATTATCGTGAAGGAAAGTACAATATCCTCACAATTCATAAAAAAAAAATCTTGCGCTTACAGTTCAATTTCTTTTTTGCATAATCAATAAGATCTTCTTCGCCAATCGGTGGAAAATCCTCCATGAGCATTAACTCCATCTCCTTCCACTTATTCTTCTCGATCTCGTCATTCAACTTCTCAGTCAACTTCCTCAAGCTTTTATCCAATACAGTTTCATGATTGAGCATGCTCTTTTCCTGCTTCTTTTGAGGCAGGCCCTTGAACTTCTCCAACACATCAATTGCATCTGGCGCAGATGGCCAGACCTCTAACTTGGGATAAATGGTACATGAGGGGTATAAATTTACCTTGACTCGCGCATTGCGTTGCAGCTATTGTGGAGAGAAGGTGAAGTCACAAACCAACCCTTTGCAGAGGTTGCAAATTTTTGTCAGTCGTTGGATTGGAAATGTTGAGCACATTTACGAGAAAATCAATAATGCTAGTGACTACCGTGAGAATATTGGTCATAATTTTTTTAAGGATCAACATGTTCTTTTTCAATTTCCATTATCACGTTATGTCATATATGCTTTTTTAGACTTTTTCGTTTCATTAAAAATGAAAGGTACGCATGAGAAGTATATTGGGTGAGTGGTGATAAGTGTACTAATTTATTTGGATAAATAATTAGTGTTGGTTAATTGCCTAGTTTGACTTGAGCATGAAACACAAAACTGATATAAATATTTAGCATGTTGGACTTATTTAAACTTAAGGCCCATATAGAAAATCGGAATGGGCTAGTGGGGGCTATAGACCCATGAACTTGTAAAGTTAGTTTACTATTAATATTTTCATATATTTATTCATTTTAACATTATTATTTTGCAATTTATAAGAGTTCCATGTAGATCAAGAAAAAATAATGAACAATTCAAGCACTCACTTTCAATCATTCACATAAAGTTCTATCAAGAGCCAAAAAAAATTAGCCAACAAAATGTTTATTAGTTTATTCCTTATTCCAATCATTCATATCAGGCTATTACAACCTTTTTCATCAAGTGACGATAAACAGAAACAAATCTATTACTTATTTTTATTTCCACTTTCGAAATCCTCAATACGCTAAGTAACTCAAATCCTTTACAATCTCGCGCTTACCGTTCAGTTTTCGTTTCGCACCAAAATCCAGATCACAACCACAAGTCGTTGTCAAGTCCTCTTTCAGTAGTAACTACATCTCCACAATTAATTCTTATCCTTTGATTCTTCTCCGTTGATTCTTCAAGCCTTCTTCATCTTCTCCAACCTTTCCGTTAGACAGATGCTAGTGGTTCAACATATACTTCTCTTGCTTCCCTTGAGGCAATTCTTATACTATCTTAGCATGCCAGTTGCCTTGGGATAAGATGGCCAGACCTCTACCTCATCTTTTTTGCCTTTTTCACGAAAATATTGGATGATAAATGTGCAAGCACTTACTCCACAAAGAGTTGTGATCTCCTCTAGTTTCTTAAGTAATCCATTCTTCCTCTTCTTGAAAGTTGTTATTCTAGCAATTTCGTCAATAATGAGCTTATGTTGCACATTTATTCTCACCATGATTTTTGGTTAATGTTTCTTTTTCTTTTGAGTTTCAGATGATTATAAGATTAGACTATGATGGGGTATTTATATACATATTGTTGGAAGAAAAGAACATTGATTTGCAATTAAAATTGATGTAAACATGGGAACAAATTTAATGATTTTTTTTTTTAATTAAACTTTTGAGTGAATGTGTGGAAATCAATTAAATATGATGCTAAATTGGAAGAAAATGTGAGTTTGTGCGAGTTAGTAGTTCCTTTGTTTGTTGGATCCGCTTCTAGACAAGCTATCCACCAAAGACAAAATAATTGGTTGGGAATTAAACTGCCCTGCAACCTTTGGCATTTGTGGTTTGTGTGATGAAACTTGTTTTCATTTGTTTGTGGCTTGCACTTATAACTCCAAGGTCCGCGAGTGCTGCAACTTACCTCGAATCTTGTAGGGTTGTGTCACTTGGGAGGACTTTGCTGAAAGTCTACAGGCTTGCAGGCTGAGTTTGGATGCCAAGAGAGCTTGTTCTTGAAATGGAAAATTGTCCTTTACCACATTTGGAGAGAGAGGTGCAATAGAGTACATGGAAGAGGAAGCATTCCTCCGGAGGAGCTTGGCTCGTTATTCTCGTGAAGGAAAGGACAATATCCTCACAATTCATAAAAAAAATATCTTGCGCTTACAGTTCAATTCTTTTTTGCATAATCAATAAAGATCTTCTTCGCCAATAGGTGGAAAATCCTCCATAAGCATTAACTCCATCTTCATCCACTTATTCTTCTCGATCTCGTCATTCAACTTCTCTGTAAACTTGCTCAAGCTTTTATCCAATACAGTTTCATGATTGAGCATGTTCTTTTCCTGCTTCTTTTGAGGCAGGCCCTTGAACTTCTCCAGCACATCGATTGCATCTGGCACAGATGGCCAGACCTCAAACTTGGGATAAATGGTACATGAGGGGTATGAATTTTACCTTGACTCGCGCATTGCGTTGCATCTATTGTGGAGAGAAGGTGAAGTCACAAACCAACCCTTTGCAGAGGTTGCAAATTTTTGTCAGTCGTTGGATTGGAAATGTTGAGCCACATTTACGAGAAAATCAATAATGATAGTGACTACCGTGAGAATATTGGTCATAATTTTTTTAAGGATCTACACGTTGTTTTCAATTTCCATTATCATGTTATGTCATATATGCTTTTTTAGACCTTTTTCGTTTCATTAAAAATGAAAGGTACGCATGAGAAGTATATTGGGTGAGTGGTGATAAGTGTACTAATTTATTTGGTTAAATAATTATTGTTGGTTAATTTCCTAGTTTGACTTGAGCATGAAACACAAAACTGATATAAATACTTGCATGCTGGACTTATTTAAACTTAAGGCCCATATAGAAAATCGGAATGGGCTAGTGGGGGGCTATAGACCCGAGTAACTTGTAAAGTTAGTTTACTCTTAATATTTTCATAATTTATTCATTTTAAACATTATTATTTTGCATCTTAAGAGTTCTTATGTAGATCAAGAAAAAATAAAGAACCATTCAAGCACTCACTTTCAATCATTCACATAAAGTTTCTATCAAGAGCCAAAAAAAAATTAGCCAACAAAAATGTTTATTAGTTTATTCCTTATTTCCAAATCTTCATATCTGCTATTTCAACCTTTTTCATCAAGTGACGATAAATAGAAACAAATCTATTACTTATTTTTATTTCCACTTTCAAAATCCTCAATACGCTAAGTAACTCAAATCCTTTACAATCTCGCGCTTACCGTTTAGTTTCACCCAAAATCCAGATCACAACCACAAGTCGTTGTTAAGTCCTCTTCAGTAGTAACTGCATCTCCATCAATTGTTTTCTTCTCCCGTTGATTCTTCAACGCCTTCTTCATCTTCTCCAACCTCTTTCCTTGGACAGATGCTCGTGGGTCAAACATATACTTCTTTTTGCTTCCCTTGAGACAATTTCCTTTATACTATCTTAGATGCCAGTTGCCTTGGGATGATAAAATGTGGATGATAAATGTGCAGTTACCCTCATCTTTTTTGCCTTTTTTCACGAAAATAGTGGATGATAAATGTGCAAGTACCTACTTCACAAAGAGTTGTGATCTCCTCACTACAAAAGAAGAGGCAACATAGTCGCAGGGGCCCGAACAGTTACAGTCGCAGGCTGGCCTGCGAGTAAGTGTTAATTTAGTCGCAGGCCGCCTGCGACTAAAATAGCTGCGGACAAAGCCCGGACTTAGTCGCGGGCCTCGGCTTAGTCGCAGTCGCCTGCGACTAAGCTTTGTCGCGGGCTGCCTGCGACTAAGCTCAGGCCCGCGACTAAGCTCAGGCCTGCGACTAAGCCCAAGCCCGCGACTAAGTTAGTCGCAGGCTGGCCTGCGACTAGTCAACTGTTCGGATCATTTTGGGTAGATTCCACGATTTCGGTCAAGATTCTATACGATTTTGGGCAGATTCCACGATTTGGTCAGATTCCACGATTTTGGTCAGATTCACAATTTTTGTAGGATGTTGAATTTTATAATTAATGATTATTAACGATTAAATTCTTGGAAAAAACAATCATTAATTCATAAACTTAATCATATGTTACAACACAGATTAATTCATAATCAACAAACACATGAAAATATTAAACTATTCATCTAACTACACATCCAAATATTGATCACACTTATATGAAAATATATAACCAAACAAAGGATGAAACATCCTACTGATCCTGGTTCTGGTTCTGGTAGATGCCTTCATTCCAAGGCTGCTGCAATAATCAACAATGAAAGTAAGTAGAGTTAATTAAATAGTGTAATTATAAATTAATTGAGAGCATAAATAAATTCACTCACAGAGTTTATCCACTCGGCAAGATGAGCCGGTATGGTATCAAAGTCGAAGTCCGGGAACACAGACTGATCTATCGCCTGAGTGGTCTGTGGCTTGGTGAACTGGCTGTGGCACATAGGGCTGCCTGAACTGGATGTGGCCACATAGGGTTGCTGGTCATTGGTCTGTGTTTGAGTAGGAGGTACCGCAAAATGAATGGATGCCCCGGCAAACTGTGTGGGTGCAATAGACATGAGTGATGGGTATCCAGCTGCTAACCCTGCTTCCAACTGCTGAACATACTCAGGCTTGTGTTTTTGGCACAGATGAAACACTCTCTGATGTAGACATTCCCCTGACCGCATGAGTACCAAGACCTAAACAAAGAAGAGGTTGCAAATGTGTAAATTAAATAAAGTTACTAACGAAACTGTATTAAACCATTGAATTAAAATTTAATTCTCTCACCTGACTCTTAGTAAACCCTTCACCGAGCATGCGGATGTGGCCACGATGCTCTGGGTTTGTTCATTGCTTGTGCCAGAGAGTCGTGTGGGCTCCACTCCGGACTACAACCTTCATCCTCTATTCTTTGAATTGTCTCCTACAGTAATGAATTCATTGATCAAATAATTAGGACTACTTATTCGGGAACAAAAATACTGTTAAAATTTATTAACTTTACCGCCACTGCCTTCGCATGCGCATCCTTAAACTTTCCATCAGGGCCGGGGTAGAATTTAATGAAGATCTGGCCCCTCGACGGTCGACGTCCTGATTTCTGCACCGTCTCCTCTATGTACCTCGGCCACGGTCTAGAGCCCACCATGATGGTTCTCCTCTTGCAGTGCTCGATTTGCCTTGTTCCGTTGCACGGCATCCTAATCCAGGAAAACAAAATTATTATACTCAATTTATATAATGATTAAAAATTAGATAATCTAAACCGTACCTTAAATACTTGAGTCTTCGTGTACTCAATGTATTGATACCAATCAATTGGGAGGGCATCCTTGTGGAGGATTTTGAAGAATCCACTCCTCAGGGAGATGTTCTTCTCCGCATGCTTCATCCTCGCCTTTCATATTTGAAGCCTAGACTTGCCCCAAGCTCGGCCAACCTTCTTGTTAAAATACTTGCGAGCACCCCGGTAAGATCATCTGGAGCGCAATAGAACTTATCCTAATTTACATAAAATCGTAATTCGAATCACACTAACTATAATATAATGTTGTTTTATACTTAAGAAAATAGAATGAAATTCAAATTTCAAACTTACCATGAAGAACTGCTCGACCGCAACATCCTTGGCACGCTGTGGCACTAACTTCCAATCCTTGGGGATAGAAGGATAGTACTGGTAGTTCCTGGAGCACTCACCGGGTAGTGTCCTACGAAAGACAAGAGGGGTCCACCGGGCTTGACTCCAAGGGTTCCAGGTTGAACACACAAACGGGTGCACCAAATGCTACCCTACGAAAGTCCGCGTACTTAATCTCGACAGTCTTCGTGAACCCAGAACGTTCTGTAGAAATAGAAATTTACCATTTTTAAATTAATATATACTCAAATAATTTCTTCATTTCGTTCAAGAATGAAATTCATAGAGGAAAACGAACTAACCAATAAAGTCCCAGCTCATATGTGTATGTTTTCTTCACGGTGGTCGAGGCAGCGGAAGAATTCCCCTCCAGAAGTCTGACCAGTAGGAGATCCGGGAGTAGGAGTTACCGGGACGCTCTTGACTACCAGAACTAGAACTGGATGCCATCTTTATCCATAAAAAATGAGATTATTAATTTTATATATATATATATATATATATATAAAGATAAACTCATAATTCGTGACATAAATAATACATTCGTGCTAGAATATTTAGATAAACTAAAACAATGTCATTCCTTATCGAAGTCAATTACACAATCCCTACGATTTGAAATCAGGAATGTTGTCTGTTACGGGTAATTGTTGTTGAGCTAAAGCTAAACAATACTCATGGGATATAGCGCCTTCAAAACCCTGATTAAGCAAGTTCTAGAAGCATAGTCATAGCTTTGTCACTGTCTTGTGTAAGTATTGATGTGGTACAATTTTTGTGAACTTAGGTGCGTCCATCATGAAGGGCACTTCAGCATCCTGTAAAATTCGAAAGAACATCATCATCTGGGAGCTGACTCCGGACATCGGCATTGGTATGTCTATAGGATGTGGTTGTTGAGTTTCAACAGGCACATTTAATTCAGTAGGAAGTGGATCTTCTTGAAAATTGTACTCCAAATGCGTCATTTCACCATGTTCTGGAACATGGTTGGCTCAATTATCTGTGTTACCTCAACTGCTGGCGGATTTACTTTCTTCAGTGACCATTGTGGCTAGAATATTCACAGCAACCGGGGGCAGAAAACAAAATCAATAGCTAACTCGCATGCAAATTCCAAACAGGTAAGAAGAGGGAAAAAGCTAAATGGAGCAGGAGGTCTTAATTCCTGCCTTGGCCTCCACTCTCTTGAACTTGCACTTGGGACAAGGACAGAGGATATTCACTCCATCGGGTGCATTAGAGACTGCAAAGTCCAAGAATTTTTGAAGGTCAGCACAATACTCGGGAGTATGACGAGCCTTTCGTAATCCAAGATTTGTCCATCTAGCTAGAGGCTGGTAATTAGTGCAACAAGAGTATAGAATGAGGAAAAAGAAATAAGAGGTCTAACTTAGTACCGGGGACTAAGTTATATTAATTACATAACTTAAAAAGGTTAGTTACCAATTAACTTTTTATAAGTATTAGCAATAACTAATTGCTTAATAATATTTATATACAAGTATATATTTCCTTATTTAATTAAATTATACACGATTTCATGCAATATTTTTTTTTTAAAAATTTTAACAAACATTCGTGTAATTAAACTTAAGTATTAGCATGCTAAATTTATATACAAGTGTTCCTAATTTACTTAAATTGTACACATACGATATTACATGCATATATATTTTTTTTAATTTTACAAACTTCATATAATTAATTAAATGAGTAAAGTTAGCATGCTAAAATTTTACAAGTACATAATTTATTAAGTACTATATATGATGAAAATGTGAACCTATGACATGCATAACTATTCATGGATTTTGATTTTAGTAAAGCATATGACATGCATAATATTTGTATTATAAACAGCTCATTAACCAATTTTATTCTAAATCTCCCTTTAACTTTCAAAGTAAGTTCAATAAAGGTTAAATAATTTAACGAGCATGCTTTTTGATCGCTAATTAAAAAGTACTTGATTTAATACGTAATTACCTACCTGAACACTGGAGATCGGACGGTGTGACAATGAAATAGTGATGTAACAGAATATCTGAAAATAACAGAAACTTGTACTTAAATAATAGAATATTAAATTCAACAATTGCACTACAAATGAAATAAACCGTTGGTGGATCGCAATGTTCTCACCTGATCACCGTTATAGATGACCGCATCTACAAACCGTTGCTATGATATTTCCCCTCCAATAGCAACGGGTTACCACGTTCGAATTGATTACAAAATAAAAAATGAAATAAATTTATTACAACACATAAGCTCAAATCATTAACACTAACTAACATTATTAACCCTTACCAAGCAGAAATTAGTGATTCAATACGATGAAACTTTAAAAAGCCCCAAAAAACGTGATGAAAAGTCTACAAAAACGTCAATAAACAGCACATATTTTAGATTCAAGACGGCAAAAAATGTTGAACAATTTCACAATACACACAACAATCTCCCCTAACAAAATCGTAAATTAAAATTTTTACCAAGAACCGGGCCCTGAACAGTCCAAATAACAGTAATCGAACGAAATACGGGCGAAATCCCCCCGCAAAAAACATCGGGGAAAGATCGAAATTAACTCCAGAACGCAAAAGAACAACGACAAGAAGAAGAATTAGGGATAAAACTTACCGAAAACAAGTAAAAACAGGGGAACAGAGGAAAAATCGCGCCTTTTTCAGTCGGAGTTGAAGGGGGGAAATGAGAGAGAGTTGAAAGAAGAGCTTCTGAAGGTCCGGGGGGGAGGTTATTCAATTGTTAGTCGCAGGGCTAGAGGGGCCCGCGACTAAATTAAGGGTTTGTCGCGGGGCCCCAAATTTTTAGCCCCAGGCGCCCGCGACTAAGCTTACCGGGGGGCCCCAAGCTTAAACCAAGGCGGCCCGCGACTATAAAATTTAAAAATAAATTGCGGGCCCTCGACATTGTCGCGGGCCGCCTGCGACAAAAGTTTTCGTGGGCCAAAATTAGACGCTTAAGTAATCCATTCTTCCTCTTCTTAAAGTTTTATTCTAGCAATTTCGTCAATAATGAGCTTATGTTGCACATTTATTCTCACCTGATTTTTGGTTAATGTTTCTTTTTCTTTTGAGTTTTAGATGATTATAAGATTAGACTATGATGGGGTATTTATATACATATTGTTGGAAGAAAAGAACATTGATTTGCAATTAAAATTGATGTAAACATGGGAACAAATTTAATGATTGTTTTTTTTTAATTACAACTTTTGAGTGAATGTGTGGAAATCAATTAAATATGATGCTAAATTGTAAGAATATGTGAGTTTGTGCGACTTAGAAGTTCCTTTGCTTGTTGGATGCTGCTCTGGATAGGCTATCCACCAAAGACAAAATAATTGGTTGGAAATTAAACTCCCTGCAACCTGTGGCATTTGTGGTTTGTGTGGTGAAACTCGCTTTCATTTGTTTGTGGATGCACTTACTCCAAGGTCCGCGAGTGCTGCAACTTACCTGAAGCTTGTAGGGTTGTGTCACTTAGGAGGACTTTGCTGAAAGTCTACAGGCTTGCAGGCTGAGTTGGATGCTATGAGAGCTTAGTTCTTGAAATGGAAAGTTGTCATTTACCACATTTGGCGAGAGAGGTGCAATAGAGTACACGGAAGAGGAAGCATTCCTCCGGAGGAGTTGGCTCGTATTATCGTGAGGGAAAGGAGAATATCCTCACATTCATAAAAAAAAATCTTGCGCTTACAATTCAATTTCTTTTTTGCATAATCAATAAGATCTTCTTCGCCAATCGGTGGAAAATCCTCCATGAGCATTAACTCCATCTCCATCCACTTATTCTTCTCGATCTCGTCATTCAACTTCTCTTCAACTTCCTCAAGCTTTTATCCAATAGAGTTTCATGATTGAGCATGTTCTTTTCCTGCTTCTTTTGAGCAGGCTCTTGAACTTCTCCAGCACATCGATTGCTTCTGGCAAGATGGCCAGACCTCTAACTTGGGATAAATTGTACATGAGGGGTATGAATTTACCTTGACTCGCGCATTGCGTTGCAGCTATTGTGGAGAGAAGGTGAAGTCACAAACCAACCCTTTGTAGAGGTTGCAAATTTTTGTCAGTCGTTGGATTGGAAATGTTGAGCACATTTACGAGAAAATCAATAATGCTAGTGACTACCGTGAGAACATTGATCATAATTTTTTAAGGATCTACACGTTGTTTTCCAATTTCCATTATCATGTTATGTCATATATGCTTTTTTAGACTTTTTCGTTTCATTAAAAATGAAAGGTAAGCATGAGAAGTATATTCGTGAGTGGTGATAAGTGTACTAATTTATTTGGATAAATAATTATTGTTGGTTAATTGCCTAGTTGACTTGAGCATGAAACACAAAACTGATATAAATACTTAGCATGCTGGACTTATTTAAACTGAGGCCCATATAGAAAATCGGACTGGGCTAGTGGGGGCTATAGACCCAGTGAACTTGTAAAGTTAGTTACTCTTAATATTTTCATATATTTATTCATTTTAACATTATTATTTTGGATCGATTGTTAAGAGTTCCATGTAGATCAAGAAAAAATAAAGAACAATTCAAGCACTCACTTTCAAATCATTCACATAAAGTTCTATCAAGAGCCAAAAAAAATTAGCCAACAAAATGTTTATTAGTTTATTCCTTATTCTAATCATTCATATCTGGCTATTACAACCTTTTTCATCAAGTGACGATAAACAGAAACAAATCTATTACTTATTTTTATTTCCACTTTCAAATCCTCAATACGCTAAGTAACTCAAATCCTTTACAATCTCGCGCTTACAATTCAGTTTTCGTTTCGCACCAAAATCCAGATCACAACCACAAGTCGTTGTCAAGTCCTCTTTCAGTAGTAACTGCATCTCCATCAATTGATTCTTATCCGTTGATTCTTCAACGCCTTCTTCATCTTCTCCAATCTTTCCTTAGACATATCCTCGTGGTTCAACATATACTTCTCTTGCTTCCCTTGAGGCAATTCCTTATACTATCTTAGCATGCCAGTTGCCTTGGGATAAGATGGCCAGACCTCTACTCATCTTTTTTGCCTTTTTCACGAAAATAGTGGATGATAAATGTGCAAGCACCTACTCCACAAAGAGTTGTGATCTCCTCTAGTCTCTAAGTAATCCATTCTTCCTCTTCTTGAAAGTTGTTATTCTAGCAATTTCGTCAATAATGAGCTTATGTTGCACATTTATTCTCACCTGATTTTTGGTTAATGTTTCTTTTTTTTGAGTTTTAGATGATTATAAGATTAGACTATGATGGGGTATTTATATACATATTGTTGGAAGAAAAGAACATTGATTTGCAATTAAAATTGATGTAAACATGGGAACAAATTAATGATTTGTTTTTTTAATTACAACTTTTGAGTGAATGTGTGGAAATCAATTAAATATGATGCTAAATTGTAAGAATATGTGAGTTTGTGCGACTTAGAAGTTCTTTGCTTGTTGGATGCTGCTCCAGGATAGGCTATCCACCAAAGACAAAATAATTGGTTGGAAATTAAACTCCCTGCAACCTGTGGCATTTGTGGTTTGTGTGGTGAAACTCGCTTTCATTTGTTTGTGGGATTGCACTTATCTCCAAGGTCCGCGAGTGCTGCAACTTACCTGAAGCTTGTAGGGTTGTGTCACTTAGGAGGACTTTGCTGAAAGTCTACAGGCTTGCAGGCTGAGTTTGGATGCTATGAGAGCTTAGTTCTTGAAATGGAAAGTTGTCATTTACCACATTTGGCGAGAGAGGTGCAATAGAGTACACGGAAGAGAAGCATTCCTCCGGAGGAGCTGGCTCGTATTATCGTGAGGGAAAGGAGAATATCCTCACCATTCATAAAAAAAATCTTGCGCTTACAATTCAATTTCTTTTTTGCATAATCAATAAGATCTTCTTCGCCAATCGGTGGAAAATCCTCCATGAGCATTAACTCCATCTCCATCCACTTATTCTTCTCGATCTCGTCATTCAACTTCTCTGTCAACTTCCTCAAGCTTTTATCCAATAGAGTTTCATGATTGAGCATGTTCTTTTCTGCTTCTTTTGAGGCAGGCTCTTGAACTTCTCCAGCACATCGATTGCTTCTGGCACAGATGGCCAGACCTCTAACTTGGGATAAATTGTACATGAGGGGTATGAATTTACCTTGACTCGCGCATTGCGTTGCAGCTATTGTGGAGAGAAGGTGAAGTCACAAACCAACCCTTTGTAGAGGTTGCAAATTTTTGTCAGTCGTTGGATTGGAAATGTTGAGCACATTTACGAGAAAATCAATAATGCTAGTGACTACCGTGAGAACATTGATCATAATTTTTTAAGGATCTACACGTTGTTTTCCAATTTCCATTATCATGTTATGTCATATATGCTTTTTTAGACTTTTTCGTTTCATTAAAAATGAAAGGTACGCATGAGAAGTATATTCGGTGAGTGGTGAATAAGTGTACTAATTTATTTGGATAAATAATTATTGTTGGTTAATTGCCTAGTTGACTTGAGCATGAAACATAAAACTGATATAAATACTTAGCATGCTGGACTTATTTAAACTTGAGGCCCATATAGAAAATCGGACTGGGCTAGTGGGGGCTATAGACCCATGAACTTGTAAAGTTAGTTTACTCTTAATATTTTCATATATTTATTCATTTTAACATTATTATTTTGGATCGATTGTTAAGAGTTCCATGTAGATCAAGAAAAAATAAAGAACAATTCAAGCACTCACTTTCAATCATTCACATAAAGTTCTATCAAGAGCCAAAAAAAAATTAGCCAACAAAATGTTTATTAGTTTATTCCTTATTCTAATCATTCATATCTGGCTATTACAACCTTTTTCATCAAGTGACGATAAACAGAAACAAATCTTTACTTATTTTTATTTCCACTTTCAAATCCTCAATACGCTAAGTAACTCAAATCCTTTACAATCTCGCGCTTAAATTCAGTTTTCGTTTCGCACCAAAATCCAGATCACAACCACAAGTCGTTGTCAAGTCCTCTTTCAGTAGTAACTGCATCTCCATCAATTGATTCTTATCCCGTTGATTCTTCAACGCCTTCTTCATCTTCTCCAATCTTTCCTTAGACATATCCTCGTGGTTCAACATATACTTCTCTTGCTTCCCTTGAGGCAATTCCTTATACTATCTTAGCATGCAGTTGCCTTGGGATAAGATGGCCAGACCTCTACCTCATCTTTTTTGCCTTTTTTCACGAAAATAGTGGATGATAAATGTGCAAGCACCTACTCCACAAAGAGTTGTGATCTCCTTAGTCTCTTAAGTAATCCATTCTTCCTCTTCTTGAAAGTTGTTATTCTAGCAATTTCGTCAATAATGAGCTTATGTTGCACATTTATTCTCACCATGATTTTTGGTTAATGTTTCTTTTTCTTTTGAGTTTTAGATGATTATAAGATTAGACTATGATGGGGTATTTATATACATATTGTTGGAAGAAAAGAACATTGATTTGCAATTAAAATTGATGTAAACATGGGAACAAATTTAATGATTTTTTTTTTTAATTACAACTTTTGAGTGAATGTGTGGAAATCAATTAAATATGATGCTAAATTGTAAGAATATGTGAGTTTGTGCGACTTAGAAGTTCCTTTGCTTGTTGGATGCTGCTCCTGGATAGGCTATCCACCAAAGACAAAATAATTGGTTGGAAATTAAACTCCCCTGCAACCTGTGGCATTTGTGGTTTGTGTGGTGAAACTCGCTTTCATTTGTTTGTGGGATGCACTTACAGCTCCAAGGTCCGCGAGTGCTGCAACTTACCTCGAATCTTGTAGGGTTGTGTCACTTAGGAGGACTTTGCTGAAAGTCTACAGGCTTGCAGGCTGAGTTTGGATGCTATGAGAGCTTAGTTCTTGAAATGGAAAGTTGTCATTTACCACATTTGGCGAGAGAGGTGCAATAGAGTACACGGAAGAGGAAGCATTCCTCCGGAGGAGCTGGCTCGTATTATCGTGAGGAAAGGAGAATATCCTCACCATTCATAAAAAAAATTTGCCTTACAATTCAATTTCTTTTTTGCATAATCAATAAGATCTTCTTCGCCAATCGGTGGAAAATCCTCCATGAGCATTAACTCCATCTCCATCCACTTATTCTTCTCGATCTCGTCATTCAACTTCTCTGTCAACTTCCTCAAGCTTTTATCCAATAGAGTTTCATGATTGAGCATGTTCTTTTCCTGCTTCTTTTGAGGCAGGCTCTTGAACTTCTCCAGCACATCGATTGCTTCTGGCACAGATGGCCAGACCTCTAACTTGGGATAAATTTACATGAGGGGTATGAATTTACCTTGACTCGCGCATTGCGTTGCAGCTATTGTGGAGAGAAGGTGAAGTCACAAACCAACCCTTTGTAGAGGTTGCAAATTTTTGTCAGTCGTTGGATTGGAAATGTTGAGCACATTTACGAGAAAATCAATAATGCTAGTGACTACCGTGAGAACATTGATCATAATTTTTTAAGGATCTACACGTTGTTTTCCAATTTCCATTATCATGTTATGTCATATATGCTTTTTTAGACTTTTTCGTTTCATTAAAAATGAAAGGTACGCATGAGAAGTATATTCGGTGAGTGGTGATAAGTGTACTAATTTATTTGGATAAATAATTATTGTTGGTTAATTGCCTAGTTGACTTGAGCATGAAACATAAAACTGATATAAATACTTAGCATGCTGGACTTATTTAAACTTGAGGCCCATATAGAAAATCGGACTGGCTAGTGGGGGCTATAGACCCATGAACTTGTAAAGTTAGTTTACTCTTAATATTTTCATATATTTATTCATTTTAACATTATTATTTTGGATCGATTGTTAAGAGTTCCATGTAGATCAAGAAAAAATAAAGAACAATTCAAGCACTCACTTTCAATCATTCACATAAAGTTCTATCAAGAGCCAAAAAAAATTAGCCAACAAAATGTTTATTAGTTTATTCCTTATTCTAATCATTCATATCTGGCTATTACAACCTTTTTCATCAAGTGACGATAAACAGAAACAAATCTTTACTTATTTTTATTTCCACTTTCGAAATCCTCAATACGCTAAGTAACTCAAATCCTTTACAATCTCGCGCTTACAATTCAGTTTTCGTTTCGCACCAAAATCCAGATCACACCACAAGTCGTTGTCAAGTCCTCTTTCAGTAGTAACTGCATCTCCATCAATTGATTCTTATCCCGTTGATTCTTCAACGCCTTCTTCATCTTCTCCAATCTTTCCTTAGACATATCCTCGTGGTTCAACATATACTTCTCTTGCTTCCCTTGAGGCAATTCCTTATACTATCTTAGCATGCCAGTTGCCTTGGGATAAGATGGCCAGACCTCTACCTCATCTTTTTGCCTTTTTTCACGAAAATAGTGGATGATAAATGTGCAAGCACCTACTCCACAAAGAGTTGTGATCTCTCTAGTCTCTAAGTAATCCATTCTTCCTCTTCTTGAAAGTTTTATTCTAGCAATTTCGTCAATAATGAGCTTATGTTGCACATTTATTCTCACCGTGATTTTTGGTTAATGTTTCTTTTTCTTTTGAGTTTTAGATGATTATAAGATTAGACTATGATGGGGTATTTATATACATATTGTTGGAAGAAAAGAACATTGATTTGCAATTAAAATTGATGTAAACATGGGAACAAATTTAATGATTTGTTTTTTTTAATTACAACTTTTGAGTGAATGTGTGGAAATCAATTAAATATGATGCTAAATTGTAAGAATATGTGAGTTTGTGCGACTTAGAAGTTCCTTTGCTTGTTGGATGCTGCTCCTGGATAGGCTATCCACCAAAGACAAAATAATTGGTTGGAAATTAAACTCCCTGCAACCTGTGGCATTTGTGGTTTGTGTGGTGAAACTCGCTTTCATTTGTTTGTGGGATGCACTTACAGCTCCAAGGTCCGCGAGTGCTGAACTTACCTCGAAGCTTGTAGGGTTGTGTCACTTAGGAGGACTTTGCTGAAAGTCTACAGGCTTGCAGGCTGAGTTTGGATGCTATGAGAGCTTAGTTCTTGAAATGGAAAGTTGTCATTTACCACATTTGGCGAGAGAGGTGCAATAGATGTACACGGAAGAGGAAGCATTCCTCCGGAGGAGCTGGCTCGTATTATCGTGAGGGAAAGGAGAATATCCTCACCATTCAAAAAAAAAATCTTGCACTTACAATTCAATTTCTTTTTTGCATAATCAATAAGATCTTCTTCGCCAATCGGTGGAAAATCCTCCATGAGCATTAACTCCATCTCCATCCACTTATTCTTCTCGATCTCGTCATTCAACTTCTCTGTCAACTTCCTCAAGCTTTTATCCAATAGAGTTTCATGATTGAGCATGTTCTTTTCTGCTTCTTTTGAGCAGGCTCTTGAACTTCTCCAGCACATCGATTGCTTCTGGCACAGATGGCCAGACCTCTAACTTGGGATAAATTGTACATGAGGGGTATGAATTTACCTTGACTCGCGCATTGCGTTGCAGCTATTGTGGAGAGAAGGTGAAGTCACAAACCAACCCTTTGTAGAGGTTGCAAATTTTTGTCAGTCGTTGGATTGGAAATGTTGAGCACATTTACGAGAAAATCAATAATGCTAGTGACTACCGTGAGAACATTGATCATAATTTTTTAAGGATCTACACGTTGTTTTCCAATTTCCATTATCATGTTATGTCATATATGCTTTTTTAGACTTTTTCGTTTCATTAAAAATGAAAGGTACGCATGAGAAGTATATTCGGTGAGTGGTGATAAGTGTACTAATTTATTTGGATAAATAATTATTGTTGGTTAATTGCCTAGTTGACTTGAGCATGAAACATAAAACTGATATAAATACTTAGCATGCTGGACTTATTTAAACTTGAGGCCCATATAGAAAATCGGACTGGGCTAGTGGGGGCTATAGACCCATGAACTTGTAAAGTTAGTTTACTCTTAATATTTTCATATATTTATTCATTTTAACATTATTATTTTGGATCGATTGTTAAGAGTTCCATGTAGATCAAGAAAAAATAAAGAACAATTCAAGCACTCACTTTCAATCATTCACATAAAGTTCTATCAAGAGCCAAAAAAAATTAGCCAACAAAATGTTTATTAGTTTATTCCTTATTCTAATCATTCATATCTGGCTATTACAACCTTTTTCATCAAGTGACGATAAACAGAAACAAATCTGTTACTTATTTTTATTTCCACTTTCGAAATCCTCAATACGCTAAGTAACTCAAATCCTTTACAATCTCGCGCTTACAATTCAGTTTTCGTTTCGCACCAAAATCCAGATCACAACCACAAGTCGTTGTCAAGTCCTCTTTCAGTAGTAACTGCATCTCCATCAATTGATTCTTATCCCGTTGATTCTTCAACGCCTTCTTCATCTTCTCCAATCTTTCCTTAGACATATCCTCGTGGTTCAACATATACTTCTCTTGCTTCCCTTGAGGCAATTCCTTATACTATCTTAGCATGCCAGTTGCCTTGGGATAAGATGGCCAGACCTCTACCTCATCTTTTTTGCCTTTTTTCACGAAAATAGTGGATGATAAATGTGCAAGCACCTACTCCACAAAGAGTTGTGATCTCCTCTAGTCTCTTAAGTAATCCATTCTTCCTCTTCTTGAAAGTTGTTATTCTAGCAATTTCGTCAATAATGAGCTTATGTTGCACATTTATTCTCACCGTGATTTTTGGTTAATGTTTCTTTTTCTTTGAGTTTTAGATGATTATAAGATTAGACTATGATGGGGTATTTATATACATATTGTTGGAAGAAAAGAACATTGATTTGCAATTAAAATTGATGTAAACATGGGAACAAATTTAATGATTTGTTTTTTTTAATTACAACTTTTGAGTGAATGTGTGGAAATCAATTAAATATGATGCTAAATTGTAAGAATATGTGAGTTTGTGCGACTTAGAAGTTCCTTTGCTTGTTGGATGCTGCTCCTGGATAGGCTATCCACCAAAGACAAAATAATTGGTTGGAAATTAAACTCCCCTGCAACCTGTGGCATTTGTGGTTTGTGTGGTGAAACTCGCTTTCATTTGTTTGTGGGATGCACTTACAGCTCCAAGGTCCGCGAGTGCTGCAACTTACCTCGAAGCTTGTAGGGTTGTGTCACTTAGGAGGACTTTGCTGAAAGTCTACAGGCTTGCAGGCTGAGTTTGGATGCTATGAGAGCTTAGTTCTTGAAATGGAAAGTTGTCATTTACCACATTTGGCGAGAGAGGTGCAATAGAGTACACGGAAGAGGAAGCATTCCTCCGGAGGAGCTGGCTCGTATTATCGTGAGGGAAAGGAGAATATCCTCACCATTCATAAAAAAAATCTTGCGCTTACAATTCAATTTCTTTTTTGCATAATCAATAAGATCTTCTTCGCCAATGGTGGAAAATCCTCCATGAGCATTAACTCCATCTCCATCCACTTATTCTTCTCGATCTCGTCATTCAACTTCTCTGTCAACTTCCTCAAGCTTTTATCCAATAGAGTTTCATGATTGAGCATGTTCTTTTCCTGCTTCTTTTGAGCAGGCTCTTGAACTTCTCCAGCACATCGATTGCTTCTGGCACAGATGGCCAGACCTCTAACTTGGGATAAATTGTACATGAGGGGTATGAATTTACCTTGACTCGCGCATTGCGTTGCAGCTATTGTGGAGAGAAGGTGAAGTCACAAACCAACCCTTTGTAGAGGTTGCAAATTTTTGTCAGTCGTTGGATTGGAAATGTTGAGCACATTTACGAGAAAAATCAATAATGCTAGTGACTACCGTGAGAACATTGATCATAATTTTTTAAGGATCTACACGTTGTTTTCCAATTTCCATTATCATGTTATGTCATATATGCTTTTTTAGACTTTTTCGTTTCATTAAAAATGAAAGGTACGCATGAGAAGTATATTCGGTGAGTGGTGATAAGTGTACTAATTTATTTGGATAAATAATTATTGTTGGTTAATTGCCTAGTTGACTTGAGCATGAAACATAAAACTGATATAAATACTTAGCATGCTGGACTTATTTAAACTTGAGGCCCATATAGAAAATCGGACTGGGCTAGTGGGGGCTATAGACCCATGAACTTGTAAAGTTAGTTTACTCTTAATATTTTCATATATTTATTCATTTTAACATTATTATTTTGGATCGATTGTTAAGAGTTCCATGTAGATCAAGAAAAAATAAAGAACAATTCAAGCACTCACTTTCAATCATTCACATAAAGTTCTATCAAGAGCCAAAAAAAATTAGCCAACAAAATGTTTATTAGTTTATTCCTTATTCTAATCATTCATATCTGGCTATTACAACCTTTTTCATCAAGTGACGATAAACAGAAACAAATCTGTTACTTATTTTTATTTCCACTTTCAAATCCTCAATACGCTAAGTAACTCAAATCCTTTACAATCTCGCGCTTACAATTCAGTTTTCGTTTCGCACCAAAATCCAGATCACAACCACAAGTCGTTGTCAAGTCCTCTTTCAGTAGTAACTGCATCTCCATCAATTGATTCTTATCCCGTTGATTCTTCAACGCTTCTTCATCTTCTCCAATCTTTCCTTAGACATATCCTCGTGGTTCAACATATACTTCTCTTGCTTCCCTTGAGGCAATTCCTTATACTATCTTAGCATCCCAGTTGCCTTGGGATAAGATGGCCAGACCTCTACCTCATCTTTTTTGCCTTTTTTCACGAAAATAGTGGATGATAAATGTGCAAGCACCTACTCCACAAAGAGTTGTGATCTCCTCTAGTCTCTTAAGTAATCCATTCTTCCTCTTCTTGAAAGTTGTTATTCTAGCAATTTCGTCAATAATGAGCTTATGTTGCACATTTATTCTCACCGTGATTTTTGGTTAATGTTTCTTTTTCTTTTGAGTTTTAGATGATTATAAGATTAGACTATGATGGGGTATTTATATACATATTGTTGGAAGAAAAGAACATTGATTTGCAATTAAAATTGATGTAAACATGGGAACAAATTTAATGATTTGTTTTTTTTTAATTACAACTTTTGAGTGAATGTGTGGAAATCAATTAAATATGATGCTAAATTGTAAGAATATGTGAGTTTGTGCGACTTAGAAGTTCCTTTGCTTGTTGGATGCTGCTCTGGATAGGCTATCCACCAAAGACAAAATAATTGGTTGGAAATTAAACTCCCCTGCAACCTGTGGCATTTGTGGTTTGTGTGGTGAAACTCGCTTTCATTTGTTTGTGGGATGCACTTACAGCTCCAAGGTCCGCGAGTGCTGCAACTTACCTCGAAGCTTGTAGGGTTGTGTCACTTAGGAGGACTTTGCTGAAAGTCTACAGGCTTGCAGGCTGAGTTTGGATGCTATGAGAGCTTAGTTCTTGAAATGGAAAGTTGTCATTTACCACATTTGGCGAGAGAGGTGCAATAGAGTACACGGAAGAGGAAGCATTCCTCCGGAGGAGCTTGCTCGTATTATCGTGAGGGAAAGGAGAATATCCTACCATTCATAAAAAAAAATCTTGCGCTTACAATTCAATTTCTTTTTTGCATAATCAATAAGATCTTCTTCGCCAATCGGTGGAAAATCCTCCATGAGCATTAACTCCATCTCCATCCACTTATTCTTCTCGATCTCGTCATTCAACTTCTCTGTCAACTTCCTCAAGCTTTTATCCAATAGAGTTTCATGATTGAGCATGTTCTTTTCCTGCTTCTTTTGAGCAGGCTCTTGAACTTCTCCAGCACATCGATTGCTTCTGGCACAGATGGCCAGACCTCTAACTTGGGATAAATTTGTACATGAGGGGTATGAATTTACCTTGACTCGCGCATTGCGTTGCAGCTATTGTGGAGAGAAGGTGAAGTCACAAACCAACCCTTTGTAGAGGTTGCAAATTTTTGTCAGTCGTTGGATTGGAAATGTTGAGCACATTTACGAAAAAATCAATAATGCTAGTGACTACCGTGAGAACATTGATCATAATTTTTTAAGGATCTACACGTTGTTTTCCAATTTCCATTATCATGTTATGTCATATATGCTTTTTTTAGACTTTTTCGTTTCATTAAAAATGAAAGGTACGCATGAGAAGTATATTCGGTGAGTGGTGATAAGTGTACTAATTTATTTGGATAAATAATTATTGTTGGTTAATTGCCTAGTTGACTTGAGCATGAAACATAAAACTGATATAAATACTTAGCATGCTGGACTTATTTAAACTTGAGGCCCATATAGAAAATCGGACTGGGCTAGTGGGGGCTATAGACCCATGAACTTGTAAAGTTAGTTTACTCTTAATATTTTCATATATTTATTCATTTTAACATTATTATTTTGGATCGATTGTTAAGAGTTCCATGTAGATCAAGAAAAAATAAAGAACAATTCAAGCACTCACTTTCAATCATTCACATAAAGTTCTATCAAGAGCCAAAAAAAATTAGCCAACAAAATGTTTATTAGTTTATTCCTTATTCTAATCATTCATATCTGGCTATTACAACCTTTTTCATCAAGTGACGATAAACAGAAACAAATCTATTACTTATTTTTATTTCCACTTTCTAAATCCTCAATACGCTAAGTAACTCAAATCCTTTACAATCTAGCGCTTAAAATTCAGTTTTCGTTTCGCACCAAAATTCCAGATCACAACCACAAGTCGTTGTCAAGTCCTCTTTCAGTAGTAACTGCATCTCCATCAATTGATTCTTATCCCGTTGATTCTTCAACGGCTTCTTCATCTTCTCCAATCTTTCCTTAGACATATCCTGTGGTTCAACATAACTTCTCTTGCTTCCCTTGAGGCAATTCCTTATACTATCTTAGCATGCAAGTTGCCTTGGGATAAGATGGCCAGACCTCTACCTCATCTTTTTTGCTTTTTTCACGAAAATAGTGGATGATAAATGTGCAAGCACCTACTCCACAAAGAGTTGTGATCTCCTCAAGTCTCTTAAGTAATCCATTCTTCCTCTTCTTGAAAGTTTTATTCTAGCAATTTCGTCAATAATGAGCTTATGTTGCACATTTATTCTCACCGTGATTTTTGGTTAATGTTTCTTTTTCTTTTGAGTTTTAGATGATTATAAGATTAGACTATGATGGGGTATTTATATACATATTGTTGGAAGAAAAGAACATTGATTTGCAATTAAAATTGATGTAAACATGGGAACAAATTTAATGATTTGTTTTTTTTAATTACAACTTTTGAGTGAATGTGTGGAAATCAATTAAATATGACGCTAAATTGTAAGAATATGTGAGTTTGTGCGACTTAGAAGTTCCTTTGCTTGTTGGATGCTGCTCATGGATAGGCTATCCACCAAAGACAAAATAATTGGTTGGAAATTAAACTCCCCTGCAACCTGTGGCATTTGTGGTTTGTGTGGTGAAACTCGCTTTCATTTGTTTGTGGGATGCACTTACAGCTCCAAGGTCCGCGAGTGCTGTAACTTACCTAGAAGCTTGTAGGGTTGTGTCACTTAGGAGGACTTTGCTGAAAGTCTACAGGCTTGCAGGCTGAGTTTGGATGCTATGAGAGCTTAGTTCTTGAAATGGAAAGTTGTCATTTACCACATTTGGCGAGAGAGGTGCAATAGAGTACACGGAAGAGGAAGCATTCCTCCGGAGGAGTTGGCTCGTATTATCGTGAGGGAAAGGAGAATATCCTCACCATTCATAAAAAAAAATTTGCACTTACAATTCAATTTCTTTTTTCATAATCAATAAGATCTTCTTCGCCAATCGGTGGAAAATCCTCCATGAGCATTAACTCCATCTCCATCCACTTATTCTTCTCGATCTCGTCATTCAACTTCTCTATCAACTTCCTCAAGCTTTTATCCAATAGAGTTTCATGATTGAGCATGTTCTTTTCTTGCTTCTTTTGACGCAGGCTCTTGAACTTCTCCAGCACATCGATTGCTTCTGGCACAGATGGCCAGACCTCTAACTTGGGATAAATTTTACATGAGGGGTATGAATTTACCTTGACTCGCGCATTGCGTTGCAGCTATTGTGGAGAGAAGGTGAAGTCACAAACCAACCTTTGTAGAGGTTGCAAATTTTTGTCAGTCGTTGGATTGGAAATGTTGAGCACATTTACATAAAATCAATAATGCTAGTGACTACCTTGAGAACATTGATCATAATTTTTTAAGGATCTACACGTTGTTTTCCAATTTCCATTATCATGTTATGTCATATATGCTTTTTTTAGACTTTTTCGTTTCATTAAAAATGAAAGGTACGCATGAGAAGTATATTCGGTGAGTGGTGATAAGTGTACTAATTTATTTGGATAAATAATTTATTGTTGGTTAATTGCCTAGTTGACTTGAGCATGAAACATAAAACTGATATAAATACTTAGCATGCTGGACTTATTTAAACTTGAGGCCCATATAGAAAATCGGACTAGGCTAGTGGGGGCTATAGACCCATGAACTTGTAAAGTTAGTTTACTCTTAATATTTTCATATATTTATTCATTTTAACATTATTATTTTGGATCGATTGTTAAGAGTTCCATGTAGATCAAGAAAAAATAAAGAACAATTCAAGCACTCACTTTCAATCATTCACATAAAGTTCTATCAAGAGCCAAAAAAAAATTAGCCAACAAAATGTTTATTAGTTTATTCCTTATTCTAATCATTCATATCTGGCTATTACAACCTTTTTCATCAAGTGACGATAAACAGAAACAAATCTGTTACTTATTTTTATTTCCACTTTCTAAATCCTCAATACGCTAAGTAACTCAAATCCTTTACAATCTCGCGCTTACAATTCAGTTTTCGTTTCGCACCAAAATTCAGATCACAGCCACAAGTCGTTGTCAAGTCCTCTTTCAGTAGTAACTGCATCTCCATCAATTGATTCTTATCCCGTTGATTCTTCAACGCTTCTTCATCTTCTCCAATCTTTCCTTAGACATATCCTCGTGGTTCAACATATACTTCTCTTGCTTCCCTTGAGGCAATTCCTTATACTATCTTAGCATGCAAGTTGCCTTGGGATAAGATGGCCAGACCTCTACCTCATCTTTTTTGCCTTTTTTCACGAAAATAGTGGATGATAAATGTGCAAGCACCTACTCCACAAAGAGTTGTGATCTCCTCATAGTCTCATAAGTAATCCATTCTTCCTCTTCTTGAAAGTTATTATTCTAGCAATTTCGTCAATAATGAGCTTATGTTGCACATTTATTCTCACCATGATTTTTGGTTAATGTTTCTTTTTCTTTGAGTTTTAGATGATTATAAGATTAGACTATGATGGGGTATTTATATACATATTGTTGGAAGAAAAGAACATTGATTTGCAATTAAAATTGATGTAAACATGGGAACAAATTTAATGATTTGTGTTTTTTTTAATTACAACTTTTGAGTGAATGTGTGGAAATCAATTAAATATGATGCTAAATTGTAAGAATATGTGAGTTTGTGCGACTTAGAAGTTCCTTTGCTTGTTGGATGCTGCTCATGGATAGGCTATCCACCAAAGACAAAATAATTGGTTGGAAATTAAACTCCCTGCAACCTGTGGCATTTGTGGTTTGTGTGGTGAAACTCGCTTTCATTTGTTTGTGGGATGCACTTACAGCTCCAAGGTCCGCGAGTGCTGCAACTTACCTCGAAGCTTGTAGGGTTGTGTCACTTAGGAGGACTTTGCTGAAAGTCTACAGGCTTGCAGGCTGAGTTTGGATGCTATGAGAGCTTAGTTCTTGATAATGGAAAGTTGTCATTTACCACATTTGGCGAGAGGAGGTGCAATGAGTACACGGAAGAGGAAGCATTCCTCCGGAGGAGCTGGCTCGTATTATCGTGAGGGAAAGGAGAATATCCTCACCATTCATAAAAAAAAATCTTGCGCTTACAATTCAATTTCTTTTTTGCATAATCAATAAGATCTTCTTCGCCAATGGTGGAAAATCCTCCATGAGCATTAACTCCATCTCCATCCACTTATTCTTCTCGATCTCGTCATTCAACTTCTCTGTCAACTTCCTCAAGCTTTTATCCAATAGAGTTTCATGATTGAGCATGTTCTTTTCCTGCTTCTTTTGAGCAGGCTCTTGAACTTCTCCAGCACATCGATTGCTTCTGGCACAGATGGCCAGACCTCTAACTTGGGATAAATTGTACATGAGGGGTATGAATTTACCTTGACTCGCGCATTGCGTTGCAGCTATTGTGGAGAGAAGGTGAAGTCACAAACCAACCCTTTGTAGAGGTTGCAAATTTTTGTCAGTCGTTGGATTGGAAATGTTGAGCACATTTACGAGAAAATCAATAATGCTAGTGACTACCGTGAGAACATTGATCATAATTTTTTAAGGATCTACACGTTGTTTTCCAATTTCCATTATCATGTTATGTCATATATGCTTTTTTAGACTTTTTCGTTTCATTAAAAATGAAAGGTACGCATGAGAAGTATATTCGGTGAGTGGTGATAAGTGTACTAATTTATTTGGATAAATAATTATTGTTGGTTAATTGCCTAGTTGACTTGAGCATGAAACATAAAACTGATATAAATACTTAGCATGCTGGACTTATTTAAACTTGAGGCCCATATAGAAAATCGGACTGGGCTAGTGGGGGCTATAGACCCATGAACTTGTAAAGTTAGTTTACTCTTAATATTTTCATATATTTATTCATTTTAACATTATTATTTTGGATCGATTGTTAAGAGTTCCATGTAGATCAAGAAAAAATAAAGAACAATTCAAGCACTCACTTTCAATCATTCACATAAAGTTCTATCAAGAGCCAAAAAAAATTAGCCAACAAAATGTTTATTAGTTTATTCCTTATTCTAATCATTCATATCTGGCTATTACAACCTTTTTCATCAAGTGACGATAAACAGAAACAAATCTGTTACTTATTTTTATTTCCACTTTCGAAATCCTCAATACGCTAAGTAACTCAAATCCTTTACAATCTCGCGCTTACAATTCAGTTTTCGTTTCGCACCAAAATCAGATCACAGCCACAAGTCGTTGTCAAGTCCTCTTTCAGTAGTAACTGCATCTCCATCAATTGATTCTTATCCGTTGATTCTTCAACGCCTTCTTCATCTTCTCCAATCTTTCCTTAGACATATCCTCGTGGTTCAACATATACTTCTCTTGCTTCCCTTGAGGCAATTCCTTATACTATCTTAGCATGCAGTTGCCTTGGGATAAGATGGCCAGACCTCTACCTCATCTTTTTTGCCTTTTTTCACGAAAATAGTGGATGATAAATGTGCAAGCACCTACTCCACAAAGAGTTGTGATCTCCTCTAGTCTCTTAAGTAATCCATTCTTCCTCTTCTTGAAAGTTGTTATTCTAGCAATTTCGTCAATAATGAGCTTATGTTGCACATTTATTCTCACCTGATTTTTGGTTAATGTTTCTTTTTCTTTTGAGTTTTAGATGATTATAAGATTAGACTATGATGGGGTATTTATATACATATTGTTGGAAGAAAAGAACATTGATTTGCAATTAAAATTGATGTAAACATGGGAACAAATTTAATGATTTGTTTTTTTTAATTACAACTTTTGAGTGAATGTGTGGAAATCAATTAAATATGATGCTAAATTGTAAGAATATGTGAGTTTGTGCGACTTAGAAGTTCCTTTGCTTGTTGGATGCTGCTCTGGATAGGCTATCCACCAAAGACAAAATAATTGGTTGGAAATTAAACTCCCCTGCAACCTGTGGCATTTGTGGTTTGTGTGGTGAAACTCGCTTTCATTTGTTTGTGGGATGCACTTACAGCTCCAAGGTCCGCGAGTGCTGCAACTTACCTCGAAGCTTGTAGGGTTGTGTCACTTAGGAGGACTTTGCTGAAAGTCTACAGGCTTGCAGGCTGAGTTTGGATGCTATGAGAGCTTAGTTCTTGAAATGGAAAGTTGTCATTTACCACATTTGGCGAGAGAGGTGCAATAGAGTACACGGAAGAGGAAGCATTCCTCCGGAGGAGCTGGCTCGTATTATCGTGAGGGAAAGGAGAATATCCTCACCATTCATAAAAAAAATCTTGCGCTTACAATTCAATTTCTTTTTTGCATAATCAATAAGATCTTCTTCGCCAATGGTGGAAAATCCTCCATGAGCATTAACTCCATCTCCATCCACTTATTCTTCTCGATCTCGTCATTCAACTTCTCTGTCAACTTCCTCAAGCTTTTATCCAATAGAGTTTCATGATTGAGCATGTTCTTTTCTGCTTCTTTTGAGCAGGCTCTTGAACTTCTCCAGCACATCGATTGCTTCTGGCACAGATGGCCAGACCTCTAACTTGGGATAAATTGTACATGAGGGGTATGAATTTACCTTGACTCGCGCATTGCGTTGCAGCTATTGTGGAGAGAAGGTGAAGTCACAAACCTAGCCTTTGTAGAGGTTGCAAATTTTTGTCAGTCGTTGGATTGGAAATGTTGAGCACATTTACGAGAAAATCAATAATGCTAGTGACTACCGTGAGAACATTGATCATAATTTTTTAAGGATCTACACGTTGTTTTCCAATTTCCATTATCATGTTATGTCATATATGCTTTTTTAGACTTTTTCGTTTCATTAAAAATGAAAGGTACGCATGAGAAGTATATTCGGTGAGTGGTGATAAGTGTACTAATTTATTTGGATAAATAATTATTGTTGGTTAATTGCCTAGTTGACTTGAGCATGAAACATAAAACTGATATAAATACTTAGCATGCTGGACTTATTTAAACTTGAGGCCCATATAGAAAATCGGACTGGGCTAGTGGGGGCTATAGACCCATGAACTTGTAAAGTTAGTTTACTCTTAATATTTTCATATATTTATTCATTTTAACATTATTATTTTGGATCGATTGTTAAGAGTTCCATGTAGATCAAGAAAAAATAAAGAACAATTCAAGCACTCACTTTCAATCATTCACATAAAGTTCTATCAAGAGCCAAAAAAAATTAGCCAACAAAATGTTTATTAGTTTATTCCTTATTCTAATCATTCATATCTGGCTATTACAACCTTTTTCATCAAGTGACGATAAACAGAAACAAATCTGTTACTTATTTTTATTTCCACTTTCGAAATCCTCAATACGCTAAGTAACTCAAATCCTTTACAATCTCGCGCTTACAATTCAGTTTTCGTTTCGCACCAAAATCAGATCACAGCCACAAGTCGTTGTCAAGTCCTCTTTCAGTAGTAACTGCATCTCCATCATTGATTCTTATCCCGTTGATTCTTCAACGCCTTCTTCATCTTCTCCAATCTTTCCTTAGACATATCCTCGTGGTTCAACATATACTTCTCTTGCTTCCCTTGAGGCAATTCCTTATACTATCTTAGCATGCCAGTTGCCTTGGGATAAGATGGCCAGACCTCTACCTCATCTTTTTTGCCTTTTTTCACGAAAATAGTGGATGATAAATGTGCAAGCACCTACTCCACAAAGAGTTGTGATCTCCTCTAGTCTCTTAAGTAATCCATTCTTCCTCTTCTTGAAAGTTGTTATTCTAGCAATTTCGTCAATAATGAGCTTATGTTGCACATTTATTCTCACCGTGATTTTTGGTTAATGTTTCTTTTTCTTTTGAGTTTTAGATGATTATAAGATTAGACTATGATGGGGTATTTATATACATATTGTTGGAAGAAAAGAACATTGATTTGCAATTAAAATTGATGTAAACATGGGAACAAATTTAATGATTTGTTTTTTTTTAATTACAACTTTTGAGTGAATGTGTGGAAATCAATTAAATATGATGCTAAATTGTAAGAATATGTGAGTTTGTGCGACTTAGAAGTTCCTTTGCTTGTTGGATGCTGCTCCTGGATAGGCTATCCACCAAAGACAAAATAATTGGTTGGAAATTAAACTCCCCTGCAACCTGTGGCATTTGTGGTTTGTGTGGTGAAACTCGCTTTCATTTGTTTGTGGGATGCACTTACAGCTCCAAGGTCCGCGAGTGCTGCAACTTACCTCGAAGCTTGTAGGGTTGTGTCACTTAGGAGGACTTTGCTGAAAGTCTACAGGCTTGCAGGCTGAGTTTGGATGCTATGAGAGCTTAGTTCTTGAAATGGAAAGTTGTCATTTACCACATATTTGGCGAGAGAGGTGCAATAGAGTACACGGAAGAGGAAGCATTCCTCGGAGGAGTGGCTCGTATTATCGTGAGGGAAAGGAGAATATCCTCACCCTTCATAAAAAAAAATCTTGCGCTTACAATTCAATTTCTTTTTTGCATAATCAATAAGATCTTCTTCGCCAATCGGTGGAAAATCCTCCATGAGCATTAACTCCATCTCCATCACTTATTCTTCTCGATCTCGTCATTCAACTTCTCTGTCAACTTCCTCAAGCTTTTATCCAATAGAGTTTCATGATTGAGCATGTTCTTTTCCTGCTTCTTTTGAGCAGGCTCTTGAACTTCTCCAGCACATCGATTGCTTCTGGCACAGATGGCCAGACCTCTAACTTGGGATAAATTGTACATGAGGGGTATGAATTTACCTTGACTCGCGCATTGCGTTGCAGCTATTGTGGAGAGAAGGTGAAGTCACAAACCAGCCTTTGTAGAGGTTGCAAATTTTTGTCAGTCGTTGGATTGGAAATGTTGAGCACATTTACGAGAAAATCAATAATGCTAGTGACTACCGTGAGAACATTGATCATAATTTTTTAAGGATCTACACGTTGTTTTCCAATTTCCATTATCATGTTATGTCATATATGCTTTTTTAGACTTTTTCGTTTCATTAAAAATGAAAGGTACGCATGAGAAGTATATTCGGTGAGTGGTGATAAGTGTACTAATTTATTTGGATAAATAATTTATTGTTGGTTAATTGCCTAGTTGACTTGAGCATGAAACATAAAACTGATATAAATACTTAGCATGCTGGACTTATTTAAACTTGAGGCCCATATAGAAAATCGGACTGGGCTAGTGGGGGCTATAGACCCATGAACTTGTAAGTTAGTTTACTCTTAATATTTTCATATATTTATTCATTTTAACATTATTATTTTGGATCGATTGTTAAGAGTTCCATGTAGATCAAGAAAAAATAAAGAACAATTCAAGCACTCACTTTCAATCATTCACATAAAGTTCTATCAAGAGCCAAAAAAAATTAGCCAACAAAATGTTTATTAGTTTATTCCTTATTCTAATCATTCATATCTGGCTATTACAACCTTTTTCATCAAGTGACGATAAACAGAAACAAATCTGTTACTTATTTTTATTTCCACTTTCAAATCCTCAATACGCTAAGTAACTCAAATCCTTTACAATCTCGCGCTTACAATTCAGTTTTCGTTTCGCACCAAAATTCAGATCACAGCCACAAGTCGTTGTCAAGTCCTCTTTCAGTAGTAACTGCATCTCCATCAATTGATTCTTATCCCGTTGATTCTTCAACGCTTCTTCATCTTCTCCAATCTTTCCTTAGACATATCCTCGTGGTTCAACATATACTTCTCTTGCTTCCCTTGAGGCAATTCCTTATACTATCTTAGCATGCCAAGTTGCCTTGGGATAAGATGGCCAGACCTCTACCTCATCTTTTTTGCCTTTTTTCACGAAAATAGTGGATGATAAATGTGCAAGCACCTACTCCACAAAGAGTTGTGATCTCCTCAGTCTCTTAAGTAATCCATTCTTCTCTTCTTGAAAGTTGTTATTCTAGCAATTTCGTCAATAATGAGCTTATGTTGCACATTTATTCTCACCTGATTTTTGGTTAATGTTTCTTTTTCTTTTGAGTTTTAGATGATTATAAGATTAGACTATGATGGGGTATTTATATACATATTGTTGGAAGAAAAGAACATTGATTTGCAATTAAAATTGATGTAAACATGGGAACAAATTTAATGATTTGTTTTTTTTTAATTACAACTTTTGAGTGAATGTGTGGAAATCAATTAAATATGATGCTAAATTGTAAGAATATGTGAGTTTGTGCGACTTAGAAGTTCCTTTGCTTGTTGGATGCTGCTCTGGATAGGCTATCCACCAAAGACAAAATAATTGGTTGGAAATTAAACTCCCCTGCAACCTGTGGCATTTGTGGTTTGTGTGGTGAAACTCGCTTTCATTTGTTTGTGGGATGCACTTACAGCTCCAAGGTCCGCGAGTGCTGCAACTTACCTCGAAGCTTGTAGGGTTGTGTCACTTAGGAGGACTTTGCTGAAAGTCTACAGGCTTGCAGGCTGAGTTTGGATGCTATGAGAGCTTAGTTCTTGAAATGGAAAGTTGTCATTTACCACATTTGGCGAGAGAGGTGCAATAGAGTACACGGAAGAGGAAGCATTCCTCCGGAGGAGCTTGGCTCGTATTATCGTGAGGGAAAGGAGAATATCCTCACCATTCATAAAAAAAAATCTTGCGCTTACAATTCAATTTCTTTTTTGCATAATCAATAGATCTTCTTCGCCAATCGGTGGAAAATCCTCCATGAGCATTAACTCCATCTCCATCCACTTATTCTTCTCGATCTCGTCATTCAACTTCTCTGTCAACTTCCTCAAGCTTTTATCCAATAGAGTTTCATGATTGAGCATGTTCTTTTCTCTGCTTCTTTTGAGGCAGGCTCTTGAACTTCTCCAGCACATCGATTGCTTCTGGCACAGATGGCCAGACCTCTAACTTGGGATAAATTTTACATGAGGGGTATGAATTTACCTTGACTCGCGCATTGCGTTGCAGCTATTGTGGAGAGAAGGTGAAGTCACAAACCAACCTTTGTAGAGGTTGCAAATTTTTGTCAGTCGTTGGATTGGAAATGTTGAGCACATTTACGAGAAAAATCAATAATGCTAGTGACTACCGTGAGAACATTGATCATAATTTTTTAAGGATCTACACGTTGTTTTCCAATTTCCATTATCATGTTATGTCATATATGCTTTTTTTAGACTTTTTCGTTTCATTAAAAATGAAAGGTACGCATGAGAAGTATATTCGGTGAGTGGTGATAAGTGTACTAATTTATTTGGATAAATAATTATTGTTGGTTAATTGCCTAGTTGACTTGAGCATGAAAATAAAACTGATATAAATACTTAGCATGCTGACTTATTTAAACTTAGGCCAATAGAAATCGGACTGGCTAGTGGGGCTATAGACCCATGAACTTGTAAAGTTAGTTTACTTAATATTTTCATATATTTATTCATTAACATTATATTTGGATCGTGTTAAGATTCCATGTAGACAAAAAAAATAAAGAACAATTCAAGCACTCACTTTCAATCATTCCATAAAGTTCTATCAAGACAAAAAATAGCCAACAAATGTTTATATTTATTCCTTATTCAATCATTCATATCTGGCTATTACAACTTTTCATCAGTGACGATAAACAGAAACAAATTTACTTATTTTTTTCCACTTTCAAATCCTCATACGCAAGTAACTCAAATCCTTTACAATCTGCGCTTACATTCAGTTTTCGTTCGCACCAAATCAGATCACAGCCACAAGTCTTGTCAAGTCCTCTTTCAGAGTAACTGCATCTCCATCAATTGATTCTTTCCTTATTCTCAACGGCTTCTTCATCTTCTCCAATCTTTCTGACATATCCGTGGTTCAACAATACTTCTCTGCTTCCTGAGCAATTCTTATACTATCTTAGCATGCAAGTTGCCTGGATAGATGGCCAACTCTACTATCTTTTTGCTTTTTCACGAATTGATGATAAATGTGCAACACACTCACAAGAGTTGTATCTCTAATCTCTAAGTAATCCATTCTTCCTCTTCTTGAAAGTTTTATTCTAGCAATTTCGTCAATAATGATTAGTTGCACATTTATTCTACTATTTTTGTTAATGTTTCTTTCTTTGAGTTTAGATGATTATAAGATTGACTATGATGGGTATTTATATACATATTGTGGAAAAAAGAACATTGATTGCAATTAAAATTGATGTAAACATGGAACAATTTATATTTTTTTTTTATTACAACTTTTGATGAATGTGTGGAATCATAAATATGACTAAATTGTAAGAATATGTGAGTTTGTGCGACTTAAAGTTCCTTTGCTTGTTGATGTGCTCTGATAGCATCCACCAAAGACAAAATAATTGGTTGAAATTAAACTCCCTGCAACTGTGCATTTGTGGTTTGTGTGGTGACTCGCTTTCATTGTTGTGGATGCTACGCTCAAGGTCCGAGGCTGAACTTACTAAAGCTGTAGGTTTGTCACTTAGAGACTTTGCTGAAAGTCACGGCTTGCAGCTGAGTTTGGATCTATGAGAGCTTAGTTCTTGAATGGAAAGTTGTCATTTACCACTTTGCGAGAAGTCAATAGAGTACCGAAGAGGAAGCATTCTCGGAGGAGTTGCTCTATTATCGTGAGGGAAAGGAGAATATCTCACCATTCATAAAAAAATTTGCACTTAAATTCAATTTCTTTTTCATAATCAAAGATCTTCTTCGCCAATGGTGGAAAATCCTCCATGAGCATTAACCCACTCCACCACTTTTCTTCTCGATCTCGTCATTAACTTCTCTTCACTCCTCAAGCTTTATCCAATAGTTTTGATTGAGCATGTTCTTTTCTTGCTTCTTTTGAGCAGGCTCTTGAACTTCTCCACATCGATTCTTCGGCCAGAGCCAACCTCTAACTTGGATAAATTACTGAGGTATGAATTACCTTGCTCGCATTCGTTGCAGCATGTGGAGAGAAGGTGAAGTCACAAACAACCTTTGTAGAGGTTGCAAATTTGTCACTTGGATTGAAATGTTAGCCATTTACAAAAAATCAATAATGCTAGTGACTACCTGAGAACATTGATCATAATTTTTTAAGGATCTCACGTTGTTTTCCAATTTCCATTATCATGTTATGTCATATATGCTTTTTTAGACTTTTTCGTTTCATTAAAAATGAAAGGTACGCATGAGAAGTATATTCGGTGAGTGGTGATAAGTGTACTAATTTATTTGGATAAATAATTTATTGTTGGTTAATTGCCTAGTTGACTTGAGCATGAAACATAAAACTGATATAAATACTTAGCATGCTGGACTTATTTAAACTTGAGGCCCATATAGAAAATCGGACTAGGCTAGTGGGGGCTATAGACCCATGAACTTGTAAAGTTAGTTTACTCTTAATATTTTCATATATTTATTCATTTTAACATTATTATTTTGGATCGATTGTTAAGAGTTCCATGTAGATCAAGAAAAAATAAAGAACAATTCAAGCACTCACTTTCAATCATTCACATAAAGTTCTATCAAGAGCCAAAAAAAATTAGCCAACAAAATGTTTATTAGTTTATTCCTTATTCTAATCATTCATATCTGGCTATTACAACCTTTTTCATCAAGTGACGATAAACAGAAACAAATTGTTACTTATTTTTATTTCCACTTTCTAAATCCTCAATACGCTAAGTAACTCAAATCCTTTACAATCTCGCGCTTACAATTCAGTTTTCGTTTCGCACCAAAATCAGATCACAGCCACAAGTCGTTGTCAAGTCCTCTTTCAGTAGTAACTGCATCTCCATCAATTGATTCTTATCCCGTTGATTCTTCAACGGCTTCTTCATCTTCTCCAATCTTTCCTTAGACATATCCTCGTGGTTCAACATATACTTCTCTTGCTTCCCTTGAGGCAATTCCTTATACTATCTTAGCATGCAAGTTGCCTTGGGATAAGATGGCCAGACCTCTACCTCATCTTTTTTGCCTTTTTTCACGAAAATAGTGGATGATAAATGTGCAAGCACCTACTCCACAAAGAGTTGTGATCTCCTCAAGTCTCTTAAGTAATCCATTCTTCCTCTTCTTGAAAGTTTTATTCTAGCAATTTCGTCAATAATGAGCTTATGTTGCACATTTATTCTCACCGTGATTTTTGGTTAATGTTTCTTTTTCTTTTGAGTTTTAGATGATTATAAGATTAGACTATGATGGGGTATTTATATACATATTGTTGGAAGAAAAGAACATTGATTTGCAATTAAAATTGATGTAAACATGGGAACAAATTTAATGATTTGTTTTTTTAATTACAACTTTTGAGTGAATGTGTGGAAATCAATTAAATATGATGCTAAATTGTAAGAATATGTGAGTTTGTGCGACTTAGAAGTTCCTTTGCTTGTTGGATGCTGCTCATGGATAGGCTATCCACCAAAGACAAAATAATTGGTTGGAAATTAAACTCCCCTGCAACCTGTGGCATTTGTGGTTTGTGTGGTGAAACTCGCTTTCATTTGTTTGTGGGATGCACTTACAGCTCCAAGGTCCGCGAGTGCTGTAACTTACCTAGAAGCTTGTAGGGTTGTGTCACTTAGGAGGACTTTGCTGAAAGTCTACAGGCTTGCAGGCTGAGTTTGGATGCTATGAGAGCTTAGTTCTTGAAATGGAAAGTTGTCATTTACCACATTTGGCGAGAGAGGTGCAATAGAGTACACGGAAGAGGAAGCATTCCTCCGGAGGAGTTGGCTCGTATTATCGTGAGGGAAAGGAGAATATCCTCACCATTCATAAAAAAAAATCTTGCGCTTACAGTTCAATTTCTTTTTTGCATAATCAATAAGATCTTCTTCGCCAATCGGTGGAAAATCCTCCATGAGCATTAACTCCATCTCCATCCACTTATTCTTCTCGATCTCGTCATTCAACTTCTCTGTCAACTTCCTCAAGCTTTTATCCAATAGAGTTTCATGATTGAGCATGTTCTTTTCCTGCTTCTTTTGAGGCAGGCTCTTGAACTTCTCCAGCACATCGATTGCTTCTGGCACAGATGGCCAGACCTCTAACTTGGGATAAATTGTACCTAAGGGGTATGAATTTACCTTGACTCGCGCATTGCGTTGCAGCTATTATGGAGAGAAGGTGAAGTCACAAACCAACCCTTTGTAGAGGTTGCAAATTTTTGTCAGTCGTTGGATTGGAAATGTTGAGCACATTTACGAGAAAATCAATGATGCTAGTGACTACCATGAGAACATTGATCATAATTTTTTAAGGATCTACACGTTGTTTTCTAATTTCCATTATCATGTTATGTCATATATGCTTTTTTAGACTTTTTCGTTTCATTAGAAATGAAAGGTACGCATGAGAAGTATATTCGGTGAGTGGTGATAAGTGTACTAATTTATTTGGATAAATAATTATTGTTGGTTAATTGCCTAGTTGACTTGAGCATGAAACATAAAACTGATATAAATACTTAGCATGATGGACTTATTTAAACTTGAGGCCCATATAGAAAATCGGACTGGGCTAGTGGGGGCTATAGACCCATGAACTTGTAAAGTTAGTTTACTCTTAATATTTTCATATATTTATTCATTTTAACATTATTATTTTGGATCGATTGTTAAGAGTTCCATGTAGACCAAGAAAAATAAAGAACAATTCAAGCACTCACTTTCAATCATTCACATAAAGTTCTATCAAGAACTAAAAAAAATTAGCCAACAAAATGTTTATAAGTTTATTCCTTATTCCAATCATTCATATCTGGCTATTACAACCTTTTTCATCAAGTGACGATAAACAGAAACAAATATATTACTTATTTTTATTTCCACTTTCGAAATCCTCAATACGCTAAGTAACTCAAATCCTTTACAATCTCGCGCTTACGTTCAGTTTTCGTTTCGCACAAAATCCAGATCACAGCCACAAGTCATTGCAAGTCCTCTTTCAGAAGTAACTGCATCTCCATCAATTGATTCTTATCCCGTTCATTCTTCAAGCCTTCTTCATCTTCTCCAACCTTTCCTTAGACATATCCTCGTGGTTCAACATATACTTCTTTTGCTTCCCTTGAGGCAATTCCTTATACTATCTTAGCATGCCAGTTGCCTTGGGATAAGATGGCTAGACCTCTACCTCATTTTTTTTGCCTTTTTCACGAAAATAGTGGATGATAAATGTGCAAGCACCTACTCCACAAAGAGTTGTGATCTCCTCTAGTTTCTTAAGTAATCCATTCTTCCTCTTCTTGAAAGTTGTTATTCTAGCAATTTCGTCAATAATGAGCTTATATTGCACATTTATTCTCACCATGATTTTTGGTTATTGTTTCTTTTTCTTTTGAGTTTTAGATGATTATAAGATTAGACTATGATGGGGTATTTATATACATATTGTTGGAAGAAAAGAACAATGATTTGCAATTAAAATTGATGTAAACATGAGAACAAATTTAATGATTTTTTTTTTATTACAACTTTTCAGTGAATATGTGGAAATCAATTAAATATGCTAAATTGTAAGAAAACGTGAGTTTGTGCGAATCTCTCTTTTTTTACGAAAACTTGCATATTGGGTATATTGGGGAATGCGACTTAGAAGTCCCTTTGCTTGTTGGATGTTGCTCCTGGATAGGCTATCCACCAAAGACAAAATGATTCGTTGCGAAATTAAACTCCCCTGCAACCTGTGGCATTTGTGGTTTGTGTGATGTAACTCGTTTTCATTTGTTTGTGGGATGCACTTACAGCTCCAAGGTCCGCGAGTGCTGCAACTTACCTCGAAGCTTCTAGGGTTGTGTCACTTGGAGGACTTTGCTGAAAGTCTACAAGCTTGCAGGCTGAGTTTGGATGCTATCAGAGCTTAGTTCTTGAAATGGAAAGTTGTCATTTACCACATTTGGCGAGAGAGGTGCAATAGAGTACATGGAAGAGGAAGGATTCCTCCGAAGGAGCAGGCTCGTATTATCGTGAGGGAAAGGAGAATATCCTCACCATTCATAAAAAAAATCTTGTGCTTACAATTCAATTTCTTTTTTGCATATTCAATAAGATCTTCTTCGCCAATCGGTGGAAAATCCTCCATGAGCATTAACTCCATCTCCATCCACTTATTCTTCTCGATCTCGTCATTCAACTTCTCTGTCAACTTCCTCAAGCTTTTATCCAATAGTGTTTCATGATTGAGCATCTTCTTTTCCTGCTTCTTTTGAGGCAGGCTCTTGAACTTCTCCAGCACATCGATTGCTTCTGGCACAGATGGCCAGACCTCTAACTTGGGATAAATTGTACATGAGGGGTATGAATTTACCTTGACTCGCGCATTGCGTTGCAACTATTGTGGAGAGAAGGTGAAGTCACAAACCTACCCTTTGTAGAGGTTGCAAATTTTTTTTCAGTCGTTGGATTAGAAATGTTGAGCACATTTACGAGAAAATCAATAATGCTAGTGACTACCGTGAGAACATTGGTCATAATTTTTTTAAGGATCTACACGTTGTTTTTCAATTCCATTATCATGTTATGTCATATATGCTTTTTTAGACTTTTTCGTTTCATTAGAAATGAAAGGTACGCATGAGAAGTATATTCGGTGAGTGGTGATAAGTGTACTAATTTATTTGGATAAATAATTATTGTTGGTTAATTGCCTAGTTGACTTGAGCATGAAACATAAAACTGATATAAATACTTAGCATGCTGGACTTATTTAAACTTGAGGCCCATATAGAAAATCGGACTAGGCTAGTGGGGGCTATAGACCCATGAACTTGTAAAGTTAGTTTACTCTTAATATTTTCATATATTTATTCATTTTAACATTCACTACAAGAAATTCAGTTTTCTGTGACGAAATTTTTGTGACGGAAGAAAATCCGTCGCCAATAGTCTAATCTTCGGCGACGATTATTAATATCCGTCGCTCTAGGCCCGTAGCATACTTCAACGAAGTTATCTGTCGCCGAAAGCTGGTTTACTGTCGCCCTACGTCGTCGTTCTTTCTCGACGGAAGATTTTCCGTCGCCGTAGGGTAAAAATCTATCATCGACGGAAGCTTCACCGTCGCCATAGGCTTATACCTCTTTGTCGACGGTAGGTTTCCGTCGCCATTGGTTACAGCTATTTGTCGGCGGTTTGTTTCCGTCACCGTAGGGTGGGAATTCATTGTCAACGGTTCCTCTTTGTCGCCGTAGGTGATAAGTGTTTTATCGACGGTCAGTTTCCGTCGCCATTGGTTATAATCTTTGTCAACGGTGTTCTTCCGTCGCCGTTGATTAGAAAAATAAAATGTCAATAGCCGGATTTGAACGCGAATACAGACGCGCAACCCCTGGATAAAAAAATACATTTTAAAATAAAGAAATAAGCCTTTGTCATCTTCTTCTCCGCAGACGCGCCAAACCCATTCTCCTCCGCGCCAAACCCAATCTCTCGACTCGTAGCCGCCGTCGCGTCCTTATTATCCTCTCCCCTCTTCGAACTTCGCAAGCTATTCAGTGAGTTTCAGGCTATTTTTCGGTGAGTCCTCTTCGAACTTCGCTTAAACCCTATTTGTTCGATTTTGTGAAGTTACTGATATATGCTCTTTTCCAGGTCCATATGTACTAACCACGAGGATCGATTGAAGGTTGGAGCAAGCACTAACCACGATTCAAGGTCTGATATGCTTAAATCTATGTTCTGTTCTGTCTATCTCTTATATTCTTTTCTTCTTTCTTCTGCTATCGGAGCATTGCTATGTTCGGCGACTACTTTGGGTTTTTTATGTTTTCCGAGGAATTGATCTGTCTGTTCTAGTCATCCTCTGGTTTAATCGGTGGTTGTGCCTAATTGAGAAGATCAGCTTGTGGTTTGCTCGCATAGTACAGAATTACCTCTGGTTTAATCGGTGGTTTTCTCTAGTTTAATCGGTGGTTGTTCCATGGCTGCCTTTTAGGCGTCTTAGGCTCATACTTAGCTGACATATGTTAGATGACAGATGTTCTCTTTGAGTTAGGTGATGAGGTTCAATGAGGCACTGATAAATCGAATATGAGAATTTGGTGAAATTCCAAATTATTAGGTTACCGATTAAACAACAACACAGGGGAGGGGGACTAGTATTATTTCTGCTGCTGCTGCTTGCTTCCTATTGCTGCTTTCCTTTGCCTTTTACAAGCAATTGCATATTGATTTTCTAAGTTATCCACTTTAGTTGCCAACTGTTGTTTATCATGTCTCTCAAAACCTACAACCAAGCTAGCCCTACATTCTTCACACTTTTGGCTTGCTAGCTCCACTTCCTTCCACAGACATAAGAATGTAAAGGAAGTTTGCTTACGACAATTTTCCAGATTGTTCCCCATACCATGCTGCTGCTACTAGTAGTAGTATTAGTGCTGGTGGTGTCCTTAAGTGCTCCCTTTTGTTTTCCTTCAGTACTGAGAACCCCTAACATTGTATTTAAAACTATTCATTGAATGAGCAACAACTACTACACCAACCATATACAAGTATAAGTGCAGAAAAGGGAAACAGAGATACTTCATTTCTGCTACTAGGTTCTTTTATTATCATGCTATTACTTGCCTTTGCTGGTCTGAGTCTTTCATTCTTCAAGCAATCACTATAAAATCTTACCTAGCTGAGTTAAGATCACTTTAATTTTCAAATTGTTTTGGTCATGGCATTTTAGATTATGAAAATATATATATAATTGAGTATGTAGCTTGATCATGCTTCCTTGTTAGTTTGCCTTTGGTTTTAATTATCATGCTCCCGCAACCAAAGCTTGACATAATGGAGTTTGTTTTTTGCCTACTTTTCTCAGACTTGGAAATCCAAGTAAAGTAGGAGTTGCTTGCTTGTCTTCTAACTTTAATGAAAATGTCAATTTCTCTTTTTAGGCACGTGGGTCGTTAATCTTGGTTAATTAGCTGTCAATTTTCTGCGCAAATGCTTTGTTCCTTTTCTCCTTTTTGGTTTCCTGAGCTATCCTTATAAACAGACAACTAGTGAAATGTTCTGACTCCCAATTTCTCTACACCTTCGTATACTTCGACTCTTCCAATAATATAAATCCATTTTAGCTAGTCACATGGTTTATGTGACTTGGTTGATTAAGAATACTTAGCTTATTAATATTATTGAGATATATCTACAAACTCATCCTTATTGTACATTTTCTTCAGGAGTTTTTCTGGTTCGAAGTTGATCTCCATCGGTTCACATCTCAAAACAAGACCGTGCAGTCAAATATATCAAGTTGAACTAATCCAGGTTAGTGCCTTTTCTTTATTTCTACCAACTCGCATATTTATGATTATAAACTACAAAATTGATTGCTCGTTATTATTACTTATAATGGTATTTGTAAAGTTTATCTGTTTGTTATAGCTTACTTGTAGCAAATTTGTGAACTATTTCTCAACGAATTATTGAGAAATGGGTACACATTATGGTTTAAGAAAGGACTTAGATGAATTAATAAGCAATTTCAGAAATTGCTCCACCCAACTTGATTGTATACTATGATCACAGGGGCTTTAGTTAGCTTGACATAACAAGTACACTTCAATGGATAGATCATGGATGGAGAAACGAAGATTTAGTGTGGAATATATTAAGGGTGTTAGCTCGTTCGTGAATTTCATTCAAGACCACTTCGGTCATGATGTTAATATTCATTGTCCGTGCAAATCCTGCTTAAACGTCTTCGAAGAATCTCAAGAAGTTGTACTTTCACATCTGATGATTAATGGTATAGATGTTGGGTATACGAGGTGGGTATATCATGGTGAGCAATTTAATGCCGATGAGGATGATTTGAACATGCTTGACAATGATTTACTACAAGGGGATGAGGATAACGAGGAGGATAGGGATGAGGATGAGAATGAGGATGACGAGGACAATCTTTTTGATTTATTAGATGAACATGAAGAGTTCATCCAGAATGACAATAACTTGGAAGGTGATGACAATGGTAGGGGTTATGCAGACTACATAGAGATGTTGGGACAAGCACAAAAGGAATTATATCCAAGTTGCATAAAGTACTCACAATTGTCATTTATTGTGAAATTGCTTCACTTAAAAGTTTATAACAAGTGGAGTAACAAGTCATTTGATATGTTGCTAAAGCTTCTCAAGGATATCTTACCCGAAGGAAATTCAGTTCCCGAATCTTACTGCGTGGCAAAAAAAATGTTACGTAGTCTTGGTTTAGGATATACCCCAATTCATGCATGTAAGTATGATTGTGCATTCTTTTGGAATGACAATGAGCTTCTTGAAGCATGCCCTGTATGCAAAACCTCACGATGGGAAAGAAATGATGGAAAGGGGAAGAAAATTCCTTGGAAGATCCTACGTTACTTTCCATTGAAACCTAGACTTCGTAGACTGTTTATGTCAAGCAAGACTGCGAGAGAAATGAGATGGCATAAGGAAAAACGCAATGATGATGATAATTGGCTAAGACATCCGACCGATTCTATAGAATGGAAGAATTTCGATATAGAGTTCCCATGGTTTGCTGAGGAGGCAAGCGATGGGTTTAACCCTTTTGGTAACATGAGCACTTCATACAGTATGTGGCCTGTTGTGTTGACACCATATAACTTGCCTCCTTTGATGTGCATGAAAGAGCACTTTCTCTTTTTAACCTTGCTACTTCCTGGTCCTACTGCACCTGGGAAGGACATCGATGTTTACATGCAACCTTTGATCAAGGAGCTGAAAGAGTTATGGTTGGATGGTATACAAACATTTGATATCCACACGAAAAGTATGTTTCAACTACATGCAGCTGTGTTGTGGACAATAAATGATTTTCCGGCATATGGAAATTTATCAGGATGGAGCACAAAAGGTTATCTTGCATGTCCAATATGCAATAAAGACGGTATTGGTGAAAAACTGACAAGCAAAATAGGATATTTGGGTCATCGTCGTTTTTTACCTATTACTCATAGGTGGCGAAAAGACAAAAAGTTTAACGGAAAATTTGAGATCCGTCTTAGACCTTCGCTCTTAACCGGTGAAGAAGTTGCTGCACAGTTAATACAAGTGACAGAGAAACCTCCTGGAAAACATCCGAATGTTCAAAATAAAAGGAAGCGGCCTATTCTTGATATGAATTGGGTAAAAAAAAGCATATTTTTCACCCTTCCATATTGGCAAAAGCTAAATTTAAGACACAACTTGGATGTTATGCACATTGAAAAGAACATATGTGATAATGTGATTGGGACTCTGTTGGATATTACGGGTAAATCAAAGGATACAATCAAGACTAGACAAGATTTAGAATCAATGGGGATACGAAGAGAATTGCATCTTAGAAAGAGGAACGACGGAAAGTATGACATGCCTCATGCTTGTTATACTATGACGAAGCAGGAAAGAAAAGACTTTTGTCAATTCCTCAAGGATGTCAAATTTCCAGACGGTTATGCCTCTAACATTTCTCGATGCTCCAATGTAGCGGAAGGAAAAATATCAGGAATGAAAAGTCATGATTGTCATGTTTTGCTTCAGAGATTATTGCCTGTTGGTATTTGAGGGTGTATGGATCAACGTGTTGTTGAGGTTTTGGGCAAGTTGGGAAATTTCTTCCATTGTCTATGTTGCAAGACAGTAAATATCGAAGCATTGGAGAAGCTTAATTTGCATGGCTAGGAATTACAACATGTTACTTAATTTGCAGGATAAAATGAATGAGAAGGTTAATGCAAGCATGGAAACTGAGAATCCGATTGCACCTGATGAAGCTTTTTTTGAGACTCTTGGGACTGGACATGGTTATATTAAAGGACTTGGATATGGTCCTACTCCCCATCTGCCAGAAAACCATACTTGGAAACAGACAGTGCAGAACTAAGGGATTTAAACAACAAACTGGTTGAAGAGAACCAGTAGCTGAAAGAGAAATGTGTTGAGCTTCAGGATAATGTCAATGATCTCAAAGCAAGACAAGAAGCAACTGAGGCAAAACAAGCAGAGATACAAGCTAAGAGTGATGCAAGACAAGCTGAGAATGAAGCAAGACAAGCTGCGTCTGATGCAAAGCAAGCTGAGATGGAGAAAATGTTGCAGGCCCTAATGGCTAGAAATTCATAGTTAGTTATTGTGTCTTACTTAATGTAATCACTAGATTTAGTTTGATAGTTAACTATATGTTTAGGTGCTGATTGATTGTCATACTAATATCGCGTTTCGTTCTCTTATAGGGTGCTGAGAAGGAAAAAAAGAGGGAAGATGCTAAGAGAGAAGAAAAAGCAAGGTAACTACTTTGAACCAGAAACTCTATTATGAAATTATGCATCCTCTTAGGATGTTGTCAAAAAGTTATGAGCTACATTTCTAGTATGTGGTATGGGTTTTTCTATTGATTGGGATTTCAATGAACTTGGCTGATTATGTTGCTATTTGAATGTCACTTGAGTGATGATGGTAGGAAACATACATATTGGTTAAGGAGGCCTGTGCATTTATTGAGTGTTTATGGGTTTTTCTGTTGATTGGGATTTCAATGAACTTGGCTGGTTATTGAGTGTTGCTATTTATCAATTTGATTGTTGTCAATTATATGTTCTTTTGCTTTATAATCTTATGTAGCGGTTCTTTATGTCAATGACTCTGTGATTTATGAACTGGTTTCTGTTTTGCTTCCTCACCCTCTTTTTCAGATATCCTATTGTTCTCCTCATGTTTTGGGTTATTGACATCTATAATGTGTTATTTTTAGGATTCAATCATTAAAGAACTATTTCATGATAATTGTCTATTTATTTCGTTAACTTTGTATTCTTTGCTTGATTATTGTCACTATAGGTTACTGGACTGAAACAATAGCAAGAGGGATTGGATGCTGATAGATGGAAGTTCATGCGCATCTTCATTTTGGGACTTGATTATTATAGCTAGTTATTTCCTTAGTTATTGATTTTGTGACCAAAGTACTAAATTGAGTTCTTGTTTTGTGATGGAAACAGTAGAAAGTTTATGAATGATTTTGGTCGATTTGTAATGACGGTAGTCGAAACTTTATACAGAATGTTGATACATTATATATGTAGTTCATATATATATATAATTGATGGTATTTATCGATATTAACTAGCAAAATACAGACAAATGGGACGAACAGTGCTCGCTTACAAACGTTGCTGACCATAAATAAAGACCAATAACGGTGACGATTTGCGAAGAGCAACGGCGACAGCTAGAACCGTTGCTGAATATGAAGCCCAACGGCGACGATAACATCCGTTGCCGAATATTAGCCCAACTGCAACGGATATATCCGTTGCCGAATGTTAAGACCAACGGCGATGGAGGAAACCGTCGCCAAATGTAGAGACCAACGACGACAAACAAATCCGTCGCAAAAAGTATCATACATTAGACGACAAAACTTACCGTCGATGAAACTAGAGCTATCGGCGACAAATGTTTCCGTCGCTGAACATGATGGTAATGGCGACACTTATATCCGTCGCCGATAGTGGACCCTTCAGCGACGGATTTCAACTTCCGTCGTATGGTGTTTTTGGCGACGCGGTATAGGCGACGAAAGCTGTGACGGTTTAAATCCGTTGCGGAAACCATTTGGTGACGGTTTTTAGCACCTTCGGCGACGGTTTTTGCCGTCGCTGAATGCAGATTTTTTTGTAGTGATTATTAATTTGGATCGATTGTTAAGAGTTCCATGTAGATCAAGAAAAAATGAAGAACAATTCAAGCACTCACTTTTAATCATTCACATAAAGTTCTATCAAGAGCCAAAAAAAAATTAGCCAACAAAATGTTTATTAGTTTATTCCTTATTCTAATCATTCATGTCTGGCTATTACAACCTTTTTCATCAAGTGACGATAAACAGAATTAAATCTATTACTTATTTTTATTTCCACTTTCGAAATCCTCAATGCGCTAAGTAACTCAAATCCTCTACAATCTCGCGCTTACAATTCAGTTTTCGTTCCGCACCAAAATCCAGATCACAGCCACAAGTCGTTGTCAAGTCCTCTTTCAGTAGTAACTGCATCTCCATCAATTGATTCCTATTCCGTTGATTCTTCAACGCCTTCTTCATCTTCTCCAATCTTTCCTTACACATATCCTCGTGGTTCAACATATACTTCTCTTGCTTCCCTTGAGGCAATTCCTTATACTATCTTAGCATGCCATTTGCCTTGGGATAAGATGGCCAGACCTCTACCTCATCTTTTTTGCCTTTTTTCACGAAAATAGTGGATGATAAATGTGCAAGCACCTACTCCACAAAGAGTTGTGATCTCCTTTAGTCTCTTAAGTAATCCATTCTTCCTCTTCTTGAAAGTTGTTATTCTTGCAATTTCGTCAATAATGAGCTTATGTTGCACATTTATTCTCACCGTGATTTTTGGTTAATGTTTCTTTTTCTTTTGAGTTTTAGATGATTATAAGATTAGACTATGATGGGGTATTTATATACATATTGTTGGAAGAAAAGAACATTGATTTGCAATTAAAATTGATGTAAACATGGGAACAAATTTAATGATTTGTTTTTTTTTATTACAACTTTTGAGTGAATGTGTGGAAATCAATTAAATATGATGCTAAATTGTAAGAATATGTGAGTTTGTGCGACTTAGAAGTTCCTTTGCTTGTTGGATGCTGCTCCTGGATAGGCTATCCACCAAAGACAAAATAACTGGTTGGAAATTAAACTCCCCTGCAACCTGTGGCATTTGTGGTTTGTGTGGTGAAACTCGCTTTCATTTGTTTTTGGGATGCACTTACAGCTCCAAGGTCCGCGAGTGCTGCAACTTACCTCGAAGCTTGTAGGGTTGTGTCACTTGGGAGGACTTTGCTGAAAGTCTACAGGCTTGCAGGTTGAGTTTGGATGCTATCAGAGCTTAGTTCTTGAAATGGAAAGTTGTCATTTACCACATTTGGCGAGAGAGGTGCAATAGAGTACATGGAAGAGGAAGGATTCCTCCGAAGGAGCAGGCTCGTATTATCGTGAGGGAAAGGAGAATATCCTCACTATTCATAAAAAAAATCTTGCGCTTACAATTTAATTTCTTTTTTTGCATAATCATTAAGATCTTCTTCGCCAATCGGTGGAAAATCCTCCATGAGGATTAACTCCATCTCCATCCACTTATTCTTCTTGATCTCGTCATTCAACTTCTTTGTCATCTTCCTCAAGCTTTTATCCAATCATGATTCAGCATGTTCTTTTCCTGCTTCTTTTGAGGCAGACTCTTGAACTTCTCCAGCACATCGATTGCTTAAGGCATAGATGGTCAAACCTCTGACTTGGGATAAATGGTACATGAGGGGTATGAATTTACCGTAACTCGCGCGTTGCGTTGCAGCTATTGTGGAGAGAAGGTGAAGTCACAAACCAACCCTTTGCAGAGGTTGCAAATTTTTGTCAGTCGTTATTGGAAATGTTGAGCACATTTACGAGAAAATCAATAATGCTAGTGACTATCGTGAGAACATTGGTCATAATTTTTTTAAGGATCTACACGTTGTTTTTCAATTTCCATTATCATGTTATGTCATATATGTTTTTTTAGACTTTTTCGTTTCATTAGAAATGAAAGGTACACATGAGAAGTATATTCGGTGAGTGGTGATAAGTGTACTAATTTATTTGGATAAATAATTATTGTTGGTTAATTGCCTAGTTGACTTGAGCATGAAACGCAAAACTGATATAAATACTTAGCATGCTGGATTTATTTAAACTTGAGGCCCATATAGAAAATCGGACTGGGCTAGTGGGGGCTATAGACCCATGAACTTGTAAAGTTAGTTTACTCTTAATATTTTCATATATTTATTCATTTTAACATTATTATTTTGGATCGATTGTTAAGAGTTCCATGTAGACCAAGAAAAAATAAAGAACAATTGAAGCACTCACTTTCAATCATTCACATAAAGTTCTATCAAGAGCTAAAAAAAATTAGCCAACAAAATGTTTATTAGTTTATTCCTTATTAATTGAGGTGAGTTTTCAACAGCTCTTTCTAAATCCTCTATTCTCTCTCCTGAGTTCGATGGACTCTGCCATCGCCCCCGACGTGGGACTGAAATCAATTCCGTGTGAATCTTCCAACCGCTACCTTAATGAGATTTACTCATACATTTATTCCGCATTGACCTACTGGGCAGACCAAACGCGTTTTCAAGCCATTCAGTTTGGTTCAGATCTAAGCATTACCCTCACTCATAAATGCTGGGATAGAGAAAATAATGGCATTAACCTCCGTTGTCGATTTCAGATCTTTAATCGGAATAAATGCAAACCCAAAGAAAAAGGAAGGAGGGATGACTTTCTGAGAGAGTATGAAGGAGAGGGTTGTTTCGGTGCAAGAACAGATGAGACGGAGAAAACAGATTAGAAGTCTAGATGCCTAGGAGGGGAGTTGGGGATGAATAGAGAGCCTTTGACTAGGGGCAAGGCAAAGAGTTATGACGAAGCCAACCACCAACATCCCAAGATTAGATCTCTGTATAAGTCCACCAGAACCCACTTACCAGCCCCAACATTGGGAAAAAGAAGACTTGAAGCAAACTACCCCCATGCTCATACAAAGCCTGGCAATAGCCTTATTCCCATAAGTACCATGGATCTGTCGGAGCTGGTGCATAGGACTAGAGAATGGATTGTTCATGAACCAGTGGTGCGACTCTAGCAACGTACTCCAGATGGCGGAAGTGGTGGCCTCCAAGTGCTGGCGGGGAAGATGCTCTCCTTCAGGCAGATAAAATCGCAGGCCATGGAGAGCTACATCGCCACGGCTTGGCCTCAAGCTAGAGGAATCCAGGTAAGCGAGGCAGGTCACAATATATTTGTTTTCAAATTCTTGAAGGTCGACGACTTGGAGAAGGTCTGGAGAGGCGAGATATGGAGGATGTCTGAGACCCTCCTTAATGTCAAGAGATGGAACTACGAAGGTAAAGATACCAACCATGATTTTGGATCTTGTGACATGTGGATCCAAATACACGATATGCCCATGCCCTTCAGGAAGCCAAATCTCCTCCAACCAATCCTCCGATCCTGCTTTAAGAACCTCTTAGAGATTGACTCGAATGGCCTGAGCACCACGGGGTGGGTGAAATTCATCAGAGTGAGGGTTTAGGTCGACCTTGATCTCCCACTTCTCTATGGCTGAGTGAAATTCATCAGAGTGAGAGTTACCACCGAGCTTCTGCTACATCTGCGGTCGAATCAGAAACCAACAAGCAGTCTGCGAGTTCAGGCATGAATGGGTCGAGAATCGGTACGGTGACCACTCGAAGGCAAGTGCGCACTCCCCACCAGCCCCCACACCCGTTAGAGAAGGAAAGTGATGAAGTTAGATTTACCGCGTTTATCTCGCCACATTTGAGCGACATTTCCCTTGTTTGACACCGAATTGTGATGTTTTCAAGCGATTTTTATGAAAAATATGTTTTATTCCCCGTTGGCCCTCTTTTGGGCCATTTGATGTTGTTTCGAGTTGTTTTGTTGAGACTTCAGGTTATCACGTTGTGGAAAACCTTTTCACGAGATCGAAACTTCAAACGGGAATCAATTCAGAGTTCAAACGGAGCGGGAATCATCGAAGGAGCTGAAGATCGTTTTCAGTGGAAAAAGTGCGGCAAAATTGGTGAAAAGTGCACCGGCGCACTTTTCTGGTGCTGCCAGGCGCACTTTTATTTTGCCGCTCTGGAAATTCTTCGTTGACTTCGAAAAGTGCGCCATCGCACTTTTTGACAGTACGGATTTCAGAGAGAAAAATAGGGTTTTCAAGTGCAAAACAGACAACTCTTCAAACTGCATTCTAATTTCAACGAACCAGACACTCTCGGAGAAGGATTTTGAAGCTTTGGAGTGACGATTAAGCGAGGAGAAGCGAGGATTAACTCAGGAGTTTCTAGGATTCATCAGGATTAGGTTATCTCGGAGTAAGATGTCTTCTTCTCGGTTGATTTAGACAGAATGATTGGTTCATTTAGACAGATGACAGACAAGCTTAGATTTCGAATCCCCTTAGATCACCAAGGCAACAACAATCACAAGACCAGCGGTTTTCAATTCTCATTCAGTCAATTTCTATACACCACAATAACTCCTGACCCTTAGGTTTAAGACCGGCGAACGTTCGCTCTATCCGTTCTAACTACCAAGATTAATTAGCCGCCCGGGTACGATCGCCTCTCGCAACGACTTAACTTAACTGGTGCAATTACTAACGATTTATGAGTTACTCTTGAAGCGGATTAACCCTAACTGGTTCCTACGAAAGGCACACTCCAATGATTAGGTTAACTGGTTCAATTGATGTTTTTAAGAGAGGCGAGCGTTCGCTTCTATCCTCAGCTTAACAAGAATCTAAACTGGGTGATCAAGGAAGACTAGTTTAAGCGCCAAAGCAGGGAACTGTCTAGCAACTACATCTAGCGACAACATCTGGCGACTAACCCTAACTTGCAAAAAACCTAATCTAGGCGATCAACCAGAGAAGAAACATAAATAGTGAATAACAAAACAACCATATACAAAGAGAAACTGATTGAACTTCGAATCTAATTACCGCAGATCCGTGACCGCTTTAAAGCCCTGGGTCACTTAGGGTTCATCTAATCTAAGCTCTACAAGTTTAGCTACTCATAGCGATATGATAAAATCGGGTTTTACCAAGGTCGTATTCCACGGGGTTCTCTCAATGGCCTCTACTCACATTCCTCGTAGACGGTCTATTCATTTGAAAGGAGTTTTGATTTGAAATAGATATTAAAAACTTAAAGGAAACTAAAAGGAAGAAAGAAAAAATAAAGTGGTGCAAATCAAAGACAAAGGGGCTCTCTTGGTGGGTAGTTTCATCATGCTCAAGATGACTAATTGAACAAACAAGTCAATCAAGATCGAGTTTGCATTCGGATGACCATGCATTTCACTTTTATAGACTCGATGCACTCTCGTAGCACCTAATCCCTATCCCAATACCACTCAACTTAGGCTCTCGCTCTCAAGCTAAGTGAAAAAAGGATGCATTCTAAGTGTTTGATGAAATGCCAAGACACAAGACCCTCTCTTAAGACTCTATGACCACAAGGCTAGGCACAACACTCTCATATCAATGCCCTAACACTAAGAGATTCACCAAAAAGCCTTTTCAAACTCAATTGAATGAAAATCCACATGCACACCAAGTGTTCGATAAAATGCCCAAGAGAGAAATCAAGTGAAAATGGTTGAAATAAGATGATCTAATCTCTTAGAACACACTCACTTCAATCCCTAGACCTACAATCTATGCAATCCAAGCACTCTCATGCATCAAATCACAATGAATGGACCAAATCAAGCAAACATGGCATAAAATGGCATTAAGAACAAGTCTAGGAATCATCCTCATACAACCAAGATCAATCATGGCAAGTTCTATACAATCATCTCTCTATCATAGCACAACTAATCTACCCATCCAAGATGAACCCTAGAAACTCAGCCACACATGGCCAAGGGAGTAAAGAGAAAAGAAGGAAGAATGGTCACCAAGAACACCATGGATGAATCCTTGAGATGATCTTCACTTCTCCACTTGTAAGCACTTCTCCCAAGGTTTGATGGCTTCAATCCTAGCTCCAATGGCTTCAAATTGCTCCAAAAACGTGTTCTAGGGTTTGAGGGTTCGTGGATATGTGTTTGGGGTTCAAGATATATCATCCAATGCCTCAAAATGGCCAAAAACAAGAGTATTTATAGTGCAGGAGGGGACAGTGCACGGCGTGCACCCCTGCACGGCGTGCACATCTGCACGGCGTGCACCCCTGCACTCTGCAGAAAACCCGATCTTGCAAGGCTCATATCTCCCTCGTCCGGACTCCAAATGACCTCCCGTTTGCTCCTATGCGCTCCTTGTCATCCGTACTTTGATGCCATAACCTGAAAATGCACAGAGGCAACTCCAATAGCCACGAATTTGGCTGCAAAGTGGCAACCGGACAACAAAATGACACTTTGCACAAAAATTCAATAAAAGCATATAAGTCATGTCATTTCACGAATAAACACGGGTATTTCATAGGTCATTCATAAGCTTAAAATGCACTAATTAGAGTCACATCAAATTCCCCTACGACTAAGCTTTGCTTGTCCTCAAGCAAATGAATTAGAAAACATCCAAGTTCACAAATGACAAGTTCGGTCCATTGAGATTCAAGCAATCACAATTTAGCTTAAACTGTTCCACGAACAAACTAAACCTACACATGCAAGAACATCAACCAAACAAGTCTAAACCTCACTAATTTCTGCACACTTCAAGTAGTGGTTGATTGGGACACAGCAAAACCGACCACGACAACACCAACTCTAATCAAAAGGACTTGAAATCGGGACATGGATCGTAAGTGGTGAGTGATTATGATGTGGCTATCGACTCGACTTCATCCGCTTCTAGATCCGCACTTTACAAAACTCTGGCTAGGATCAAGGGCTACATTTGAGAACTCTTTTTCTTTCTTTTTTTTTTCTTACTGCATACTAGTGCTCGATTCAACACTTCACTTAGGTGTTGAACCTGCCTAGCTCACAGCCTTTGCCCTTTTGCTTAGTGCTCAACCCGACACTTCACTTAGGTGCCGAGCTTGCCTAGCTTTTCTTTTGAGCATTTTTTTTTTTTTGACATTTCTCTTCACAACTAGCCACTTGATCCTTAGCCCCTTACAACTTCAACACAAGATTTCGAATTGGATTCCGCCTAATCTCAAGCCACAATCACGAAGGATCAAAAAGGGTAAAGAAAGACATGGAAAAGGGTGAAAATTCTGATTGCCTTCATCATCTTAGACCGGTGTTATCGAGCGGTACAAAAACACGTATCAAACCAATCAACCAACATGCAAGAGTGATAAAATCTCAGTTCTGGCCCAGACTCATTTAATATTAGTGCTAACATGCTGGTTATAGGCTCTAAGCAGGACAGTCTAAACGTCATTGTGAAAACTTGAAGTCAATTAAACACCAAAAGTCAAGAACCGAACGATTCTACAATAGAGGAATCCGACATTCAATTAAGATCAAGCAACACATCACAACATAGCTTTAGACTTCTACCGACAAATAATCACACCAAAACTCCAACTCCCCTACGACTAACATGAGCATTGTCCTCAATGATCAAGAGAGAGAGAGGATAAGGTGGAACGAATATACCGCGCGGAGAAGAAGAGAAGCCGGAGATGGAATCCCGGATCAAGTAACATGTTCAGGACGAGGACCTGAATCAGGGGTACCTGTAGAAAACAAGGGAGGGCACACCACTCAAACACAACCCATAGTCGACAAGATGAGAGTACAGATGAGATGCGTGATCCAACAACATGACAAGTTCAAAGCCAGAAATGAAAAGAGAAAATCAGAAGTCAAACACAACAAAACATGCAGTCATAAACAGAAAGAAAAGAAAGGAAAAATCCGAAGTCCTGAGAAGTGGTGAGTGATCCTGTGGCTCTCATACGCCCTCTCGTCAACCTCCAAGAGCGGCCAAATACCGGCTCCATCAGCCAAAGTCTTCAAAGCATCCAACCAACCATCATGACTCTGCAACCCTTCAAAATCAAATCTACCCTGCCTCGCCACGGGCCATCTCGCCATAACCTGATAACGACTGTAAGCCCGATCTCTGGGGTCGAAGTCAAAGATCCTCTGAACCACTGACTCAGGAGGGTCGACGCCACGAGGAGCTGGAGGCGGCGAAGGCGACCGTGGTGGAGGAGCAGAAGACTCCCCAGTTTGTCCCTTCCGCTTCTTGGAAGCTGGTGCCTTGGATCGCTTGGGGGCGGAGGATGAAGAAGGTGCTTTACCCTTAGGAGGCATCCTGCAAAAGAAGTGCATACAAAGAATCAACCAAAAAGGCTACACTCCTAAGACAAATCCTATCAAGGCGCCGAATCATAACACATGATCAAAACATTGAGCACAATTCAAAATCATCAAGATCAAGCACAACAACCTATGCTAGCAAAAATCAAATCATTGAATTCCAAACTTAAGCAAAAGGCATGCATCATGGATCAAAAACACGAATCAAGAACATATAAGCCTAAGTCCACACAATGTAAGGAGGAATACATAAAAATTAAACCAATGAGTGGTGATTAACCACACCCCTCCTCACACAAAGAATGGAATTCGGTCCCCGAATTAAGCACAAGGCAATGAAAAATCCAAATTGGCCAAAAATTGGTCATGAATCAAGAACAGAGGCAATAGCCACGGAACCACACTCACACATGTGACAAGCCACACCAATCAACGAAGCACCACAACAAGTAAGATATCACAAATGTCCATTCAAAACCAAACAACCCCTCAAAATCAAATCAAAAGAATAAACACACTACGCTCATCCCCCCAAACCACACTAACAAAAATCAACCACCAACTGCCACCATTTAGTTCATCAAGCAACACTAAAATCAGGACACAAGACACCTACCAACATCTGCCCAATTGAAGCTCCTAAATCACAAAACAAATTGAGTCAAAACAAGCACATTACACCCCCTCCACGCAAGCAAAATTCTGGCCGATTGAAGGAACCACAATCTCTCCATCAAAACCCACGACACAACGAAATCAATTCATCGCACTGAGCATAGCAAACAAGCAATGGACCACAAAACCAACCGAGTGAAGCAAGCCAACTCCCTCAATCAAACCTCCGCAACCAAATCAGAAATCCCAAATCAAAATTGGAAACCTGGAATCGGGGGCTGAGATGGGAAGTTGCGGCTGGCAGATTGAAGCTGGCGGCGGCGTGCAGGAGTTGGTGGCAGCGGCGGCTGGGCGGACGGGATGGGGGTCGGGTGGGGCTGGGCAGAGCTAGGCAGATGGGAGCTGGCGGCGGGATGGGGACCGGCGGCCAGGAGTTGTTGGCGGCTGGGCAGATGGGCGGGGCTTGGTGGCGGCGGCGGCGGCGGGCGGGTGAGGAAGCTTCGGCGGCGGGATTGGGAGTTGGCGGCGGGTGGGCTGGGCAGATGGGGTCGGGGTCGGGGTCGGGGTCGGGGCAGGGCCGGTTGAGTGGAGTCGGCGGCGGGCAGGGTCGAGGGTGGTGGCTGGGGGTGGTCGGCGGCGGTGTGAAAGAGAGAGTGAGAGGGGTCGGGGTCGGGTGCGAGGAGGGAGGGATAAGGGGGTGAGTTGGTTTGGTTGGCTGGGTGGGCGGTCGGGCCGGTCGGGAGAGTCAGTGAACCAAAACCCAAACCGGAAAAACAAGAATCAGATGACTCAACCACTAACCAAACCGAAATAAAGCAAAGGTGAAAATCAGGGTGCACGGCGTGCAAGGGTGCACGGCGTGCAGGGTGCACGGCGTGCATGGGTGCACGGCGTGCACCCTGGAGCTGAAAAAAATTTCGGATGCTCCTGGACAGCCCGTGCACCAAACCGTGCACGGTGCACGGCGTGCATCATGCACGGCGTGCAGTGGTGCACGGCGTGCACCTCCTCAGCCTAAAATCAAATTTTCACTTCGACGAAAAACGACCAAAACACCGCCAAATCAACCCAAAACGGACCCCGAACTTCAGAATTTCAACGCCTACGAGACCACAAAGGACACCACAACAACTCAAGGACCTAGAATACCACAAAAACACACAATCATGCCATCGAATCAAGAAGAAAAGACATGAAAAACACTCGGGTTGCCTCCCTAGATCGCTTGTTTAACGTCTTAAGCTCGACAAGCACACGGACCAGCTAAGTAAAACCATCCCAACTCATTACCTCTTTGAAATCGAAGTCATTACCTTGGCATGGCACACGGAACTTGAATTGAACCTTACCGACTTCAGGAGGCGTGAGCTCGGATTTCCCGGATGATGAAGTGTGAGCAATGGAGAAGGGGCCAAACCACTTGGAGTGAATTCTCTCATCGGGTGTCTTCTTAGTCTTGCTAGTCTCACCCATCGGTGCGGCTTCCTTGCCCTTCTCGGGTGGCTTCTCCACACCTTTCTTCTTAGCCTTAGGTGGAGTCTTTTGAAGCACGAAAGGTGGAGCCTCCTTTACTTCATACTTTTTCTCCTGCACATCACTAAGAGCAAACAACTCCGCAAGACTATGACGGACAAGGTTAGTGCTATTAGTAGCCGAAGTAAGCTCATGCGGATTCTTAGGATCATGGTGACTAGCATAAGACAAAGTAAACTCCATGCCATTTGAACGGTCAAAGATCATGCATTCATTATCGACCCTAAGTGTAAGTTTACCACCGTAGACATCAATCAAAGCACGAGAGGTCGCTAAGAAGGGTCGTCCTAGAATCAAAGGCACATCGGTACCACCCATAGGATCTAGAATAACAAAATCCACAAGGAATTCAAAAGCACCAACCTTAACCAACACATCTTCGACAACACCACGAGGGGATGTCACAGATTTATCCGCTAATTGAACATTCATTTGAGTTGGTTTTAGTTTCCCTAGGCCTAACTTCTTAAACATGCAAATGGCATAACATTGATACTAGCACCCAAATCGGCTAAGCCTCTACTTATTGCATGTTCACCAATAGTGCAAGGAATAGTAAAGCTACCTGGGTCCTTAAGCTTCTCCGGTGGTTGCTTAGAGAGAATGGCGGAGCATTGTTCGTTGAGCTTTGCCGAAGTCACATCCGTAAGCTTGCGTTTGTTGGTGAAGATCTCTTTCATGAACTTCGCATATTGAGGCATCTTGGTGATTGCTTCTCCAAAAGGCATTGTGAATTGCACCTTGTCAAGAATCTCAACAAACTTCTTGAAATCTTTTTCCATGGAATCCGGCTTCAAGCGAGAAGGATAAGGTGGCTTAGGCTTGTACGGAGGTACAACCGGTGCGGGAGGAGAGACCGGAGTAGCACTCGCCGTAGCCTCTTGAGAACCAACCTTACTGGTCATCTTAGAAGCTTCTTTAGCCTTGGCTCCTCTATCTTTAACTTCAATCTTATCCGTGTCATCATCGGAGTCAACATCTTCAACTATAACCAAATCATCATCTTGAGCACTTACCACCTTAGGTATGGCATCTTGTACTTGCTTACCACTCCTCAAAGTTACCATCATAAGCTCCTCGGGACCCTTGGGATTGACCTCGGTGTTGGCGGGTAAACTACCTTTAGGTCTCTCCGAGAGTGCCTTAGAAATATGTCCTAATTGGTTCTCCAAATTGGCAATTGAAGCTTGTTGATTCTTGATGAGTTGGATCATTGCCGCATTGGTGTCTTCTTGAGAGATCGAAGAACCACCCTCCTTATTTTGAGGAGGCTTGTTGAACCCGGGTGGTCCTACACCTCTATGGTTGTACATTCCCGGTGGGGAAGGACCTTGGAAACCTTGACTTGGATGTCCACTTTGATTCCATTGATTTCCCCCTTGGTGCCCTTGACCTTGGGGTCCTCCTTGAGTCCCTTGGCTACCTTGGTTTAGGTTACTTCCTTAAGACCATTGGTTGCCTTGATAACCCCTATAACCTTGATAACCTCCTTGATTTCCTTGGTTGTAGCCTTGCTATAACCACTACCTTGACTCCCTTGGCCTTGGTAACCTTGGTTAGACTTGTTGTACCAAGGTCGGTTATAGTTACCTTGATAGTTACCTTGGGGGCTGAAATTACCATGGAAACCTTGACCTTGTGCGAAGCTTACCTCCTCAAGGTCGCCTTGGCCAAGTTCAGGAATGGCGGAAGGACAAGCACTAACATCGTGGCCTTGGCCCCCACAACCCTCACAACAAAATACCGAAGCAACCGGTGGATTACCCACATGAGATGATTGAACCTTGGAGGGATGCTTAGGCATGCTTAGGTTGCTTACTTGTGAAGCCATGGCGTCGATCTTAGACATAAGGAGAGCGATCATTGGATCATCTTCATCTCGATGTCCCGGTAACTTATGCTTCTTCCCATAGGTAGACGACTCCTTTGGTGCATCAACACTTACGGACCGAGAGTCATAGTGCGTGTCACTTCCATACTTAGACTTAGGAGGTTGTTGTCGAGACCAACTCCTTGTCTTGTTGGCCATCTCCGCGAAGAGTTCTAGAGCATCTTCGGGAGTGAGCATCCTTAAGTCACCTCCGGCGGCTTGGTTGATCATCCTTGTATTCTCAAAATCAAGGGACCTAGCAAAGATGTCCGCCAAGCTCCATTCGGCGAAGTTGTGATGAGGACAAGACCGAAGAATGGCTTGGAACCTATTCCAAGTCTCATGGAAGAGCTCTCCCTTGTGTTGTATGAAGTGGTTGATGCAGTCTCGGATTGCATCCGTCATATAGGGAGGAAAGAACTCCTCGAGGAAGGCTTCGGCTAGTCCCTCCCATGTAGTGAAGGTTCTACTAGGTTGGTTCTCCAACCAAGACTTGGCTCGACCTTTGAGTGAGAAAGGAAAGAGCCGGAGTCTCACACAATCCGGGTGAACTTGGTCATTCTTAACCGTGTCACATATCTCCAAGAAGTCCTTGAGATGCCTAGATGGACATTCACCATCAATGCCATTGAACACCACTCCATTTTGAACCATTTGGATCATATTAGGCTTGAGCTCAAAGTTCCTAGCATTGACGGGTCTTCGTACAATGCTAGAGGCTGCCCCTTCAAGAGTAGGACGAGCATAATCCGCCAAGGTACGTCTTGCACCCCTTTGTGGGTGATCATCATCATTAGTGTGGTGTGAATGTACCGATTGGTCATCGTCATCCCCCGTGTTGAGACATAGTGTGGTGTGAGATGCGATCAACTTCTTCTTCTTCAACTATAGGAGGTGGGGAAGTGGTAGGTGACTTGAGCACTTGTTCTAGTCCTTGGATTCGTGCTTGAAGACGAGCTGAACGCCTCATGCACTAACCCAAAATCTCCTGCAACATGCACAACAAACACACCCGAGTAATACAACGATGCGGGATAATAAAGTAAACAAAGAGCAACAAGGAAGCAAAAAGTAAAGCGGAAGGAAGTGAATAGATCGGTCCACTACTAAGTGCTTTCAAAGGAATGAGAGAGTCCCCGGCAACGGCGCCAAAAACTTGATAAAATCGGGTTTTACCAAGGTCGTATTCCACGGGGTTCTCTCAATGGCCTCTACTCACATTCCTCGTAGACGGTCTATTCATTTGAAAGGAGTTTTGATTTGAAATAGATATTAAAAACTTAAAGGAAACTAAAAGGAAGAAAGAAAAAATAAAGTGGTGCAAATCAAAGACAAAGGGGCTCTCTTGGTGGGTAGTTTCATCATGCTCAAGATGACTAATTGAACAAACAAGTCAATCAAGATCGAGTTTGCATTCGGATGACCATGCATTTCACTTTTATAGACTCGATGCACTCTCGTAGCACCTAATCCCTATCCCAATACCACTCAACTTAGGCTCTCGCTCTCAAGCTAAGTGAAAAAAGGATGCATTCTAAGTGTTTGATGAAATGCCAAGACACAAGACCCTCTCTTAAGACTCTATGACCACAAGGCTAGGCACAACACTCTCATATCAATGCCCTAACACTAAGAGATTCACCAAAAAGCCTTTTCAAACTCAATTGAATGAAAATCCACATGCACACCAAGTGTTCGATAAAATGCCCAAGAGAGAAATCAAGTGAAAATGGTTGAAATAAGATGATCTAATCTCTTAGAACACACTCACTTCAATCCCTAGACCTACAATCTATGCAATCCAAGCACTCTCATGCATCAAATCACAATGAATGGACCAAATCAAGCAAACATGGCATAAAATGGCATTAAGAACAAGTCTAGGAATCATCCTCATACAACCAAGATCAATCATGGCAAGTTCTATACAATCATCTCTCTATCATAGCACAACTAATCTTTCCCATCCAAGATGAACCCTAGAAACTCAGCCACACATGGCCAAGGGAGTAAAGAGAAAAGAAGGAAGAATGGTCACCAAGAACACCATGGATGAATCCTTGAGATGATCTTCACTTCTCCACTTGTAAGCACTTCTCCCAAGGTTTGATGGCTTCAATCCTAGCTCCAATGGCTTCAAATTGCTCCAAAAACGTGTTCTAGGGTTTGAGGGTTCGTGGATATGTGTTTGGGGTTCAAGATATATCATCCAATGCCTCAAAATGGCCAAAAACAAGAGTATTTATAGTGCAGGGGACAGTGCACGGCGTGCACCCCTGCACGGCGTGCACATCTGCACGGCGTGCACCCCTGCACTCTGCAGAAAACCCGATCTTGCAAGGCTCATATCTCCCTCGTCCGGACTCCAAATGACCTCCCGTTTGCTCCTATGCGCTCCTTGTCATCCGTACTTTGATGCCATAACCTGAAAATGCATAGAGGCAACTCTAATAGCCCACGAATTTGGCTCCAAAGTGGCAACCGGACAACAAAATGACACTTTGCTCAAAAATTCAATAAAAGCATATAAGTCATGTCATTTCACGAATAAACACGGGTATTTCATAGGTCATTCATAAGCTTAAAATGCACTAATTAGAGTCACATCACGATAACAGAAGAATCAAAGGCAACAAAGGAAATCATCATATAGAGGAAGAACAGATAAGAACTGAAAAACCTAATTCTGATGACTCCGGTGAAAGCTTCGATCTCCTAGATATTCAACTTTAAGCTCCGAGCTCTCCGAGGTGGAAGGATGGCATCACGATCTCTCCACGGATCTTCGAACTCTCTAAACTCTGGTCCAGAACTCGGGAGAATTCTGAAATTAATTGGTATTGTGTGGTATGTTATGGTCTCTCTTCTTTTTGGGCGCCGGTTAAGTATTTATACTTAACCCTAATACTGCCGATTTTGCTTGGAATTTTCGCCGAAAATCTGATGAGATTTTTGGCAAAAATCTCTTTGTAAATGGGTTGACCGCCGGCTGTTTTCTCCTGTGTTTTTCGGGCGCTAGGTTCTCGGCGAAAACTTTGAGTTTTCGCTGAAAACTCTGCTTGGTTGACATCAGCCGATTTGTTCTTGAGTTTTCGCCGAAAACTCTCAGGATTTTCGGCGAAAACTTCGGTGTAAATGGAGCAGGAATTGGTTTGACTTGATTGACTCCTTGGATCGATTCCGGTGTGATTCCTCGAGGTTCTAACGCCTTAGATACGTCCTTGGCTACTTATTTGACGGCAAAAACCTATGCTAACATATAAACACTAGAGAACCATCAAATAGACCCGAAACGGGCCAAAGTAACACAAATGGCACGAGATAGAGCAATTGATTGAATATTCGCTGTTATACCCTAAAAATCATGTCTTAAGCAAGGAAATGTCGCTTAAATGAGGCTGATAATCACGTCAAATCGAGTGTCATCAAAATAGCCCACACTTAAGCTTTTGCTTGTCCTCAAGCAAACTGAATAGAAACGATCATGTTCACAAATGATAAGATTTATCAAATTGGAGTTCAATCAAACACAATGAATTATTAGACAGATAATTCCTAGAACAAGAAACCTAACATGCATACTGATCAGCCAAACAACCTGGTCTCACTAATAAACTGCACACGACGAGTAATCGCAACCAATTATGCACGAATTTGACCTGACCGACCAGACTCCTCACACATGAAATATTTAGTAAACGGGGAACTCTCACTCTCTATGTTTAAGGACGTGTTTATGCTCTCAATCATTTTCTGTTACTGAATTCTGTCATAAGGTTGCAATTCGACCACATCTCCACCACTATGACAACACGAGTAACTAGTCAAGAAGGACTTCCCTGTTAGGACTGTAACGAATTCTACACTACAAGGGTTTATGATGAGATGGATGATGGGAATGTATGATGATGGCTTTGGTGCGGTGTAGCTTTCGACTAACTTCCCTCGAATCCAGCCTATGGCTTCCTACCGTCTAACCAGACACGGGTGGAATAGTGTACGCTCGTCCTATGATACCCTCAAGCAACCTAGCACTTTGTTTTGCATATTTCTTTTTCTTTTCTCTACATTTCCTTTTGACTTCGTTCTTCCATATGTAGGGAGAAGAACGTTATTGAACTATACTATAAACTTTGAAACTTTAAACTTTTTCTGTTTTTTCGAATTTTCTTCTTTTTTTTTCTTCTTTTCTTTTATTTTTCTTTGTGCCGATTCTTTCTTTTAGTTGCTAGAGGGGTTTACACGTTCGGACATAATAGCTAAGACCACCTGTTTAATGGCTATAGGCAGGTTACCACAAACCGAATTCCTGTAGGTCAATCTAGAACTACAACCACAGGGGATCAACGGGGAATGAAAGAATGGGGAATGGCTGTAATGTATATCGAACCGAAAGAACAGGACAAGCTCAAGGGTTTACACCTAATGGATTTAACGTTTAGGTAGGCTATCTGGCTTAGTAGCTGAATCTAGGTGCCCCTATCATTCTAGAACTCGTGTCATCATGTGGTCTCGAGTAGGTCTCATGCAAATTCTAACTCATTCAAGCAAACAGAAAACCACTCAAAAAGAATTGAAATTGCAAGTTACGTGCAATGGATCAAAAGCTCACATTTGGTTTGCTAGTCGGATTCGGTCATTTTCATGCAATCAAGGCGACAAACTACACGTGTGATTTTTCAAAAAAAAATCTGTTCTGACCAGGCAATTTAGCATCAAAATAAACACGTTGGTTTTCAGGTTCTAGGTTAAGCAGTCTAAGCATCATTATGAAAGATTGAATAGCAACTTAACATCAAAAATCAAGAACTGAGCCATTCTAATGCTAGAGAGACTGAAAAGGAATCACGAGGCACACAAAAACACAATCAAGGGCAATCAAGTTCATGCAAGGTTCTCTAGCATCCTAGCCCACACTTAAATTGTACTGTGTCCTCACAGGACTAAACTAGAGTAGAGAGATATGAAGAACTTGGAATGAGATGGTCGGTGTAGAGGATGAGCACGGATAGCCCGGAGCGGAGCGAAGTAGCTACTCGAGTTCCTACAAAACAAAAACAACAAAAAGATCAAAAGGATACCGGGACAAGTGTCCCGGATCCACCCAAAATAAAGGTGGAACAAAGACGGTTTAGGGGAATTTTGAAAATATTTTCACTTTTTTTTAGAAGTTTTCGGCGAAAAGAAGTGCAAGTTTTCGCCGAAAAGTTCAGTTAAAAATGTCTGCCGGTTTTCAAAACAAGTTTTCGCCGAAAAGTTTAACTAAAATCGACTAGAAAACACAGGGGGTTTTCAAAAGAAGTTTTCGCCGAAAATTCAGAGGATTTTCGCCGAAAACTTTACCCTGCAGGATTGAAAATATTTTCGCAATTCTGGCAAACTTCAGAAAATCACAATTAAATCGAAAAAAATCGGAACAACCTCAAACAACTTGCGATTGAAACGATGACACACAAACTACACATGAAAAATAAGGAATCATGCAAACTAACACTTTTGGCTCCCCCAAACCGACTCTGAAGCAACGAGTTTGACACAAATTAAAAAACTGACCCCAGCTGTGGGTTGCCTCCCACGAAGCGCTCTTGCTTAGCGTCCTTGAGCCGAATGATACCTGGACAGCGATCAAGAGACATCCCAACTCAGGATTTCTCTTAGGCCCGAGTCGGAGTTCATGAAATATGGCCTTGTGGATCCTCCGGCAAGTGTGAACTTCTTTCCGTGTGCGTGAATTAGCTTGGTTCGTCCATCGGGAAGGTGACCAGAAATTTCGAATGGCCCAAACAGTTCTTTCGAAGAAGCGTCCTTCAGAGGATTATCCTTCTCTGGTGGCTCGGTAGACGGGGGCTGAGCAATCGGCTTCCAAACCGCCTTCGTCTTCTCTTTATTCTCCTTCTTTATCTTGCCAGGATCTTTAATGTTTGTTGATTCATGAGGGGATGCCGTCGGATCCTCCTTATTTCTTGGCTTTTGTGCCGGCAGCTCATTCTTCAGATTAGGGACCTGTCCGACACCTGGCGAGCAAATTTCTAAAGAAACTCCAGATTTTTCATTAGAACTAGAGTTGACCGAAGCCAACTCCACAGCTTCAACAGATAAACAATGCATCTCTTCTTTGACTGGGACTTGCATAGCGTCCTTGAGGCGAAATGTCATGGTGTCCTTGCCGACCCTTAATGTCAACGAGCCATTCGGGACATTAATGGTAATGCCGACTGTTGCCATGAATGGTCGGCCTAAGAGAAGAGTGACATCTTCCTCTCGAGTATCCATGTCAACAAAGTCAGTCAAAATAGTAAAAGGACCACAATGGACAACCACGTTTTCTATTATTCCCCTAGGTAGTTTAACAGACCTGTCGGCAAACACTAAATGCATGCTAATTGGTTTCAACTCTCCTAGGTTCAATTTCTCAAACAGGCAAGTAGGCATAACATTGATAGAAGCACCTAGATCAATTACACTACGATCAATCTTCACATCATTAATAGTGCAACGCAAAGTAAAAGCACCGGGATCTCGACACTTAGCTGGGGGTGGTATGGGTGTCTCCTGGCCCTGGATAGCGGAGCATTCTTCCTAAAGGGAGACGGGAGACAACTCTTCCTTCTTCTTGTTCTTCACAGGATCCTTTGCGATTTTGTCAGCCTCCGGTATCACCTGGATAGCATCAGTAACTGGTGTATTCATATTCGTGTTCTTCAAGTATCCATGCCACTTTCTGTACCGGGTATCATGATCTTTCTCCTTTGATTGCGCGGCTTTAGGAAATGGAATCCGAGGCTGATATGGAGGGAGAGGTGGCGCAGGTTCTGTCTTTGTCAGGGAAGGCGGGGCAGTCACCTCCTCTTTGTCTTCTCTATCCTCCTCCTCGATCTCTGGCTTGTCAATGGCTATAGCATCAGGAATTATGGCCGGTTCAGGAGCTGCAGGATCAGCTGATTGCTTGTCGCTTCTTGTGGATATAGCCTTGATGTGCTCTTTCCTAATGGCAGAGTCGTCTTGAACCGATGATTGATTAAGGAGGGGGCTACTAGTTAGCAGTCTAAACATGTTATTCACCATGCTCTCCATTCTTTGACCTCGAGCTTCATGTTCTTGATTTAAGATGGCTTGAACCTTGAATTTCTTCTCATAGTTATCGAGCCTTGCCATGATCAGGTCGAGCTTCTTGTCTACCTCGATATCCCTTGTGTTCCTTGATGTAGATCTCTGAGGTTGATCTTGATAACTATCGCTCAAGTACTGATTCTGAGTCTGGATGAATCCAAAGTTGTAAGGAGGACGCTCTTGGAAGCTTCCTTGTTGTTGAGGAAGTTGTCTGAACTGACGAGAGTCGGGGTAGCCTCTTTGATTGTTGGTGAAGCCTTGATCAATAAAGTTCACTTCCTCTGTAGACGAGTTACCGAAAATCTTCTTCATTTCTTTCTGCACTTCAATCTTGATCTGATCTTCACGGCTTGGTCGGCTCTTAGCTGCTCCAAACTGTCTCTCCCAGCTTCTCGACTTAGATGCCCAGTTTGCAAAGTGAAGAAGAGCAGCTTCCGGTGCGAGTGCGATGTAGTCTCCATCAGCTAAGGAGTTAACCCATTCAGATGACTCTTCGTTCATACCCCAAGAAAATATCTCGGCTAGCTGCCTCTGAGTGAAGCCATGATGAGGGCAGCTGTGGAGGAGTTCCTAGAATTGATTCCAAGTGTCGTATAAGCTCATTCCTTCTTTCTGTCTGAACCTTGAGATGCTGTTCCTGTAACCATTTGTTTTGGAAGGAGGGAAGTATTCCTCTATGAATTCTTGAGCAAGATCCTCCCAGTTGGTATAGTGACCGGGTGGCTTGCTAATGAGCCATCTCTTTGCGGTGCCTCGAAGTGAGAGTGGGAAGGCTCGCAAGCACAAGGTATCCTTATCGAGGCTCCGACTCTTAAAGGTCTCGCAAAAAGCAAGGAAATCCGCCAAGTGTGTGCATGGATTATCATGAGGCTTTCCTTCAAACTGTAGATCCCTAGAGATCATTTCCAAGAAGGCGGTCTTGATCTCATAGGCAGGACCGTCTTCATCGCGCGGCACGAAGATGGAAGACCGAATACTAGCAGCACTTGGCTTATTGTAATCCGCAAGACTCTTTTGAGCAGCCATTGCGGTAGGGGAAGGTGGATCGGAGGTGATTAGCTTCTGAATTTCTTAACCTGCAAAAGACAAAAACAAACACAACCGGTGTAAAATCGAAGTGTGATGGAAAATGAAAGATGGAAAGTAGAAGAATAAAATGCCAACTCTTCTTTCAAACAATATAGAAGAATCCCCGACAACGGCGCCAATTTGATGACACGCTTTTGGCGTGCTTCAAATAACTAATCTACCAAGGTAGACTAGATCGTATTCTACTCGAGGTCTCTTCTTCTTGTCTACTCAAATATGTTGGCAAATTACTCAGGTTTAAACAGGTTGTGCGTGGTGTGAGTTCCATGACTTCTAGACTAAGATGCAGGAAAATTAAAATGAAATTAAAAGACAGAATGATTGGTTGATTTAGACAGATGACAGACAAGCTTAGATTTCGAATCCCCCATAGATCATCAAGGCAGCAGCAATCACAAGACCAGCGGTTTTCAATTCTCATTCAATCAATTTTTATACACCACCATAACTCCTGACCCTTAGGTTTAAGACCGACGAACGTTCGCTCTATCTGTTCTAACTACCAAGATTAATTAGTTGCCCGGGTACGGTCGCCACTCGCAACGACTTAACTTAACTGGTGCAATTACTAACGATTTATGAGTTACTCTTAAAGCGGATTAACCCTAACTGGTTCCTACGAAAGGCACACTACAATGATTAGGGTAACTGGTTGAATTGATGTTTTAAAGAGAGGCGAGCGTTCGCTTCTATCCTCAGCTTAACAAGAATCTAAACTGGGTGATCAAGGAAGACAAGTTTAAGTGCCAAAGCAGGGAACTGTCTAGCAACTACGTCTAGCGACAACATCTGGCGACTAACCCTAACTTGCAAAAAACCTAATCTAGGCGATCAACCAGAGAAGAAACATAAACAGTGAAGAACAAAACAACCATACAAAGAGAAACTGATTGAACTTCGAATCTAATTACCGTCGATCCGTGACCGCTTTAAAGCCCTGGGTCACTTAGTGTTCATCTAATCTAAGCTCTACAAGTTTAGCTACTCATATAAATAACATAAGAATCAAAGGCAACAAAGGAAATCATCATACAGAGGAAGAACAGATAAGAACTGAAAAACCTAATTCTGATGACTCCGGTGAAAGCTTCGATCTCCTGGATCTTCAACTTTAAGCTCCGAGCTCTCCGAGGTGGAAGGATGGTGTCACGATCTCTCCACGGATCTTCGAACTCTCTAAACTCTGCTCCAGAACTCGGGAGAATTCTGAAATTAATTGGTATTGTGTGGTATGTTATGGTCTCTCTTCTTTTTGGGCGCCGGTTAAGTATTTATACTTAACCTTAATACTGCCGATTTTGCCTGGAATTTTTGCCGAAAATCTGATGAGATTTTCGGCGAAAATCTCTTTGTAAATGGGTTAACAGAAGAATCAAAGGCAACAAAGGAAATCATCATATAGAGGAAGAACAGATAAGAACTGAAAAACCTAATTCTGACGACTCCGGTGAAGCTTCGATCTCCTGGATCTTCAACTTTAAGCTCCGAGCTCTCTGAGGTGGAAGGATGGCATCACGATCTCTCCATGGATCTTCGAACTCTCTAAACTCTGCTCCGGAACTCGGGAGAATTCTGAAATTAATTGGTATTGTGTGGTATGTTATGGTCTCTCTTCTTTTCGGGCGCTGGTTAAGTATTTATACTTAACCCTAATACTGCCAATTTTGCTTGGAATTTTTGCCAAAAATCTAATGAGATTTTCGGCGAAAATCTCTTTGTAAATGGCTTGACCGCTGGCTGTTTTCTCCTGTGTTTTTCGGGCGCTGGGTTCTCGGCGAAAACTTGGAGTTCTCGCCAAAAACTCTCCTTGGTTGACATCAGCCAATTTGTTCTTGAGTTTTCGCCGAAAACTCTCAGGGATTTTCGGCAAAAACTTCAATGTAAATGGAGCAGGAATTGGTTCGACTTGATTGACTCCTTGGATCGATTCCAGTGCGATTCCTCGAGGTTCCAACGCCTTAGACACGTCATTGGCTACTTATTTGATGGCAAAAACCTGTGCTAACATATAAACACTAGAGAACCATCAAATAGACCCGAAACGGGCCAATGTAACACAAATGGCACGAGATAGAGCAATTGATTGAATATTCGCTATTCTACCCTAAAAACCATGTCTTAAGCAAGGAAATGTCGCTTAAATGAGGCTGATAATCACGTCAAATCGAGTGTCATCACATTTCATTCTAGAGTTTAGGAGGTCGTTAGGTTCTCCAATAGCTTGATCATAGGATTGGAAGGACCTAATCTCTTTGCATGATTGTGTGCCATTTCATCATTCTTGTTCGTTCTTGATAATTTGCAAGTTAGCTTGACCATAGGAGCATGTAGGTTTGATAGAATAGAATATCTACGGTCTGACCATGGAGTAGAGATTACAAAAGGAAACGTCGAGTCATCAAGTCTGTTGAAACTGAGATTGCATAACTTCATCCATCTTAACCGAACTAGCGTGGATTCGAGTCTGAACAACCACCTTAGTCTATATTCAAAACCCCAATTTGTTTTGTTTCCTTGCTTGATTTAATTGCTTTCTTAGTTTCATTAGTTCATAAACCAATTTTCAAACCGACATGAAACCTCGATTAGCTTTGACACACTTTTCTGAGTAATAGAGAAAGAGAGACTCTTGGAAATAACGATCTCGCTAGAGCGATCTAGTGAGTAAAACTAGTGTGCATTAATTTGCGCACCAAGTTTTTGCCGTCGTTGCCGGGGACTTTTCTTTTTCTAGGAAAGGCATTGTGCGTTTAAGCTTTTCATTCATTCTTATTATCATCTCTTACCTCCCACATTTTTATATTACTTGGTATTTCTTGTTTTTGGTGTTTCAGTCAAGATTGCAGGTACGGAAGAAAAAAGACAGAGTAAGCGTATAGCTGACAAGGGCAGAATTTTCTACACTCATTTCGGCACTACTCCTGTACCTCCTCTTGCAAAGACACCTAACGCAAAGAAGACCCTTTTTGCATCCTCATCTATATCTTCACCTTCCACCATTGCCACTACAGATCCTCCTGTCCCTCCTGTTCAGCCTGAGGAAGAGATTACGATGAAATGCCACTCAAGAACGATGAAATGCCACACAATCATGCAAAGAGATTAGGTCCTTCTAATCCTATGGTCAAGCTATTGGAGAACCTAATGACCTCCTAAACTCTAGAATGAAATGAGTTCATGGTCAGACCCTCAAATCAAAGATAAACTTAGAAACTAACAATTGATCAAGTTGTCAGGACCAAAACGTTTAAATTAGGGTTTAGGAAAAATCACATCTAAGTCTGAATAAACATCGATTAACATAAACGGGTTAGAAACCCGAAATCATCCATACAAAATCCTTATTAACGCTTCATCTAATCTAAACAACCCTAAGAGTTTAGCTCGACATCACTATAGAAGAAATCACAGAAATAATGGAGAAGAAAACCGGAGAAGAAGACATCTTACTCCGAGATAACCTAATCCTGATGAATCCTAGAAACTCCTGAGTTAATCCTCGCTTCTCCTCGCTTAATCGTCACTTCAAAGCTTCAAAATCCTCCTCCAAGAGTGTCTGGTTCATCGAAATCAGAATGAAGTCTGAAGAGTTGTCCTTTTTCAACTTGAAAACCCTATTTTTCCCTCTGAAATCCGTACTGTCAAAAAGTGCGTCGGCGCACTTTTCGAAGCCGATGAAGAATTTCCAGAGCGGTGAAATAAAAGTGCGCCGGGCAGCACCAGAAAAGTGCGCCGGTGCTCTTTTCACCAATTTTGGCGCACTTTTTCCACTAAAAACGATCTTCAGCTCCTTCGATGATTCCCGCTTTGTTTGAACTCCGAATTGATCCCCGTTTGAAGTGCCGAGCTCGTGAAAAGGTTCTCCACAACGTTGTAACATGAAATCTCAACAAAATTAACTCGAAACTACATCAAATGGCCCAAAAGAGGGCTAGCGGGGAATAAAACATATTTTTCATAAAAATCACTCGAAAACATCACAATTCAGTGTCAAACAAGGGAAATGTCACTCAAATGTGGTGAGATAAACGCGGTAAATCTAACGTCATCAAATCACCCCCGCACTTGAACTTTTGTTTGTCCTCAAACAAGTAAAAATTGAATCTCGCTCAAATTCACAAGTGACAAGACCAACTAAATCGACGTTCAATCTTTGACAATGCAACCTAAGCTGTTTCATCTAGAAAACGCAACCCACACATGAAAGAAGGTCAATCAAACAAATCCAAGTCTCACTATTCTCTGCACACAACAAGTAACAATCACCAATCATGCACGATGCCGACCTAACCGACCAGACTTCCTTACACAGAAAATATTTAGTAATAGGGAACTCTCACACTCTGTGTTTAAGGACGTGTTTAAGCTCTCAATCACTTTCTCGACCGAATTATGTCATAGGTTTGCATTCCGACCACAATCTCCACCAGTTTGACAACACGAGATACTAGTCAAGAGGAATTTGCAAGAGACTGTACTGATTCTATACTACAGGTGCTTATGATGAATGGATGAAGGAATAAATGATGATGAAAGGTATGGTGCGGTGCAGCAATCAACTAACCTCCCTCGAATCAAAATCTATGAATTCCTACCGTCTAACCAGACTGGGATGGAATAATGTACGCTCGTCCTAGGATACCCTCAAGCAACTTAGCACTTTTATTTATTCATTTTTTTCTTTCTTTTTCATTTTTTTACAACTACTTATTGCTTTCGTTCTTCCTTATGTAGGGAGAAGAACGTTTTGAACTAAAAACTACTTATACTTGAAACTTTATTTGGAATTTTATGTTTTTTTTCTTTCTTTTTAATGCTAAATTTTTAGTTGGACATACTAGCTAAGACCACTGGTTTCTGGCTATAGGCAAGTCACTACAGACTGACTTCCGGTAAGCTAATCACAGGCTACTACCACAAGGGATCAAAGGGGTGAACAAAAATATGGGAATAAGCCGTAATGTAACATCGAACCGAAAGAACAGGCCAAGCTCAAAGGTTTACACCTAGGGGAATTAATGTCGGGATGGCTTCTACCTTAGGTAGCAATTCTAGGTGCCTCTATCCTCCTAGAACTCGTGTTATCGTGTAGTCTCGAATATATCTCATGCAAATTCTAACTCATTCAAAGTACAAGAAAGCCACTCAAAAAGAAACAAGTTGCTAGTTACGTGCAACGGATCAAAAGCTCACAAATGGCTGCTAGTCAGGTTCGAGTCATTTTCGTGCAATTCAAAATGAAGCTATAAGAGTGATTCTAAAATCTGTTCTGACCGGATTCATTTGATATCACTTCAAGCATGCTGGTTACAGGTTCTAGATAAGATGGTCTAAGCGTCATTGTGAAAGACTGAAAAACAGTTTAGCATATCAAGTCAAGAAAAAAGCAAGTTCCAATTAGGGATAGCATATCAAAATCACAGTAGAAAGCAACCCTCAAGAATAAACACCCCACACTTAAAACAGGACATTGTCCTTAATGGACCACACAAAATAGTGAAGCAAAGTGTATAGGGTTACCGAAAATCGAGCATGAGGGCTTCTGAGGAAACGTGAGTGCAAAATGCGGGTTGCAAATTCATGGAGACATCGGGAAAGCAATAGTTATCCTGAGATAGTAGAACAGAACAATACCAAACAATTAGAGAATCCAGGGTACAAAATATCGGACCAGCACCAACAAAGTCAATACAGACGCAATGTATGACAACTGACACGAAATCCAAAACAAAGTACAAGTCCGAAAAGAAAAAACAAAATAAAGAAAATCCTGAAGTCGAATCCGGATCTCTAGCCCCGTTGTCCGCGGCCTCACTGAGCTCGCTGTCGAGCTGTAGAGGTGGCTGACGATCCAGGAGCTGTTGTAGTAACTCCATCTGCTCCTCGTGCTGCTCCTGGTACAAGGCATGACGGGCATCCTGTTGTGCTCTCCACTGAGTCTCTCTAGTGTGTCAGGCACACTGCTCATCCTGATGGCAAGCAAGAGATCTATGACCAAAATCTGTACGCCATGCATCCCAGCTCGCCAACCTGTCACCGATCTGTCGCTGCCAAGGGTGTACTCCCTCATTGAAAGTGGTCTGCCACTGCTCCATCCGCAAGACAGACCTTTGTAAGTCAAAAGGCTGTGAGGGGTCACCGAAGACATGGGTCTGAGGTGGCTCTGTAGTTGGGGGAGCGGGCAAAGCTCCATCATCAATCAGACAGGCATGCCTAGCTCTCCTGGGCAACACCGGTCGCGGTACTAACCCATGGGAGATCAAATAGTGAGTGTAAAATATCCTGGGGCGAACGACATCAATAAATACCTCAGGTGCCAAGCGGTCGACCAATCCAGCTGATGCAATGATCCTCGAAACGTACCACCCACCAGGAAGAGAACGTGGAATGGTAGATCTCTCAACTCGTCTCCCAAAGAAGCCAGCGATCACATAACCAGGATGGAGTCCCATGCTGGAGCTCATTGCCCTAAACAACTACAGCTCTTCGTGATAATAGTGGTGGCCACCTGTACTCCTGTGACAGAACGCGCGCCGAAGCACCATATGCAGAAATCTACATACCGGACACTCAATGGACCGATATCTGGATAGACTGGTAGTCAACCCTCCCTCGATCCCAGTTAACTCAAACCACGTCTCTTTGGACATCCTTTGTCTACTCCCTGATGGCTCCCCTATTCCCAATCGTCGCAATTGGTCGTCGGGTGGGAAACCGAAGAGACTGCCAAATAAGTCGTAAGACTCATTGAACCACTGTCCTCCCAAAGAGAATGGATATGCTGTCTGGTGGCAACTGTCACGCTAGCATCCCAACTAAAAGTCGACCAAAATTCATGGAGTGGAAGAAAAGGTGCAGCACCTGCAATCCAAGCAATACCGAGGAGGTTTCCCCGACGCAATCTGTACTCCAACTTGTTGTAGAGCTCAAGAAAGGCTTCTTGAATCCCGTCAAAGTCTACCAGGGCTCCAATAATTGGGGTAAGATGGTGAATCTTATGAAAGTGCGCCCAATGCGCCTTAGAAAGCTGGAGAATGAACTAGTGGAGGTAGTCCAGTCTGTCGCCAGCAGCAAGGATAAATGGTTGTACATGTAAAGCTTCCTCCCTATCTGAATCACGCTCATCAACATCCGGTTGAGGGTCAGTGTGTGGTGGTGAGAAGACGAATCTCCTTCTTCATAATTTGATTGCATCACCGCCTTGCCCCTGTGCATAATCTACAACTTAGCAACAACTCAGTTAGACGCATGAAAGCCCCACCCCACACATAAAACTTGAAGTAAGGGCTAAGGGGATAAGGCAAAAATAGAGCGAATTCCAGCAGCATAATGGAAGATAAATGGCGTTCAGGACAAAGCAGACATGCTGAGATATTCAGACCACCATTCAAAATAGTACACAATGCCACCCAATGAATGGAATCAAATCATGCTTAATACGGTTCAAACAAGTAGCGATGACATCAAGTTGAGAATTTAACCAAAGGAATAAAGAAACGACGCTACTGAATCAAAGAGATATTCTCAGAGAAAGCAATAATCTTGTCTAAGTCAGCCACCAAATCAAGCATGGTAGAATCAAACGATTATGAACCGATAACAATGCACAAAGTAAGGTAAAATCCTTATTCTAGCTCAATCAAGCTACAATCAGTCCAAATCAATCCCTCTAATATTCCAAGGCACAATCTAAGATCATTCAAATCATCTCAAATCATCAGAATACGTCCTCAATAAAAAAACCCCCAATTTGCAGAAAATCGGTATAGGAAAGTAACATATATCATGCAATTCGTCAAGCAAATGAAGTCCAAACAGCCCACGATTCAAAATGGAGCTACCCTAGATGGTCAATTGCAACAATCCAAGCTCAATTTAACCAAATCACATACTTCGAAAATTAGGGTTCATAGCTCGAAATTCACAAGTCTAAAAATCTCAACGGAATTCGGCAAGGAAGAGTGCAAAAGAATCGTAGTGAAGTGTAGAGCAACTTATCTCAAAGGAGTGATTGCCAATTCGGAAGAAAAAGTGGACGAATGACTCGAAAAACCCAAAAACTAGGTTTTAGCTCGGAGCTTGATGAAAACTCAACCAAATCTTGTGAAACTTGGGTTGGGGAGGTCGGAAATGAATGGTGAACTCGATTTGGTGTATGGGAATGTGTGGACCGGTGAAAATCAGGTGGAAATCGAAGGGTTTGGGTCCGAAAATTCAAAAAACCAAGCTCTCTCTCTCTCTCTCTAATTTCGTTCAAGGTAAGAAGATGAGCAAAAAGTGATTTTGATCTGAAATTTGGAGAGAGAGGTAAAAAATTTGTGTTTGTGCACAAAAAGTGCGCCTAGTGCCACTAAGAAAGTGCGCCAGCACACTTTTGATAAGGAAAGGCGCACTTTTTCAAAAATGTCAAAAATTTCCAGAATGATGAAAATAAAGTGCGCCCAGCGGCACTTAGAAAGTGGGTCGGCGCACTTTCACTAAAAAAGGGCGCACTTTTGGACCGGATACGAGACTGAAATTTTTTCTTTAAAATCCAAATTTTTTTTAAAGACCAGGATCTCAAATTCGACGACGGTGACAAAGAAAATAACCACAAGAACACAATGACTGACGCACGACTCTACCACAGACTCAACTCAACAAAAATAAAGACTCCAGACTCGGTTCCCTCCCGAGAAGCGCTCTCATTTAACGTCTTTGAGCTAGACGATACCTGGTTTAAAGTGTCTCGAGACGGAGCTCCTCCACCACACCAACGAACTCACCAGTGATGTAGAACTTCAGACGATGCCCGTTCACCTTGAAGGGTTCCTCTCCGGCCTTGAAAATCTCCACAACGCCATGGGAAAGGACTTTAGAAACCATGAATGGACCCATCCAACGAGACTTCAGCTTGCCCTGGAAGAGATGTAGACGTGAATTGTAGAGGAGGACCTGATCTCCTTATTTAAACTCTTTGCTTCCTTTCAAGCGCGAGTCGTGGAGCTTCTTCGTAAACTCGTAAATCTTTGAGCTCTCGTAAGCTCGGTTCCTCAATTCCTCAAGCTCTAACACCTGTAATTTTCGTTCTTCACCTGCCAAACTAGCATCCAGGTTTAGTAACTTAAGGGCCCAGTAGGCTCTATGCTCGAGCTGTACTGCAGATGACATGATTTCCCATATACCAAAAATATGGGGAGGTTCTTATAGGCATTTTAAACGCCGTCCTATATGCGCAAAGCGCGTCATATAGCTTGGTAGACTAATCTTTCTGAGATTGATCGATGGTTTTCTCAAGGATCCGTTTCAATTCCCGGTTTGACACCTCGACTTGACCACTCGTTTGAGGGTGGTAAGTCGTGGACAAACGATGGGTTACTCAAAACTTTTGGCATACCTTATCAAATTGACCCTGAAAGTGAGTTCCACGGTCGCTAATGATTGTCCTAGGTGCACCGAAACGAGAAAATAGCTTCTTAAGGAACTTTCCAACAACTCGGGCATCGTTAGTGGGGAGAGCTTGCGCTTCCATCCACTTCGACACATAATCCACATCCACGGGTATGTACTTGTTACCAAAAGACATAGAAAAGGGACCCGTAAAGTCGATTCCCCACACATCAAAGATTTCTACAACCACAGCAACTTGCTGAGGCATTTCATCACGTTTAGAAATCTTACCTGCTCGTTGGCATGCATCGCACGCCTTGATGAAATCATGGCAATCCTTGAAGATGGTAGGTCAGAAGAATCCAGAAGCTAAAACCTTCCGGGCAGTACTGTTCGCTCCATGATGGCCACCAACAGGTCCGGAATGGCAATGCTCCATTATGTCACTAGCCTCCGCTAGAGTTACGCATCTCCGAATAATTTCATCAGACCCAATTCGGAAGAGGTACGGGTCATCCCAGAAGTACTTCGCCTCGATAAAGAACTTCCTTTTATCTTGGCGAGAGAAATCCGTCCTCACGTACCCGGTGGTAGAAAGTTAGCCAGATCCGCGAACCAAGGCCCTTCCGCCTCACTCATCATAACAGCAAAAAGATGTTCCTCCGGAAAAGTTTCTCGAACCGCTCGATTGTCGTCTGTACTCTGCTGAGGTCCCTCCAATCGTGACAAATGATCTGCAACCACATTCTCCGACCCTTTATTATCTTGGATTTCAAAATCAAATTCCTGAAGGAGATGAATCCAACGGATCAACCTTGGTTTAACATCTGCCTTGCTCATCAGGTGTTAGATAGCCGCATGATCTGTAAAAATCGTGACTTGAGCTAGTACAAGATATGAGCAAAACTTATCAAAGGTGAAGACTACCGCTAGCATCTCTTTCTCGGTAGTGGTATAATTCTGTTAAGCTTCATTCATGGTCTTGCTAGCATAATATATATGTCTGGACCTCTTCTCAATCCTTCGCCCCAATACAGCTCCAACGGCATAATCACTCGCATCGCACATAAGCTCGAATGGCAGATCCCAATCCGAAGCTACAACAATAGGTGCAGACACGAGCTTGTTCTTTAAGGTCTCAAAAGCTGTCATACACTTCTCATCGAAGAGAAAAGGAACCTCTTTCTCCAACAAGCGGGACATAGGCAAAGTTATCTTGGAGAAATCCTTGATGAATCGCCTATAGAATCCTGCATGACCCAGAAAACTTCTTAGTGCCTTGACGGAAGAAGGAGGTGGCAACTTAGCAATGGTGTCGATCTTTGCCGGATCAACCTCAATACCCTTCTTCGAAACCTTGTGCCCAAGCACAATGCCATCCCTCACCATAAAATAGCTTTTCTCCCAGCTAAGAGCTAAATTTGTAGCTTCACACTTCTTCAGGACTTTCTCAAGGTTCTTCAAGCCATGATCAAAATAATCTCCATAAACCGAGAAATCGTCCATAAATACCTCCATAACATCTCCAATGAGCTCATCGAAGATAGCCATCATGCATCTCTGAAACGTAGCAGGCGCGTTACAGAGTCTGAAAGGAAATCTGCGATAGGCAAAAGTACCAAACAGGCATGAAAAGGTGGTCTTCTCTTGATCATTTGGCGCAATGGGAATCTGAAAATACACGGACATCCCATCCAGGAAATAGTAATACTCATGACCCGCCAATCGCTCAAGCATCTGATCAATAAAAGGAAGGGGAAAGTGATCCTTCCTCGTAGCATCGTTCAATCGCCTGTAATCAATACAGACTCTTCATCCGTTAACTGTCCTTGTAGGAATGACCTCTCCCGCTGCATCAGGAACGACAGTGATGCCTCCCTTCTTTGGCACACAATGAACCGGAATCACCCATTTACTATCAGAGATGGGATAGATGATCCTGGCATCCATGAGCTTGATCACTTCCTTCTTTACAACCTCCATCATATTTGGATTTAGACGTCGTTGAGGTTGTCTAACCGGTTTCTGATCCTCCTCAAGGAAGATATGATGCATACAATAAGAAGGGTGAATCCCTTTGATATCTGTCACCTTCCAAGCTGTAGCACGCACATGCCTCCGGAGCAAAGATAATAGCTCATCTTTCTGAGGTAGAGTGAGGGTCGAGCTAATAATGACTAGAATCTTGGAGTGGCCTTCCAGATAGGCATACTCCAGGTGTGAAGGTCGATCCTTCAACTCAAGTTCTGGAGCTTCTTCATATGATGTCCGGAGCCAAGTTTCAGGTGCAAAAATAGTTTGTTGTATCTGGCTCTAAAAATCCATGGATTCATATGTGCTCATAGATGCAACCTGTTCATCCCGGACTGCTCCTGCATCAACAAACTTAGCAGAAACAATACACTTCTCCAGCGAGTCTTCACTCACTAGGTTAGTAAAAACAGATGTAGAGAGCACAGTAACAGTTTCTTCAATAGCACACAAATCATCAAAGTGGTGAGGAAATTGGATGCTATTATCAAGATGAAAGGTAGCATGATCTTTTCCTACCCTAAGAGTCATAGTACCTCCAAGCACATCTATGATAGAACCAGCTGAATACAAGAATGGACGACCAAGAATCAAAGGCATATCAACATGAGCATCAATTACGACAAAATCAGTAGGACACTTGAATGGACCAACTTCAAGAAGGACGTCTTCTAAAATACCCCTAGGCACAATAGAGGATTTATCAACTAACCTTACGTTCATGCGAGTTGGTTTAAAATCAAGCATTCCTATATCAGAAGCTAAGCGATATGACATTACATTTATGCTAGCTCCTAAATCTGCTAAACCACGACCAACTCAAAAAGTACCAAGGCGACAAGGGAGAGTGAAAGAACCTGGATCACGACGCTTTATGGAAGCTTGTTAACGACAATGGTAGATACCTCCTCATTCAGCTCCAAGTCCTCAAATAGCTCTGGGAAGTTCTCCTCCTATTCCTCTGTGAGAGAAAAAGGTATTGCATCTTGAGCTTATTGGTTGCCAGAACCTTCATGAATTTAGCAAATTTTGGAACTGCACAGTCAACTCCTTGATAGGCATGTCGATGTGAACCCTATTCAGCAACTTCAAAAATAGCTGGTATTGAGCATCATAGAGATCCTTATTAAGCCTAGCGGGATAAGGTGCCTTCGGCTTGTAAGGATTAGCCACCGGTATTGGAGATGATGGAATAACCGGTGTCTTTTCCTTATCGGGCTGCTGAACTTGCTCATCTTCCTCCACGTCCTCTTCTTCAATGAAAGGGGGAGGAGGAATTAGAGTCGATACCTGCTTCATGGGACAACTCTTCAGACTTCAAAATCCTCCTCTAAGAGTGTCTGGTTCATCAAAATCAGAATGAAGTATGAAGAGTTGTTTGTTTTCCACTTGAAAACCCTATTTTTCCCTCTGAAATCCCTACTGTCAAAAAATGCGTCCAACGGCGTTTAAAAAGTGCGCCGGTGCACTTTTCAAAGTCGACGAAGAATTTCCAGAGCGGTGAAATAAAAGTGCGCCTGCAGCACCAGAAAAGTGCGCCGGTGCACTTTTCACCAATTTTGGCGCACTTTTTCCACTAAAAATGATCTTCAACGCCTATGATGATTTCCGCTCCGTTTAAACTCTGAATTGATCCCCGTTTCAAGTGCCGAGCTCGTGAAAAGGTTCTCCATAACGTGGTAACCTGAAATCTCAACAAAAACAACTCGAAATGATACCAAATGGCCCAAAATAGGGCAAACGGGGATTAAAACATATTTTTCATAAAAATCACTCAAAAACATCACAATTTGGTGTCAAATAAGAGAAATGTCGCTCAAATGTGGCGAGATAAATGCGGTACATCTAGCGTCACTAGAAAGAACACTTAGACAAGGGGAAGCGACGAGGAAAGAGAGTCCCCACATAATGCCAACATCGGATCTGCCAACACGAGAGGGAATGAAGAATTAGTGGAGAGGGATCCGTTCTGGGCAGGGCTGGAAGGGTCCATCACCTGGGCAAGACAGGATCAATACCAGCAATGGGGTAACAGGAGCAACGAGATGTGGCACACCGTAACGCCGCCAGGGTTTGAAGGTTACCGCTTGTAGCCTACGGGGGAAAGAGACAGATCATCGGGTAAGCCTCAAAACCTCCTGAACAGCTTCAATAGGGCCACGGGCTTTAGGGTTATGACTGGGGTAGGAGGCCCAAGCCGCCAGCCACCACCACCATTCAGCATGGAAACGGGCTTTCAGTGGGACTTAAGGCCAAATAGAAGCCCAAGCCCACAACAAGTGAAGAAGAAATGCAAGACAAGAGGGTTTGTGATTCTAGAGATCCAGGTAGGAGAAGAGATGGCCCAACAGGAACAAGAGGAGATGGCACAGCTGAGCGTGTCACCGTACATCCCAATGGAGCCTAGTGATTATACTGTGTCAGCTCAAATGTATGGGATTGATAGGGGGGGGGAGAATATGGATGTTGAGGATGATGAAGTGTCGGTGGGCAACCGTAAGCCACCAAGAGGGCCATGACGACCTTGTGCTGGAATTGCCGTGGAATTGGGCCAACAACGACAAGTGACTACCTACGTGATCTAGTGCATAGATTTAGCCCTTCCATTGTATTTCGTTTGGAAACTAAGAATCCTAGAGTTGTAGTAGACCAAGAAAGGATAGTGGAAAAATACCCCAAGTTTTGGTACTAGGTGCCATTAGGGCGTAACAGGGGTATGGCTTTTTGGTGGGTCAATGACCTACCCGTCTCGATTGTAACTTCTAGTCTTTTTTATTTCCATGTCCGAATAGACGATCCCTTACCCTATTTTGTCACGTTTGTCACGCCCCCAATAAGGTCGGGATGGGGAATTATACATCGGCCGAAATCAGTAACCTCAACCCATCACCTAACGTACCGTGGATCCTTATGGGGGACTTTATTGCGATCATAGTGGATGACGAGAAAGAGGGAGGCCTTCCCCTTGGGAGGATCTCAACGGAAAACTTCAAAGATTTGATCTTCAACAACCAGTTGTTGGATCTAGGCTTCAAAGGGAACAAGTTTACTTGGTCTAACCTCCAACTTGGTGACGACAACATGAAGGTGTGCCTTGATCGGGAAATGTGTAACCCGGAGTGGAGGGTCCGGTTTGACAAAGCATTAGTGCACCACGAGACCATGATTGGCTCCGATCACGCCCTGCTTAGGCTTCAGATGTATGGTGAAAAGAGGAAAAGTGTCACCCCTTTTAGGATCAACGAGAGATGGATGGATCAACAAGGTTGTTTGGAAACAATTACTGGAATTCGGAAGGAAGATAGGACGTGTGATCAAAACCTTAAAAGCGTCCAAACGAAGATCAAAGAATGGGCACTAGGGAACTACCCCAACGCCAACAGGCAGATCAGCATTGTCCAAGAAAATATCAATAGACTCCATAACCTGTCACAAAATGAAGAAACCAAGAGCCGCGAAGGTGTCCTAATTACATCCCTTAACCATCTTTGGAGAGAAGAAGAGAGACTCTGGAAACAGCGGTCTAGGGTTAATTGGCTTAGGGAAGGAGACCGTAATACCAAATTCTTCCATGCCACTACTGTCCAGAGGAAAGCCAGAAATGCCATTGTAAAGTTGAAGGACGGGGATGGGGAGTGGATTGACAGCCAAGAGGGTATAGAGGCAAATGTGCGCGGGTTCTTCAAGAACCTTTTCACTGAGAACCCTACCACTAACACTAGAGATGAGGGTTTGGACCTACTGGTAGTGGTGTCCAATGAAATGAACAACGACCTCTGCAAGCTAGTGACAGATGAGGAAATCAAGAAGGCAATCCTCCAACTAGGGGCATCAAAGGCACCAGGGCCAGACGGATTCTCATGAGTATTCTATACGAAATTCTGGTCGCTTATTGGCGACCAAGTGAGTAGGGAGGTCAGGGAGTTCTTTAGAACGGGAAACATGCCTAATGGCTGAAACGACACAAACATCACCCTCATACCCAAAATTCGGCACCCTGAATCCATCTCCCAATTCTGATCGATCAGCTACTGCAACTTCAAGTACAAGATCATATCCAGAATCCTGTCCTCTTGCCTCAAAAAGTTTATCCCATCCATTGTCTCGGAGATGCAATCAACCTTCTCAGGGGACAGAGCTATACAAGATAACATTATCATTGTCCATGAGGTACTCCATAACTTCAAGACCAGATATAAGAAAGGCAGGAACTGGAACATGATGCATAAAATGGATATGAGGAAAGCTTACGACCTTGTGGATTGGAGTTTCCTTGACAAGATCCTCCAGGCTTTGGGTTTCAATGATATATGGTGCGGCTGGATTAGAGCTTGCGTGAGGATAGTCAAATTTTTTATCCTCGTAAATGGTACCCCCACCAAGCAGTTCACTCCGTCGAGAGGGATCATACAAGGGGACCCCATCTCACCATTCCTCTTCATTCTAATGACTAACTCCCTAACCCTTCTCATCCAGAACGGAGTGAATTTAGGGAAGCTCAAAGGCCTTAAGTTGAATGCAAGGTGTCCTACCCTAACCCACATCTTGTTTGCCGACGATACCATCTTGTTTAGGGAGGCATTAGTTAATGAAGCAATTGAGATCCTGAACACAATGAAAGAGTATGGACGCATTACTAGACAAGAGATTAAGATCCAGAAATCTTCAGTAACCTTCAACTGTAACACCCCATTGGCCTTGAGGAACTTGATTTGATAGAGGCTCGGTTTCGCAAACGACACCAACTTTGGCAAATACCTAGGCATACCCTCTCAAGAGGGAAAATCCAAGAAGGACATGGTTACCATAATGATAGAGAGAATGGAAAACCTCTACCAAGCATGGAAGAGCCAGATGTTATCCTATGCTAGGAAAGAGACTATGTTTAAAGTCGAGTTCCAATCTATCCCTGCCTACATTATGTCGTGCTTCCTCCTACCTAAGAAGGTGACCAACAAGAGCATGTTTTTTTTGGGGGGGGGGGGGACTCTAAGAAGATCCACTGGCAAAATGGAGAGGTCCTTTGCCTGCCAAAGTGTGTGGGGGACTACGTTCCTAAAGGCAAGAAAAGGGGAAAACGCGTACTGGATCTTGGCAAGCATCTACGATGCTAGGGATACCCTCAACCTGAGGGTTAGAAGGAATCTCATGAGCGGTAATGTTATTTGTGCCAAATATGAGCCCTAGGTGTCGTCCCTACCAGGTTTCAAGCCGAACCCGTCCAGTGTTGCTGATGGGGACTGCCAAACCAAGTGGATGAAAGATTCTAAAGAGGAGTGAGACCCCGGGAAGCTAAGGGAGACCTTCACAGAGAATGAGGCACGCAAAATTGCCAAGATTCTGATCGGTCCAACTATGGAGCCACTACAACAAAAGGATGGTTTAGTGGTAGGCGGTCTGCCACTAAAATAGGAGCTTACTCGCAGGCGCTGCCTGCCATTAACCACATATGGGCCTGCGAGTAAAGCTGCTGCGAGGAAGCCCATTAAGTGGCAGGCGTTGTCTACGAGTAAGCTCCTCGAGGAGTGAGGTTAGTGGCAGGCGAGTGGTTAGTCGCAGGCCGCCTGCCGCTAATATTAGTCACTTAACTTTATGATTATTACTGTCTAGTCACTAAATTTCTGTTTTTTCATGTGTCATCCCCCTTGTTTCTAGGCAGTCACTTAACTTTCTGATTATTGTTATCTGGTCACTAAATTTCTGGTCTTTTCTGTTTCATCCCTTTTCGTTTATAGGCAGTCACTTAGGTTTTTTATCATTGTTATCTGGTCACTAAATTTCTAGTTATCCCAATCGTTTCATCCCCATCTTGAAACCCTTTGCCAATGGTGGTTCCAGATACATCAACTAAGTCGCCTTCCTGGAAAAGCTCGTCAAATGTCAATTTTTGGCCAACCTAAAAGCCTTCAACTAGGTGATAATGTTCCCTTCCCGGAACCCCACCACCGTGACAGGAACTACCACGCCATTGGGCTCGAAGTAGGTCATCATCCGAGCTTGGTGCCCATAACTCCCACACCGGCGTCAAAGCTCATTGCCACAATAGAAAGGCCGAATCTTTTCCTCCTTGATGAAGAGGAGGTGGGAAGACAGAATTGGGGTGTGGGGTGAGAAAGGAGCGGGGATTTGGAGAAGAAAATTTTAAGGAGATAGAAGAAGAAGAAGAAGAAAGTGAATTAAGTTTCAGCGAAAGTGAATTTCATAGGAGCAGACAAGCTAGTGGCAGGCCGGGCTTACTTGCCGGCTGCCTGCCACTAGCTAATGGCAGGCCGTGCTTACTTGCAGGCTGCCTGCCACTAGCTAGTGGCAGGCCGTGCGTACTCGTAGGCCACCTGCCACTAGCTTGTGGCAGACTGGGCTTACTCGCAGGCCGCCTGCCACTAGCTAGTGGCAAGCGCTTCCTGTATGTGAGTAAGCCCAGTTGTCTGCGAGTAACTTACTCACAGACAGGCCCGCCGCCTGTCACTAATTTCCCTTTTTGTTGTAGTGAGCCCGACACCTAGGTGTGGAACTACTCTAAGGATGGGAGTTTCTCTGTTAAATCTGCCTATAAGTGCCTTAGGACCTCAGAGAGTTGGGTTTCACGTCCCGACCGCCACATTTATGATGACCTGTGGTGGAAGAAATTATGGAGCTACAAGATACCTCCAAAACTCAGCTACTTTATTTAGAGATGTACTCAAAATGCGATTGCCACTCGTAAGAACCTCTGGAAGCGGAACTGTGAAAACTCGCATGTATGTGAAGTTTGTCATTTGGAGGAGGAGAATGTGCACCATTGCTTGTTCCAGTGCGCCTATGCCAAAGCTACATGGTATAAGGTTTTATCGGATTTCCAGCCTCCCAGTGAGAGTGAGATCGTACAACAGCTGTTAAGTAAGATAAACGAGTCTTTTGAACACTTTGATATAAGACTGGGCATAGCCACCCTGAGGAACATTTGGAAAGCAAGGAACGAACAGACCTTTGATGACTGCGCACCTGCGATTGACACCAGCGTCCTCCTGTCACAACGTTTGAGAGCTAAGTGGATCACCATTACTCAACAGTCCCCACAGGGCCTCCCTGGTGATCCTCCACTACCCTCTCCACTGCCAGTCTCGTGTAGGGAGATCTACTGTGATGGGGCGTTTTCCCAAAACAACTCTGAGGTAGGATATGGGATCATTGTTAAGGATTCCCACGGTGATATAGTAGATGGATATGCGGGCACCCTTGTTTGTTCAACACCTTTGGTCGCTGAAGCTAATTAAGCGCTCCTCGAGGCGGTCAAGAGAGCTACTGTAACTCCCGACCCGAATCAGCCGGTGAAACCCATGGTTGAACTGGTTTCGAGTATTACCCAGTGAAAATCGACAGAAATAGCAATCAAACCCAAACTTTTAAACAATAGTTAAAGTGAGAGGCCTCCATAAACCATGAAAACGTAAATTGTTTACAATCCCAAATCCATCATAAAACCCATAAAATCCAACATAGCCCGAAAGATACATAAATCCAAAGAAAACCCCCAAAATATCCCAAGTCAACTGAAATTAAAATAGGTCAACTCCAAGTAGGCTCCAGTCTTCACCTATAGCTTCGGTCTAGAACTTCTCGCAATCCACCTTCAACTTAGAACACCCACACCTCTCTCTCTAGCCACGAGATCTTGAAAGAGAGAAATGGATCAATTTCCTATTGAAATTGAGTGAACCCAACGGGCCTACCTACACGTTGGCCTACTCTATGGAGCGGTTCTAACTCCGCAAAAGACATACAACAATGGAACCAACCTAACCCCTTTCCATGTTTTAATTCCCTAGAGCAGTCTAGGTGATCACGTTGGTCAGTTCTCATTCACATGCATGTACATAACATTGGAATAGCATAAACAGGGCATCACATCAACCACATAAATCATCATCACAACACGCTCGTCAATCAACCATCACCACGAATCACAACCACGCACACAATCACAATCACAAGTTCTAGGTGAGTTATTAGGCGCCAAGGAGTTGTCCACACCACCACCGCCGGCCATAACATCGACACACATCCCGCAGGATCTTTCCCCCATGGGGCGATATCACGACGCATCCCCTTAGGGATCCTTCCTCCACAGAGCTATCACGATGCATCCCCTTAGGGATCCTTCCTCCACAGAGCTATCACGACGCATCCCATTGGGATCCTTCCTTATCGAAGATATCAACATCCATGACTTCTCGTCATGGGATTCACCTAAGTGAATCGGACTCGATCGCAACAGTATTTCGGGTGGGGTAGTGTAGGCTCCTTTAGGTTCTACTTTCACATACAAGTTTTAACATAGGATTTCCAACTCATAACATCTCATCCACAACCACAACTCAATTCACACCATCCACATTACAAACACCATTCATAATGCACGCATATTCCGTCTAATCCACGCTCCTGTCATAAGTCAATCACAATCAATAAAGGTAACCGGCTAGCTCACCGGCCACCCCCACCTGCAAGTACAGGGGAGGCCATGTCATGAGTCTAGGGGTCACCCACCTGTTCCTCATACTCAGAGCGACCCCACATTGGCAGGGCCACTCTCCTGCATCCACAACTAGCAATTCATAACATCATAGCACTTGCACACATTTCCCAATCATCCTAACACTCATTTCTATGTCAATCCATTACTCGGTTCATTTCAGTCCACACCCAACCCATATCATAACAATCAACTACAACAATCAACAACGACAATCATCAATAACAACCAAACACATTCACAGTACAGTTTATCCCCTTTTACACTCACCATTTTCATGCATCTCCTAGGTTTAATCTAAGTCAAATTGGAGCTCCTCACACTGTCCAAACTACCTACACAACGCTAAGCCCTCACCTGGAATAGAAGACGAGGCTCTATTCGTCTTCTAGTTCCCCAGAAATTCGATTTCCCAACCACCAAACTCGTAGCTCTACTCTTCCTTACTTCTCACGACCTACACCCAGACACCCAAAATGGAGAGTAGCGATCTCTTCTCCTCGTCGCTACAAATCCATATCAACAAACGGAACTCAATTCCGACCTCTACAGCTCCCAGAATCACCCTTCGAAGATTGCTCGTCCTTGGTTCGTCAATGGCTTTCGGGGAGAGAGAAAGGATGAAGAAGTTATGAATTTCCGTGCAGAATCCGTCCTTTTATGTCAGGTATACGATACATGGCGTGTATCCTCAACACACGGCCGTGTATTAATTTCTGGCAACTTCGACGAGATTCTGCTGCTAAGGTACACGACCGTGTATCAAGCATACACGGCGTGTATTGTGATACACAGCGTGTATCACACTACACGGCCGTGTACTGTACACTGCACCGTCTCCCCTTTGTAACTTCGACCCGGCTCATACACGAACGTCCCAGACCTCAAGGGACTTTAGGAGCACTGATTCCAGCACCCTAGTCAACCGAACTTGAGTTCCAAACCGTTTGGTTGGGCGGGGACGTTACAAGTCTCCACAACTTCAAAGATTTCGTCCCCGAAATCATCCCTAACTCACCCTAGCAACATGATACCGAAAACACAGCAAGAATTTCTGCAACCCCAACATCCTATTGACTCCCGAAATTCCAAACGACAATCCAATAGCCTTCCTTCAACTACTCATCAATCCTACACTAACTCTCAACACCATGCTATCAACAAGCACATCCTAGACCCCCTTAGAACCAACACCACAACGAGCAAACACAAGAACACACATTAAGGGAAGCAAATACCTGAAGCATAAGCTTCCACCAACTCTGGATACCTCCGTCTCATACTCTCCTCGGTCTCCCAAGTAGCCGACTCACTCTCGTGGTTCCGCCATACCACCTTGAGCTGCGGAATCTGCTTATTCCTCAAGATCCGGACTTGCCTATCCACTATCGCAACCGGCTTCTCCTCATAAGTCAAGTCTTGCTCAATCTCCACCTCCTCCGGCTGAATTACATGAGAAGGATTCCCATGATACCGCTTAAGCATACTCACATGGAACATGTTGTGTATCCTTTCCAACTCATTCGGCAATGCCAGCACATAAGCCATCGGGCCCGACTTAGCTAGAATCTCATAAGGACCGATGTACCGAGGCGCCAACTTCCCTTTCCTATCGAAACGCATCAGCCCCTTCCACAGCGACACCTTCAAAAATACCATCTCTCCAACATCAAAGCTCAGCTCTCTAGCACGACCATCCGCATATGCCTTTTGCCTATCTTGAGCCGTCCTCAATCTATCCTTGATAACCTTAACACGATAAGCCGTCTCTTGCACCACTTGAGGACCCGACAACACTCTCGCACCTTCCTCATCCCAACACAAAGGCGTCCTACACTTCCTCCCATACAAAGCCTCAAAAGGAGCGGACTTCAAACTACTATGGTACGAGTTATTGTAGGCAAACTCAAGCAAAGGTAGCAATTCAGTCCAAGGAGTTTGAAACTCCATGGCACAACTCCTCAACAACTCCTCCAAGGTAAGGATCGTCCTCTCCGATTTCCCATCAGTCTGAGGATGATACGCCGTCGAGAATTTGAGCTTAGTTCCCAACGCCGTATGCAGCCCCTCCCAAAAATGAGACGTGAAACTCGGATCACGGTCAGAGACAATGGATTGGGGAACCCCATGCAACCTTACCACTTCCTCTATGTACAACTTGGCTAACTCCTCCACACTTGGCTTGAACCGAATGGGTATGAAATGAGCAACTTTCTTCAAGCGATCAACTATTACCCACACAACATCCTTCCCTTCTCTAGTCGGCGGAAAACCCAACACGAAGTCCATGGTGATGTCCGCAAACTTTCACTCCGGAATTGGTAGAGACTGAAGTAACCCACCCGGAGCTCTATGCTCCGCCTTCGCCTTCTGACAAACCAAACAAGTCGCTACATAACGAGCCACGTCCTTCTTCATACCCGGCCACCAAAAACTCAACTTCAGGTCATTGTACATCTTAGTCGTTACGGGGTGCATAGCATACATCGAAGAATGAGCCTCCTCTAATATCCCTTTCTTTAACTCCTCTACCTCCGGCACACACACTCGACCCTTGCACTTCAACAACCAGCCAACTATCTCAAACCCATTATCCAAACCCTTCTCAACTTCCCCTCGAATAGCAACTAGAGTAGCATCCTTGAGCTGCTCCTCACCAATCCTATCATTCAACATGGGTCGGATGCTAAGCTTAGCAAGCAGACTTCCCACATCATCTAACTGCATCTCCACTCTTAAAGCCCTAAGATCAACCAACTCTTTTCGACTTAATGCATCCGCAACCACATTAGCCTTACCGGGATGGTAGTCATAGTCCTTTAAGAGCTCCACCCAACGCCGTTGCCTACTATTCAACTCTTTTTGATCCATAAGGTGCTTAAGACTCTTATGATCGGTCATGATCTTAAACGTCTCGCCATACAGGTAATGCCTCAACAAATTCAAGGCGAACACCACTGCAGCTAACTCCAAGTCATGGGTCGGATAGTTCACCTCATGCACCCTAAGCTGACGCGAAGCATAAGCAACAACCTTCCCATCCTGCATCAGCACGCAACCCAACCCTTGCAAGGAAGCGTCACTAAACACCACATACTCGCCACCCTCTACCGGCAAAGTCAACACCGGAGCTGAAGTCAACCTCTTCTTCACCTCCTCAAAGCTCCTCTGACACTCTTCGCTCCACACATACTTCGACTCCTTCCTCAACAACTTATGTAGAGGAGAGGCTATGGTAGAGAATCCCTCAACGAACCTTCGATAATAGCCAGCCAAACCCAAGAAGCTCCTTAGTTGTGACACATCCTTAGGTGGGGACCAATTAACCACCGCTTCGATCTTCTTCGGATCAACCTCCACGCCTCTCTTAGAGACCACATGCCCAAGAAACAACACCTCTTCCAACCAAAAAGCACATTTCGAGAACTTGGCAAAAAGCTGATGCTCCCTCAACTTATGAAAAACAATTCGCAAGTCTTCCTCATGCTCCTTCTCATTCTTAGAATAGATGAGGATATCATCAATGAACACTATCACGAACTTATCCAAATACTCATGAAAAACCTTGTTCATGAGAGCCATGAACGCGGCCGGAGCGTTAGTTAGACCGAAGGGCATCACAAGGAACTCGTAGTGCCCATAACGAGTCCTGAAGGCTGTCATCGGCACCGACCCGTCCTCCACCTTCAACTGGTGATAACCTGACCTCAAGTCTATCTTTGAGAACACCTCAGCCCTTTGCAATTGATCAACGAGATCGTCTATCCTTGGAAGTGGATAACGATTCTTGATCGTTGCCTTGTTTAACTGCCTGTAGTCAATGCACATTCTCATCGACCCATCCTTCTTCTTCACAAACAACACCGGTGCTCCCCACGGAGACACACTTAGGTGGATGAATCCCTTATCCAAGAGTTCTTGCAATTGCTCCTTCAACTCCTTCAATTCAGTCGGTGCCATTCGATAGGGTGGAATGGAGATGGGAGCAGTTCCAGGAACCAACTCAATACTGAACTCCACGCTCAATCGGTGTACCAGGTAACTCCTCAAACACAACAGCAAACTCTCTAGCCACCAGCACCTTCTCTCCAACTCCTCTTTCAACTCGACTGACACTTGCACCAACAAAGCCTCACACCCTTCTTGAATCAGAGAGAAAGCTTGCATTGTTGAAATTACTCCCATAGGTGCTGAATCCCTCTTCCTAACACCCTTGAACACCACCTGACCAACGCCCTCCGCCTGAAGCAACACCTCCTTCTTTCGACAATCAAGCAAAGCCCCATGCCTAGCCAACCAATCCATGCCAAGGATGACGTCGAATTCGTTGAAAGGAAGCACTACCAAATCAACCAAAAACTCCACACCTCCCACTGATACCTTACAGCCTCTACACACTCTATCTACCCGAACGGAAGTCCCCAAAGGAGTTCTGACACCCCACTAACACCCAAACTACTAGCTACCACACCCAAGCTACTCAAACATTTCTCAGATACAAAGGAATGGGTCGAGTCCGAATCAAACAAAGCGTAAACGGAAAGATCTAAGATGGAGATCATACCGGTCACCACGTCGTTCGCATTCTCTGCCGCGCCTTTAGTAAGAGCATACAACCTCCCTTGGTCTCCTCCAGCTCCAACAGGCATGGCATTAGCACCTGTTCCTCGACCCGCACTCGCAACTCCTAGCCCCATGCTACCTCCTCCTCTGCCTCCATAGCGCCTAGACGGAGCCCTAGGCCCCTGCACCGATCCCACCGACTGTGCTGGCGCAGCACTCCTCCTCGGGCAGAAGTTACTCCTATGACCTGGCTGACCACAGGTGTAACAGGTCACAGATGCCGTCCTAAGCATGTGACATGCCCCATAGTGAGGCTTCCCACAAGTGCCACACATAGGAAGTCCCGATGGTGCTCCTCCCCTCTGCACCGATCCTGCTCCTCTACACTCTGCACTCTTATGACCCTGACGGCCACAAGTGAAACACACCAAAGCCTGACGAGACGGGGCAGACTGCACACCCCACTGGCCCGAGAAAGCAGACTGAACTCTCTTTGCCGGATGACTATGAGTGACCGAAGGAGAAGGCTGAGCCGACACCTTCCTCTTCTTCTCTTCCTTCTTCTTGTTCTCCAGCCTCTCCCTCTCCAATGCCGCTGCCTTATATGACACAAGGCTCCCCATATCAGCGGTGGTGACTCCCTCCTGTATCTCCACTCTCAACCCACTCTTGAACTTACTGATGAGCTTCCTTTCCCGGTTAGTCCGCTCGTCATACCACTTGGAGAGAGAGGTGAACTCTATGTAGTATGCGAGAACAGACTTCTCACCTTGGTCCAAGCTCATGAATTCATTGGCCTTCTCCTCGCGCCAAAGTTCAGGACAGAACTGATCACGAAATACCTCGACAAACTCATCCAACTCCATCTCTGGCAGGACTACCCGACTCTGCGGCATCGACTTCCACTAGTTCAGAGCATGACCCTTAAACAGGAAGGTCATTGCTTGCACCTTTAGCTCCTCATCAAGTCCCATCTGCAGGAACTTGTACTCACATTCCTGAAGCCACTGCTCAGCCACCTCACCACTAAGCTCCCCAAAGTTCCAACTTGTAACACCCGACCCGAATCAGCCCGATGAAACCCATGGTTGAACTGGTTTCGAGTATTACCCAGTGAAAATCGACAGAAATAGCAATCAAACCCAAACTTTTAAACAAGAGTTAAAGTGAGAGGCCTCCATAAACCATGAAAACGTAAACTGTTTACAAGAGTTAAAGTGGTATAAGGTTTTATCGGATTTCCAGCCTCCCAGTGAGAGTGAGATCGTACAACAGCTGTTAAGTAAGATAAACGAGTCTTTTGAACACTTTGATATAAGACTGGCATAGCCACCCTGAGGAACATTTGGAAAGCAAGGAACGAACAGACCTTTGATGACTGCGCACCTGCGATTGACACCAGCGTCCTCCTGTCACAACGTTTGAGAGCTAAGTGGATCACCATTACTCAACAGTCCCCACAGGGCCTCCCTAGTGATCCTCCACTACCTCTCCACTGCCAGTCTCGTGTAGGGAGATCTACTGTGATGGGGCGTTTTCCCAAAACAACTCTGAGGCAGGATATGGGATCATTGTTAAGGATTCCCATGGTGATATAGTAGATGGATATGCGGGCACCCTTGTTTGTTCAACACCTTTGGTCGCTGAAGCTAATTAAGCGCTCCTCGAGTGGTCAAGAGAGCTACTATAACACCCGACCCGAATCAGCCCGGTGAAACCCGTGGTTGAACCGGTTTCGAGTATTACCCAGTGAAAATCGACAAAAATAGCAATCAAACCCAAACTTTTAAACAAGAGTTAAAGTGAGAGGCCTCCATAAACCACGAAAACGTAAACTATTTACAATCCCAAATCCATCATAAAACCCATAAAATCCAACATAACCCGAAAGATACATAAATCCAAAGAAAACCCCCAAAATATCCCAAGTCAACTGAAATTAAAATAGGTCAACTCCAAGTAGGCTCCAGTCTTCACCTCATAGCTTCGGTCCAGAACTTCTCGGAATCCACCCTCAACTCAGAACACCCACACCTCTCTCTCTAGCCACGAGATCCTGAAAGGGAGAAAGGGATCAATTTCCTATTGAAATTGAGTGAACCCACCGGGCCTACCTACACGTTGGCCTACTCTATGGAGCGGTTCCAACTCCACACAAGACATACAACAATGGAACCAACCTAACCCCTTTCCATGTTTTAATTCCCTAGAGCAGTCTAGGTGATCACGTTGGTCAGTTCTCATTCACATGCATGTACATAACATCGGAATAGCATAAACAGGGTATCACATCAACCACATAAATCATCATCACAACACGCTCGTCAATCAACCATCACCACGAATCACAACCACGCACACAATCACAATCACAAGTTCTAGGTGAGTTATTAGGCGCCAAGGAGTTGTCCACACCACCACCGCCGGCCATAACATCGACACACATCCCGCTGGATCTTTCCCCCATGGGGAGATATCACGATGCATCCCCTTAGGGATCCTTCCTGCACGGAGCTATCACGACGCATCCCATTGGGATCCTTCCTTATCGGAGATATCAACATCCATGACCTCCCATCATGGGATTCACCCCAGTGAATCGGACTCAATCTCAATAGTATTTCGGGTGTGGTAGTGTGGGCTCCTTTAGGTTCTACTTTCACATACAAGTTTTAACATAGGATTTCCAACTCATCACATCTCATCCACAACCACAACTCAATTCACACCATCCACATTACAAACACCATTCATAATGCAGGCATATTCCGTCCAATCCACGCTCCTCTCATAACTCAATCACAATCAATAAAGGTAATCGGCTAGCTCACCGGCCACCCCCACCTGCAAGTACAGGGGAGGCCATGTCATGAGTCTAGGGGTCACCCACCTGTTCCTCATACTCAGAGCGACCCCACATTGGCAGGGCCACTCTCCTGCATCCACAACTAGCAATTCATAACATCATAACACTTGCACACATTTCCCAATCATCCTAACCCTCATTTCTATGTCAATCCATTACTCGGTTCATTTCAGTCCACACCCAACCCATATCATAACAATCAACAACAACAATCAACCACGACAATCATCAATAACAACCAAGCACATTCACAATACAGTTTATCCCCTTTTACACTCACCATTTTCATGCATCTCCTAGGTTTAATCTAAGTCGAATTGGAGCTCCTCACACTGTCCAAACTACCTACACAACGCTAAGCCCTCACCTGGAATAGAAGACGAGTCTCTAATCGTCTTCTAGTTCCCCAGAAATTTGATTTCCCAACCACCAAACTCGTAGCTCTACTCTTCCTTACTGCTCACGACCTACACCCAGAAACCCAAAATGGAGATTAGAGATCTCTTCTCCTCGTCGCTACGAATCCATAGCAACAAACGGAACTCAATTCCGACCTCTATAGCTCCCGGAATCATCCTTCGAAGATTGCTCGTCCTTGGTTCGTCAATGGCTTTTCCGTGCAGAATCCGTCCTTTTATGTCAGGTATACGATACACGGCGTGTATCATGATACACGGCTTGTATCATGATACACGGCGTGTATCATGATACACGGCGTGTATCCTCAACACACGGCCGTGTATTAATTTCTGGCAACTTCGATGAGATTCTGCCGCTAAGGTACACGGCCGTGTATCAAGCATACACGGCGTGTATTGTGATACACGGCGTGTATCACACTACACGGCCGTGTACTGTACACTGCACCGTCTCCCCTTTGTAACTTCGACCCGGCTCATACACGAACGTCCCAGACCTCAAGGGGACTTTAGGAGCACTGATTCCAGCACCCTAGTCAACCGAACTTGAGTTCCAAACCGTTTGGTTGGGCGGGGATGTTACAGCTACTATGATAGAAGACCCTTGCTGCATCAAGAAGGATTGCCTAATCCTGGTCGACGCCTTAAAAAGGACCAAGCCGGTTGGCCATGGGAATGCACAGCTTGGCTCAACGTAATGAGGAAGCTCTTAGAGGCCCACCCTTTGACCCGTGTCTCCTTTATTCCTTGTACTTTAAACAGGATGGCTGATAGAGTGGCCTAAGCGGCAGTGCAGTGGGATCACTTTCGGTTGATTGGATTAGTAATGCTCATTTCCTTAACCAAGCTATGTAACTAATTTGTTTCCCCTGTGTGGATGAATACAACGAGGAATTTCATTGCCAAAAAAAAAAGTTTATTCCTTATTCCAATCATTAATATGTGGCTATTACAACCTTTTTCATCAAGCGATGATAAAAAAAATTGTAATTTTGTGCGACTTGGCAATGGCACCTTTTATTAAATGAATAACGAATGTAGTTAAAATTTGAAAATATTTTATTTTTTTAATGTTTTTTTCGTGATTAATTTTTTTTCATATAAGCATATATTTTTTGTTATGATTTTTTATACTACGTTCATTTGTTTGAAATTTTCATACTTATAAGTATCTTGACTAGAAGTTACCAATTCGTGCCAACACATGTAGTTGACGAATTAGATTTAACCTAACTCAAGGCTCTGATCCCATTGGTTAAGGTTTTCGACTAATATAGCAACAGATACTTAGAGGATATGAGTTTGAATTCTAATATTTAAAGGTTATGAGTTTGAATTCTAACTTCTCGTTAGAGAGTGAAAAGTTGAAATTTATAATTTGGTTGACTTGTGTCTTCAGTTGACTCATTATTCTTCGAAGGCAAGGATTTAACTTGGTTGACTCAGGTTGTAAGAGCTTGTTTGGGAGCCAAACCCACATTTGGAGCAAGATCGAAGTTTAACTGAATTTGGCTATCTGAATATTAACATGTTCTATTGGGTATTCTCCGCATCAACAACAAAACATTCAACCTCGAGTTAAAATAAATCCAATAATTATGCTAATATTTTATGATTTTATTCTCATTCATTAAGGAGTTTTAATCATGATAAACCCGATATCATATTCTCCTGCATTATATATAATAACCGCTCCTAATGGAGAATGTCAAGTGTTGTATTTCATCGAGTACTCTCGAGTTTCACTCCAGTGAAAGTAAATAGCTTTTTAGTTTCGTATATAGTTGATGAAGGGACTAGTTCGAATTGCATTAAAATAACAATATTTTTTTCCCCAAGAGAAAACTCCAATGCATTAAGGTAAAACGTTAGTAGAAACAAGCCAATGTGGGAAATCCACCACAAAGTGAGAAGGATACAAAGAGAGAGCCTTTTTAGCCACAAAATCGGCAGCTCAATTACAGTGACGGGGTACATGGTGAAAAGTGTAGTGAGGAAGATTGGAACAGATGGACAAAACTTCTTCAAAGATGGCACCGCCAGTGGCGTGGAGAGAGTTTTTGGCGCGAAGTTGAGAAACTACCTCCAAAGAGTCTCCTTCAAAGAGAACGCAGGTAAACCCTTTCTCACGAGCCCAAAGGATCGCTTCACGAAAGCCAAGGAGTTCCAGAGAAAATACGTTGGACTGTCCGGGGAAGATGCGAGCTTTTGCCTCCAAGATCAGACCTTCATGATTTCTCGTGACCAAGCTCACCGCGCAGCCCACCTGCCCAGATCCCGTACTGGCATCGACGTTGACCTTAATCCACTCTGGAGGGGGCCTTAACCATTCTCTGGTGGGAGATGGAACGTTCCCGGAGCGGACAGAGGGGGGCAAAGCATCAGAAGAAATGGCCTCATGAATTCTTCAGTCTGGAACACAATTTTTCGAAGAAAATATGTGATAGATTGGAGAGTTTTAGAAAACACCACCTCGTTACTAACTTTCCAGATCCTCCACCAGAAAAAAGCAACAGAGACTAGCATATCTTGGCCAAAGCGAGAGAGGAAGCGCCAAGCAAGAGAGATATTAGAGTCTGGACAGTCTCGCAGCAGAGAGGGTGTCACATCAAAAGAGAGACACCTTTGAATAAGTTCGCATTGAATAAAAAGATGCTCTGGGCTCTCGTCAGCACTAAGGCAGATTGGACAAATTGGATCATGAGATCGGACTCTTTTGGAGAGGAAGGGTCCAAGTGGGAGGGCAGATTTAGACATCCTCCAAAGGAAGATACGAATTTTTGGAGGGATCGGGAGATTCCAAATTGAGAACCAAAATTTTTTATCCTGGATGAAAGGGCCCAACTGGGTGTATCTAGAGTTCTCTTCTCGTTGAGTTTGGTGGGCCAAATGGTAAGCAGACTTGACTGAAAATAAACCATTCGAGGAGAAATGCCAAATTATCTTGTCCGGAATATTGGATGTCGTGAGAGGGATTTGAAGGATGTGAGAAACTGAATCTGGTGTGAAAATGGACGCCAACCGATTGTGATTCCAGGTAGAGCCTGAGCGAAAAAAGGAGAAGCCAGGTAAAGATTTGGGAGCAGTTGGGAGAACACAAGGGGGAGACGGATTTGGATTGGCAATCCAAGGATCGTCGTAAGGGTTAATATCAGTACCATTCCCCAACTGCCAAGAATCCCTTTAGAAAAAAGGTTTCTCCCGTGAAGAATACTTCTCCAAATCCAAGAAGGTCGACTTCCTAAATTCGCTTTAAGAAAGGAAGAATGAGGAAAATATTTCCCTTTGAGAAGCCGTGCTGCTAGAGAAGTAGGTTCAGAGACCAGGTGCCAACATTGCTTTGCAAGAAGAGCCTGACTAAAGGCTTCAAAAGAACGGAAGCCAAGTCCTCCTTCAGCCTTGCTTTAACAGATATTCGTCCATTTCAACCAGTGGATAGGGCGAGGGTGACCCTGACCACCCCACCAGAAGCGAGCCAGATGAGAATTGAGTTTTTTGCAAGTGGACGAAGGAAGGCGGAAGCAAGACATGGCATAAATGGGGAGTGCGTTTGCTACACTTTTAATGAGGGTTTCCTTTCCTGCAGGGGATAGACAGGATTGTTTCCAACCCGCAAGTTTCTCAATAAGTTTATCCTCCAGGAAACGGAACATGTCTTTTTTTTATCTCGGAACCAGAGAGGGAAGACCCAAGTATTTGTCCTGAATCCCAATGGATCCGACTCCTAGCATTGAAGCATACCTAGAGGTGAGAGTCTGGGAGATATTAGCACTAAAAAAGGCTGCCGACTTAGCAAGATTGACCTTATGTCCTGACAGGTTATTGTATGTCCAAAAACTGTCCTTAATTGTTCTAATGGAGCGGTCATTGACTTCCATGAAAAGGAAAGAATCATCAGCAAAGAAGAGGTGATAGATGGTAGGAGCCGACCTTCCAATTTTAATTCATGTGAGTGTGCCTTGCTGCAGCGCATGATTGATAAGACCAACGAACCCTTCTGAGCAAATTGCAAAAAGGAGGGAGGAAAGAGGATCTCCTTAACGGAGTCCACGAGTGGGTTTAATGGAGCCAAAACGAAAACCGTTGATGGAAACGGTGTAAGAGACTGTAGTAACACACTCCTGAATAAGTTTAACAAAATGAGGGTGAAAACCAAGCTGTGAGAGGGCTTGAAAAAGGAAATCCCACTCAACTCTATCATAAGCTTTTTCCATGTCAAGTTTAAGAGCCATGAAACCACTTTTTCCTGATCTTTTATTCTTCAAGTAATGCATGACTTCATGAGCAATAATCACGTTGTCCGTAATTCTCCGATTTTTAACAAATCCTGTTTGATGAGAGCCAATGATAGAGGGCAAGATTTTCCCAAGGCGACACGCAAGAATTTTTTAGATGATCTTGTAAAGGACCTGACACAAACTAATAGGACGTAATTGCTTCATGTCCGAAGGTTGATCAACCTTTGGGATAAGAGAGATAATGGTACGATTAATACCTTTAAGCAATTTCCCTGAGTGAAAGAAAGCTCTAACCGCTTCGCATATATCCTTTTTAATAATATGCCAATAGGTTTGGAAGAATGCAGCAGTGAAACCATCAAGACCTGGACCTTGGGAGGGTCCCATGTCAAAAACCGATTTTCTGATTTCCTCGTCCGAGACAAAAGCCAAGAGTCTCATTCATCGAGTGGGTAACCTTACGAGGAAAGCCATGAAGAAAGTCGGGAAGACGGAAACCGATAGGGTGCTCCGAGGAGAAAAGATTGCGGTAGAAGTTAACGGCAATGTTTCGTTTAATACTTTCATCGGTTTGCGGGATTCCTGAGGAATCTTTTAGAGCGTAGATGTGATTTTTAGCCCTTCTAGTCGCAACAACTTTATGAAAATACGCAGTGTTACAGTCTCCTTTCTTAAGCCAGCGTAGACGAGCCTTCTGTTTCCAAAAGATTTTTTCTTGATAAAGGGCCTCACTTAGTTGCCTCTCGAGGTCTCTAATACAATTCCACTCAATTGGAGACTGATTTCTAAGATCTTGTATGCTCTGCTTAAGAGTGCGGATATGACGAGCCGAGTTTGTTTTACCAAGTCGGGCCCACTCGATTAGGCGACGCCGAACTTCTTGAAGCTTAGACTGGACAATGAACATGCGAGATCCCATTGGGGGTGGTTGCTCCCAAACTGACGAAACAAAAGCACGAACTTCTTCTACCTTGCTCCACCGAATGTCAAAAGAAAAGTATTGCTTGGGGATATCCAGAACGTTGGAGGGGAACCAAGTGATTGCTCTATGGTCGGAACCCAAGTCCGAAAGATCGAGTCCAAATGAAACCCATTGTGGAGAGGCCAGGAAACGATCGAGTCTACTTTGAACTTCCGAAGATTGCTTATTAGACCACGTGAAAAAAGGACCTCTAGGGTGGAAATCGTGGAGGGAAAGTTGGTTGGTAAAAGTAAGGAAAGAAGAGATGTTCCTGGAAATGTTCCCGGAAGAATGAGAGACTCTTTCATGATTGGACATGATAGCGTTGAAATCACCGCAAAGCGAATAGGGAGTTTCTAAAGAAGAGCAGAAGGAGGAAAGGAAGTCGAGTTGATTCTGACGCTCTAGGAGATCACACGACAAATAAACACCAATGATAGTAACATTAATATTCTGAAGAAAAATAACAGAAACCGCAATAAAGAAGTGTGCACAATCCAGGACGGCACAAGTAACCGACTCCAACCAAGCAAAAGCATGGCCACCAGAAAGACCAGAGTGACCACGAGGGTCGACCAAATGGAAATTACGAAAATGCAAACTACAAAGTTTTTGACTCACAACTGCCGACAAATTTTTTGTTTCTGAAAGAAAGAGGATAGCGGGACGAGTTTGACGACAAAACGTCTTAAGGGAGTCAACTGTCAAGGTACTCCCCAAACCTTGACAGTTCCAGGCCAATATGCTAGGCATAAATCATGAAACATAAGATATGGGTTGATCGAAAACGAGAAACACAAAGGATGAAGAAAGAATCAATAATCGTGCTCTGACAGAAACCCTAGCTTTCAATCTGTGGATGAATAATGTTGAATAATAGTTGGAATTCTTCTTCAATGACGTCCTCTCCTCCAAATTCTCCTCCAAATTCTTCTTGAATCGGTACAATTAGTTTAATTAGTATTTTACCACTAACATTTATCTTTGGCGTCACAGTTTTAACCTGGGTTGATTCTTTTTGGGATATAGGTCGGGGGTGGTTCGAGTCTGGATCGCCTTTGTACAAAGGGTTGTCTACCTCTTGTGTAGAGGTGCAAATTTTGGACTATCTTTTGGGATTGTTTGTGAGGTTTTTGGGCTGTAACAGATTTGGTTTCTGTCTTTGACCTTGGTTTGGTCGGCTAGAGCTCTCTTTATTGTACAAACTATTTCTTGATATCCATATTATTGTCAACCATTCTAAAAAAAAAACATTTACGGTTTGATGCTTATACAAATTGAAGCAGTTGTAACTAGATCTTTCCATATCTAAGTAGAAAAGAACAAAAATTCAGTCTATGTAACCAAAACGCTCTTTTCCCTTCTCTCGTGTCCTACCTTTTACAGTAGTGCAATTTAACAAAGAAGCACCCTCCTACTTGAAAGTTTATATGGTAAAAAGAAAAAGATAGTAAAAAACTATGTGATCATATTAAATATTATTGAATTTTCAAATCTGATCATACTTTAACGTAAATATATATTAATAAACACACACACTCATGCAGAAGAGGGGAGGAAGAAGAACAGTTAATGATCGTAGATCACAGCCGTAGAAGGAAGGAAAGACAATTAATAAAAATATTAATTATTGTATGATTTATTATATTGACGCTAGCAATAAAGAGAGATGCGACTTCTTCTTCTTGTAGCCGTTAAACAAGCCGTTACATTTTTTTTTTCAGTACAGATCTGCTGGGAAGATCGACTGATAAACTATAGTCATGGCCAAAAAAAAAAAGCTGAAGAAAATACAAAGACAAAAAGCCACGGGCGAAGATAGATAGATATGAATTCAGGAAGAAAAAAAACCCATAATTAAGCTCCCTCATATATAATACGGGTGGGTAATGGATATCTGATATAAAGATGGGGTAGCTAGTTGAGTAAGTTGCGAATGAGAGCAGCTTGTGCACTGTCGGTAGTTTCGAGTAGACCAGATAGACGTTCGCTGAGATCGTCGACTTCTCTGTGTAAGCTTCTTATGTAGTTGCACGTCTCTTGTAGCACATTTGCTGCTGATACCTGAAACCATCTTAAGTGTATTATTATTACATGGAATCCTAGGACCCTTATGGAGTAGTATGTTTATCTTTTAGCCTTCTGAGTTCATGTATCTGTTATGGCCATTTCAAGTAAAAGATTCTCTCTTTTTGGAGGAATTAAGATACAAGCTAAAACCCTAATAGTATCCCTTTTCTTTTTATTTTGCAAATCTGAAAAAGAAAAGAATGAATGAAGCAGTAGAGTAGAGTGAGTGAGAAGCTGCTGATGTACAAAAGAAGGATGATTGGTAGCTAGGTAGATAGGTAGCTAGGAGTAAGGTAGAGATAGGAACCTTATCAGAACGACGTCGGTTTCTGAGCTCAGGGAGAAGCTGTTGCAACTTGGTAACAAGGTCAAGGATCTGATCGTCAGTGATATTCCTGCTACTTCCAGCCTGCCTCGTTCTAGACCTTCTGCTGCTCGACATTAGTACTGTTGCAAGTTGCAACTTAGTTACTAGTATATTCAAAACGGTCGTGGGGTAAGGGAAGAAGATGAAAGAGAGAGAGAGAGAGAGAGACAAGTGCATGGGAGGAAGCAATTTGAGGGTACTGAGGGAGGATGCCCTTTGTATTTAAATAGGGGTTTCAATTCATTTGAAGATTAAAAATAAATAAAAGAAAAAGAAAATAGTAAAATAAGAATTAAATAGAAAAAAAAAAAAGGTGGGATGGAAAGAATCAAGTTTTGTAGAGATACTCCATACTTACTCTCTCTCTCTCTCTGTGTGTGTACAGTGTTTACCACCGGCCCTTGTTTGCTTTATCTTTTTATTCTTTGGAGTTTGGACACACGAGAGAGAGAGAGAGAGAAGGAAGGGGTTGTTGGTGTGTGCTTTGTTTTAGGAGTAGCAGAGAGTGTGTCAGTCCATACCCGCAATACCATGTTATGTCCCCCTCCTTCTGATTCCTCTTTTCTATTTTCCCTTTACATTTAATACTTATATATCATGATGAAAATTAGCACAATCTTCAATATGTTTTTTTTTTTTTTATGAATACAATCTTCAATATGTTATTTCACTCTATTTCACTCGAGATTTGTCTCACACTTCATAGTCTACTACATTAAATCCACGACTATAGCCGATGGGTGAACAGAATTGCTGACTGATAGACGTGGAGGGCGTCTCTAACATAAACGGTGAATTGATGGAAGTCATCCTCAACGTGGTAGCTAGGTCTGCCAGTTCAGGGATGAGGGCGGAATGCCAATGAGGGCGCATACGTCACCTGGGGTCTAGAGTGAGGATTGCCCTAGGGCTCATCAATTGCCCCCATAGTATAATCTAGAGAGATTCTTGGACTATGCTGTGAGATGTCTTGTATGCCTTGTTGGGAATAAAGGGCGGATATCCCTTGGCTCATCAGTACTTAAAAGGAAGTTTGATAATGTAATTACTAGATTTAATTTTAGAATTACAATAATCGACAACACATATGATCAAATACAAGAGAAAACAAACCAACAAAAGATTCATACAAAAGCACGTGGCTAAACCTAACATTCTTACAAAAAACGACAAGAGTCCCAAACGGATAAATATGGCCCTTGACAATCATAATTATCAAGGGCAGAATAACAATTTTTGCCCGGGAGGGGCAAAAAAATTAATATGTAAAATAACTAAAGATGTTAATTTTATAATATTAACATTATTAATTTTATACTACATTCTTTAACGTCATTGAATGATTTCGAAATAATGTCAGAGCTAACTTCATAATAAATTTCTCGATAAAAATATATTAATAAATTGTCTAACAATCATGTCCATAGTTTTTTTTGGGCATGTTGAGTTCAATAATTTTAGTTTAATACTAAAAAAATTATTATTTACAATTTATACTTATTATTATCGTCAATTTTTAAAGTATAATAAAAATTCACTGTCAATAAAATAGGCAAAGGATCTGCGTCCAAACTTTTAAGTTTGGAACAGTTCCAAACCTACTAGCCGGAGGGGCATTTTCGCCATTTTCAAAAAATATAAACAAACCCTATTCCTAAGTCTCCTTCTTCGTCCAAGCTGAAACAGCCGCCGACCACCAAAAACGACCGTCTCCTCTTACCTCCGCCACCTCACCCTCCACGCACACCTCGTTTCCTCGTTGGAACCCCTCCCTCCTCCGATTACCTCTCCTCCTCTCTTATTCAGTGACCTCCTCCCTCGAAATCCACCGTCGTGATGGAACCTCTGTCTCCTTTGGATCTAGATCTAATCAGAGACGATGACTTCAATTGAGTTACGAGATGGAGGTCGGAACCAGGTGAGATGGGATTTTGTTCACGATGGACATGGCAGTTGTGGTCGTGGGGCACCGTGGAGGCATGGCAGTTGTAGCCTCGGAGCAACGGCGGCGGAATATCCGAGGCAAAGCAGATGCGACGGCGGCCGGCGAATCAACGATGGTAAAGCAGCTGCAGCGTCGAAACTTGGAGTTGTTGAAGGAACAAGGAACGCCGATCAGATTCACAACACAACAGAGAAAGAAAGCAACCAAAAATGGCAGCTTCCTCCTCTACGGTGACTTCTCCTCTACGTTCGCTTGGAATTGATCTTCTGATAACCATTACTTTTCCTTTCAACCTATAGTGGGACTCCTACTTGAATTCGACATTACTAATCAGTAATTCTTGAATCAAAGCTTGGAGTGAATATCTACCCCATTGCTTCTAGTGCAGACACATTCCAGCTCTCTGTATGCCTAACTATCTGCATTATTTAGTTAGTTTGCGTGGTTTTGTTATTATAAAACTACTGCTGCAGCAGAAGCAGGAGTGCTGAGTAGCGTTAAACATCATACCTGAAAGTCTTCATTCAGTTCATAGACCGTGACTCCATTGATTGAAACGAGCGGCCTCCATGGAAGTCTCAGGTAGGTTCTGCAGCAGTGAATATGGAACTTTAGAAGACCCAATATCCAAACAATGTCATGAAAAAGGACCAAGTAATGAATAGGTGACCTCAATTTCCAAGTTGCGAGTATGTTTGTCATGGAATTCACATCCTGCTCCATACGGATTCATGTTATCGACATTGATTATCGTATATTATCAGGTATTATGGCAGTTCATGTGGTTTCCCTTCTCAATGCTTTGTAGCCGAATGGAGGGATCGTCGAAGAAAGGAACCAGCAACTTCAAGTTTCGCGAATATAAATCAGTACCTGAATATTTTTGAAGTACAAGATACATCCTCCTCGCAGGGAGATTCAGGCTGGCTCCATTGGCGAACAGGAAGCTGGAAGGGAGGGATTCAAGACAACAATTGGCATTCAAGTCCAAAGAGGAAGTAGCAGTTCAAGTGAGGACCATACCACTGGATGAAGTTATCCCAGATTCACAGCCTGTACTTGTTCTTAAAATTGATGTCCAAGGATGGGAATATCATGTCCTTAGAGGAGCCTCAAAGCTGCTCTCCAGAAAAAAGGGTGAAGCACCATATATCATTTATGAAGAAGATGAGCGTTTGCTCAAAGCCAACAATAGCAGCTCCAAACAGATCTGTGGCTAACAGGAAGCTGGAAGGGAGGGATTCAAGACAACAAACAGGGATCCAACGGGATTCACTCTTGCTAAAACATCAGTGCTCTTTGAATTAAACAAATTTCACCTCCCACCATTGCAATCTCTCTTGTATCTTGTTAATCTTCTGTCTTGTCTCTTCTGATTGCAATTTCCACCCCCCTCTCTTACAGTTTAGTTGTATACTGCTAATTGTATGGCTTCTCTCATCAATTAGTTATGGATTAGTTATCTAGTTCAGAAGTTAACTCGGTTGGTTAATTAGTTAACTAATTGTAACTACTTCTGATAATCACATGTTAACTAGTTATCTAAAAACACATGTTAACTAGTTATCTAAAAACATGATGTTAACTCGGTTAGATAACTAGTTAACTCGATTAGATAACTAGATTAAAATAAGTTAACTTAGTAACTAGTTAACTCGATAAGTTAACTAGTTAGCTTGATTGATTAACTAGATTAACTAGATTAACTCAATTGGTTAACTAGTTAACTCGATTAGATAACTAGTTAACTCGTTATCTAAATCATGATGTTAACTAGTTAACAACTTGCTAAATAGTTAACTCAATTGGTTAACTAGTTAACTCGATTGGATAACATGTTAACTAGTTATCAGCAGATAACTAGTTAACTATAAAAACTCAAGTTAACTAGTTAACTTGACCTCGCCGGAAAAGTCACCGAAGTTTGATTGGTCTCCGGAGCCTCGCCGGAAAAGTCACTAGAAAACATGTTAACTAACTAGTTAACTGTAAAAACTCAAGTTAACTAGTTATGAATAAAAAAATCATGCTAATAAGTTAAAAGTAAAAAATCAGGTTAACTAGTTAACTTGTACTCGTCGGAAAAGTCGTCAGAAAAAGTCATCGGAAAAGTCACGAAAAAAGTCACCAAGATTAACTCGATTGGTTAACTAGTTAACTCGATTAGATAACTAGTTAACTCGTCATCTAAATCATGATGTTAACTAGTTAACTCGATAAGTTAACTAGTTAACTTTTCTTCGCCGGAAAAGTCACCGGAGTTTGGTCGGTCTCCGGAGCCTCACTGGAAAACATGTTAACTAACTAGTTAACTATAAAAATCCAAGTTAACTAGTTACGAATAAAAAAAATCATGGTAATAAGTTAATAGTAAAAATCAGGTTAACTAGTTAACTTGTCCTCGTCGGAAAAGTCGCAGGAAAAAGTCACCGAAGAAAAGTCGATGGAAATGTGATTGAAAAAGTCACCGAAAAAAGTCGCCGGAAAAGTCACCGGCGACCGGCGAGCGACGACCGACGACCGGCGGCCGGCGGTCGGCAACATTGGACGGCGACAGTTTGTTGCACTGTAATAAAAAGTAAAATATTTAAATAATAAATAATAATAATATATTTAAATTAAATATAATAATTTAATTATTTGTGTAAAGTCCTAAATGCCCCTAACAAATCTGAACCATTAGATTGGTCAAAAGGTCAAACTAGATCTAATGGTTGAGAATGGGTTTGGAACTTTCCAAACCAACATTCTCTTGGATGCTGATCCATTGCCAATAAAATAAATCTTAATTTATTACGATCAATATTTTATTCTCCTAATAGTATTGTAGCGCGAGTTTAAGTCTTTTTAATCGAATCTAAATTTCTAACCCAAATTTGATATTTTATTAGATTTTTTTGAACTAAAATAGGTATCTCTTTCGGGGAGAGGATCCGTCCAAACTTTTAAGTTTGGAACCAGATCCAAACCCAACAAGGAGGGGCAAAATCGTCCATTCAAAATAATAATAATAATAAATTAGTTCAGGCCCCCTGTTTTCCCCTCCCCTCCCCGATGCATCTTAACTCCCACCGCCGATTCCGATCAAACGTCTTTCACTATCGTCTTCACCGGAGTGCTAATCGGCAACTTCAGGCAATCGTCACCTCCTAAAAGCCGACATCCCCGACCGCCTCTCCCTCCATCGATTCAGGCACACCTGCCTTTCCCCTTCCTCTCTCAATTCTTTGTCAACAGGTCCGTAGAAGAAGGCAGGGACGGTACATCGGGGGAGAACGGCTAGTCCAGGTTGGGGAAGGAGGTTGTTGTGTCCGCCGATGGAGGCTGCGATGATGGAAAAGGCAGCGATGAAGAAGTCGCCAGAAACAACGGCTGGTGGAGAATCCTGCGGCTGATTCCGGCACCGACACTGGAACTGAGGCAGTAGAAGAGGAATTGATTCGTTTGCTTTTGCTAAAGAGAGGGAGAAGAAGATGAACGTTGGCTGCAAAAGGGAGAGAAGGAGAAGAAGATATGTGTGAGAAAATGGGATTTGGCTGCAAGATCTGGATTTCCTTCTCCCTAGCTGCTGACATTATACTGCAGTTGCTTTTTCCCTTTCTATGCTTTCCACGTCTTGTTTGGTGTAAGTTGGAACAGGGTGTGTTTTACTAGATAACACTTTCCCTGACTTTCCCCTTACTCTTCCAATTCTTTCTCCATATAAAGACACTTTATTTTAAGTTGATTTGCACAAAGATCATGTACAATTATAGGTTAATTAGTTAATTCAATTTTAAATCGATTGGATAACTAGCTAACTCGATTAGATAACTAGTTAATTCGATTGGTTAACTAGTTAACTCGATTAGATAACTAGTTAACTTGATTGGTTAATCAGTTATCAACTTAATAACCTCATTAACTAATTATATCTGAGCATGATATTAACTAGTTAACTCGATAAGTTAACTAGTTAACTCTATTAGATAACAAGTTAACAACTTGGTAACTAGTTAACTCGATTAGATAACTAGTTAACTCGATTGGTTAACTATTAACTCGTTATCTATATCATGACGTTAACTAGTTAACTAATTAAAAACAACATAACTAGTTAACAAACAATTCATTAACTAATCATGGTAATTCGTTAACTAGTTAACAACCTGGTAATTAGTTAACTCGATAAATTAACTAGTTAACTAGTTAACTCGATAAGTTAACTAGTTAACTAGAGTATATAAGTAGTTAACTCGATAAGTTAACTAGTTAACTACTTAACTCGATTGGGTAACTAGTTATCTAAATTAAAAACAACATAATTAGTGAGATAACCTGTTAACCAAAAAACCAGTTAACCGATTATGGTAATTTGTTAACTAGTTATCTGTTGATAACAAGCTGATAACTAGTTAACTGTAAAAACTCAGGTTAAATAGTTTACTCGTTATCTAAATCATGATGTTAACTAGTTAACTAATTTTGATAACTAAAAATCTTGTTAACTAGTCAACTAAAAATCTTGTTAACTAGTTAACACCTTGATAAAAAAACTCAATTAGATAACTAGTTAACTACTTGGTTAACTAGTTAACTCGATTAGATAACTAGTTAACAACTTGGTAACTAGTAGCTCGATTGATTAACTAGATTAACTCGATTGGTTAACTAGTTAACTTGTGCTCGCCGGAAAAGTCGCCGGAAAAATTCATCGAAAAAGTTGCAGAAAAAAATCACTAAAAAAAGTTGCCGAAAAAAGTCACCGGCGGCCGGCGACGGTGACGGCGGCCGACGACAGTGACCGGCGGCCGGCGATGGTGACCGGCGGCCGACGACAGTGACGGCGGCCGGCGACGGTGACCGGCGGCAGTGGCCGCTATGCAGTGTTTGCGAATAAAATATTTAAATAAAAAATATTAATAATATATTTAAATTAAATATAATAATTAAATTATTTGTGTAAAGTCTTAAATACCCCTGACAAATCTGGACCATTAGATTGGTCAAAGGGTCAAACTAGATCTAATGGTTAAGAATGGGTTTGGAACTTTCCAAACCCGAAAATGTTTGGACGCTGATCCATTGCCATCTCTTTCGTTGTCGATAGGTAGCTCTGCCCCTAACATCTATACTTAAAGAAATCTTTCAAGAGACTTATTATACTCATTTTCTCTACAGGGTACATAAGTTTTGTGTACTATACACATTTTATACATGATACTTATCTTCTTCACATGTAGGTTTGCATGTTCTTTGTATTCGTGTATATATGTGCAATAACACGATATTAGAAATTCTATGTACATGACTACATACCTTGTACATTTTTCGGACACATTCACAACTTGGGTGGCTTGCTAGATGGGTGGAATCAAGCAACCTACAATGAATAATTTTGGCAACCGGCGACAATAGATTTCAAGTTTCAACAATAATCGGTACAATCTAAAGATCGTCGACAACTAACAATACCTGGTTGAATAGAAGCTATCATCGACAGAGTGTGGTGGTCGATTAATTTTAATAAATAAAAGATGACTACATTTTTTCATTTTTTCGTTGAAATATCAATTGATAGTGATTTGATCGATGTTTTGTGATTTATTTTATAAAGTTAAGAATTGTTTTGTGTTATCCTTATCCACGCCCAATAAATTGGTTTAAATTAGACGATAAGATATTGGTACTAGCATATAAGGAAGTAGAGACAGGGAGGGGAAGAGAGTACGGTTCTGGAGATGGTATTTCACATGCTTTCTCTAAACCAACAACAATCATAGTCATCCCTATAATCAGCTGACTTTGAAAAAAATTCATGCCGTTTAATATGTGTATTCATAAGAAACCCTTGTTTTTTTGGATTTGTGATTTAAAAAATGAGTGATTTGAGGATGAAAAATGAGGAAGAAATGGCTGATTTCAAAACTCACCTATTAGTTGAGTTTTGAGTGATTTGAGAATGGTGGATTTGGAGCCAATGCTCATTTACATATATGTTCTACCTTTTTACATTATTACAACTACTGCCACTCTTTTAATTCATTATAACAAGGATAAATGGGTCATTTTGCTTCATTATAATAACACTCACCCAAATCCCAATTGATTTAAACCAACTTCCAAACAAAGGTTTTGGCCAAACAAGCTTAATCACAAAACCTCTATTTCTAAAACCACAATATTAATCAAATACACTATTTTCAAATCACAGAAACCAAACGACCCGTTAGTGTTTTAAACATCAATTAAACCAAATGAATGAAGATATTTCACTTTTATTAGAAATACTGACTTCTTCAAATAAATTTGAGTATCCAAATATTTTTCCCTGCTATTTTCTTTATCAGGGCCGGCCCTCCGGCACAGGGCCTCAAAATATCGGGGGCCTCAAAATTCTCGGGTTAAGTAAAAACACCTAAAATATATATTATAAATAAACTGTGCAAAACATAAACATAAATATAGATGTGGTCTAGTGGCCTAACTCTCTATTTTATTCTAGGTGGTCATGGGTTCAATTCTCATCTTTGACAAAATCAAACTAAGTTTTTTGTTCTATTCAACACTGTTTGTCTTTTTGAAGTGATCTTTCTATTTTTACTATCATTGTTTTCTCTAAATTTATTATTAAATATGATATGATATTAAGTTATACTTCATATATTATTTTACTTTTCAATTTTTTTAGTTGATAATAAAATTTATATAGTCTTGGAATGACATTGGGTAAGTCAAGGTGGGCACAAGGTTGGACATGTATATCATCATAAATTGGTATTATTATTGTCCCAAACCAATCAGTATACCCGCTCAAACAAGTCAAGTTAGGGTAACCCAAATAATTTGGGTTTAAATGATCATTTTATAGGGCCACATAATAAATTTCGAACAGGGCCTCCGAAATTCACGGGACGGCCCTGTTCTTTATCAAATATAGATACCAAACAAGATACTTAACATCCTTTAACTTTTATCGAACACTTTTCCACCATTTATCAATCCTCATACTTTTTTTTGATGAATTATCAATCCTCATACTTTATTTTTTGATAAGTGAAATGAATATATATATGTAAAGAGTCTCACGTACAGCCTATACAAGCAATCAAAGGAAGACCCCAAAATCACTACACGAGTTTCCTCGCTGATCCCAAAAAGGCCTCTATACACTCTCGGTGACCCCAAAAATCCCCACCTCAATCCTAACTAAGCCCCAGTAAAGTACCAAAAAAGTACACCCAAAACAAGACCATATCTCCCAACAAAATCAAAACTGCTCATTGCAGAAAATTGCAGCCTAACACAATCAAACTGCATCAAAGTGTATCTGCCAAAGAGACAACCACCTTCTCATCTCCTCGCTCGAAATCTTACCATTTACCCGCAACCATCTACCAAGCGCCAAGGCCACTCTCCAAACAAGGACCTTCACAGTTGATTCTTTGTCCCGAAAGATGCGATTGTTTCTTTCCCCCCAAATGTACCAACAAATCGCATGTAAAAGGCCCCCCTTGAAAATCTCAAAGTCACGTAAGCAGTTCCTAGATTGCCAACCCCGAATCACATCCCTAACAATGGAGTTATTCGGCCCAAACATGGCAATCGTGGAACTAAATGTGACCCAAACAAGTCGAACAAAACAACAATCTAAAAATAAATGCGACACCGACTCAAGGTCGGCTCTGCATAACACACACCAATTGGGTCCAATGAAACCCCTCTTCGCCAAGTTATCCATAGTCGAAACATTACCATGAAACAATTGCCACAAGAAACCGGATACTTTGGAAGGAATGAAACTCTTCCAAATCTCCGACGAAGGAAAGTCCAACACAACTGGGAATTTCTGGTCTCTCATGAGACGGAACCATGAGCTGACAGAGAAGTTCCTGAGGATGTAAGAGTCCAAGAAACTGAAGGAGGTCCTTGCGAAATTAAGTCGGTCGGAAGAACCATAAGATAATCCATAAGCCTTTGTCTCTCAGCCTCCGCTCCACCTCTAAGCATGACTGTCAGAGGAATATGCCACTCATTCCTGTTAACCACAGAAACATAGTCAAAAACAAAAGCATCCTGGGAATGGGCGGCCGCCACAATCCTAGGAAATCATACTTACTCTAATTTTCAATCCTTGTATCAAACATTCACCAGGAAATTGCTCGTTAAAAACATAGTAAATGATAATTCCCTCCCTTATATATTATTATGTGAATTTCCATGTTTTTAGTTTTTTAAAAATAATAATAAAAATAGTAAATTTCATTAACTTTTCCTCTGAATGGAACCTTTTCTTTTACCATCCAGTGAAAAAAATTATTCGTAAAAGCAAGTAAAGTGTTTTATTTACTGGACCACAGAATAGCAAGGGAAAAGAAAAAGTAACAACCAACGTAACACTGCCATTAAATAAGAGCATTAATTAAACAGGATTACAAGTTTATGTATTATTTAATTTTCCAGGAAAACGTTATTAAGGAAGCGTTGACCAGTCAATTGGGGGTGTAGAAACATAACAACAAACCACGTTCCTTAGTCGAAAAGGGAAGCACACCACCACACGTGGCACCTCGGGGGTTTCCAAACGTTGCGCCGACCCGGTTCCCCGGCTCCCCTCCCACAACTTGTTCGTTCCACTAGCTCCACGAATTTTGTTTCAATTTTTTAATTAATTAATTAATACAATTTACACCGTACGGGTCTGTGTCGTATTATGGTGAGGAAAGGAGAGCATAGGTTGGGGTTTAATGCGAATAGATGCTGTAGGTTTGAGTTAGAGGTGAGGTCATTGGCGGTTAAAGACCCTCCCCTAAAAAGTGCACTCACTCACGTGCTCACTCATTTTAAAATATAAACAATACTATACGTACCCATAAGTAATTATTACTTTCTTCTAGTCGACTAGTTATCCTTGACCTTGAGGATTCGGTTTCATCCTTTCCATCCCTCATTTCAATAATTTGCCCATCACTTTGTAGTTGTTGTTGTGAACGTGAAACCGACTGGAAATGTGTTAGGCCTACCGGGCGACCTGCTGGAAATGAGAGGATAGGTTATAATGCTAATCGCCTTGAAGCATAATGAAAACCTTAAAGAAATTCTGGAAGAAGTTTATCAAGCCTGTGGACAATTGATTGGTCCGATGAGAAATCCAAGGTTAGGAAGCCCGGAATATACCATGCGGTCTTGGAACAACGCATTGGCAAGAAATGCCCATGGGCCCCTTAAGCAGCATGGATCAAGCGACATGCGACCAAAAGCCCAGCAATTTGGGCTTAACACTAACCTTGGGCGTATGGGGCCTAGGAGGGCAAACCCTATGCGAAAGGGTTACGTGGCGACATCTTAACGGAGGACTTCAATCAATGGTGATGGGTGACTTCGTACGCCCAACCAATAGGGTGAGGACACCAATGGCTTCGCACAGGCTATAAATACCACTGCAGAACCCACTGCAAACAAGGACGAGATAGAGCAGGAAACATTCTCTCGGTACGTAAACTTATTCTACATTTTACCCAAAAACCCGTTTAAAACATTGCTACAACTAACTATTATCCCTATTCATATCATACGAGGTAATTTGGAGTTGATCTGGGCGATAAGGTAAATTTCCCAGCATTGTTCCAAGCAATGACCAGGCAGGAACAATCGGCGAAGGTGGTTACGTGTAATGTATTGTAATTACAAGAGAGGAACGATGAAGTAGAAAAAAGGAATATATGAAGTGAATTCGTCTTCGACTTACCAAAGATCCATTATAAGAAAACCAACTCATCTCAATGTCATTGTTTATTAGGAGAAAAACAATACTTAAATTTTATATTAATTTCTAAACTAGAGACTTCTGATTAACATATACATGTGATATCAATAATAATAATAATAGATAGTAGATCTAATAGTTAGCTGCTAGCAATACAATATTCCTTTTTCCAAAGAAGGATTAGCCTTAAAAAGAAAAGGCTCTTCACTCTATAGTCTTGTGGTTGGCAACTATGTACTAGGATCTTATTAGATTTGGCCTTAACTCCATACGCTTCAGTAAGCCACTTGCCCATCGTTATTGCAACATAAATAACTAATAAATCCTCATGCTTACTGTATTATATAATTAGTAGGAAATCCAGATTATCATTATTTATCAATTTCGTTACAATGATACCATCTCAACAAAGTTATGCCATGTCTTCATAAACAAAGTCATTGACTTATTTTCACATTAATGGTGTATCTTAAATTAATTTGCCATAAGTATCAATTGAATCCAATATTATTGAATTTAAGGTCGTTTGGTTTCAGTGAATTAAAAATAGTGTATTTCATCAATTTTGTGGTTTTAAAATGCGGGTTGCTATTTGCAGTCCGTGTTTTACTGTACGCAGTCCGTATTTTCACATAAATGAACAATTATATCCTTGTGGTATGTTTTTACTAACGCATTCCGTTTTTACTAACACAATCCATTTTTTATTAATGCAGTCCATTTTTTACTAACGAAGTCCGTTTTTTACTAACACAGTCCGTTTTTACTAACGCAATCCATTTTTTACTAACACAGTCCATTTTTACTAACACAGTCCATTTTTATCAAATATCCTTATTCATAATATATTAGAAAAATGGGCATAAAAATACAAATAGCACTTTAAACATTTAAAATAAATTAATAATATTGATAAAAATACTGGTGGAAAATTATAAACGTTGAAATTAAATATGTGATTAATAAAAGCTATCATTGATGGAAAATTATAAATATTTAAATAAATTAATAATAATGATGAAAAATTATAACGTCTAATTTTTTTTATGAAAAATTAAAAAAATTCAAATAAAATAATAATAATGATTAAAAATCATATACTTCTTAAAATTAATAATTTTCGATAGAAATTATTGCTAAGAAATTATGTAATTAAAAAATGGATTGCGTTAGTAGAAAATGGACTATGTTAGTAAAAAACGGACTGCGTTTAGTAAAAACGGACTGCCACTACAACAAAGTTGGTTTTTGGTGACGCAGAAAAATGTTGCTGAAGATACAAAAAATCGTTGCATAAGCCTTTTGGTAACGTTTTTTTAGCGTTACAGCAATCGTTGCGAAAAGCGCGTTGCAGAAAGTATATGTAACGATTTTCAAAATTCATTGCCGAAAGTTTATCTTTCTGCAACGTTTTTTTTTCGTTGTGGTAGATAACCTATCGCAACGTATTTTTGGGTTCGTTACCCAAAATATTATGATTCGGCAACGTTTTCAGTCGTCATCTTATAATGTTTAACACAACATATTTATCTGTCACCTCATGATAGATTTAGCAACGTTCATTTATGTCGTAGATAGATGTTTTTTATAACGTTTTTCATTGCAACGATTTAAAATGTCACCATTGCTCGTATGTTTTTGTAACGTTTGATTTTGTCACATAAAATATATACACAACTACAATAAGCTTTATGCATTAAAAATAAAAGAAATGTTTGAATAAAATAAATTAAAATTAAAAAATAATTGAAAACTTATATAAATGTCATAGATATAAAATATTTAAAAGTCGGTACACCATACATCTAAATACTAGAGTTTTACAGTGAACAACTATATAATAAATGTCTAGCGTTCATAATGTTGAAACGTCTCGTATGGACATATTAAAGTCCTAAACATCAAAACTATATCTTCAAACTAATCATTTGAAAACTTGTCCACTATATCCCCAACGAAACAAAAGACCTGTATTCAATGAACAAACAACAAAACAACAAAAAATATTAGTGAATATGAGTGAACAAGAGACAAAATCTGCACACACAACACACAGGTTACAAACTACTGGAATACTAAGCTCATAAAGAAACTCATGGCTTTGCTCCCAAACTACTGGAATACTAAGCTCAGGAATACAAAATCACCATTTCATCAGCATCAGCAAGCAAATTTCGCATTTCTCCTCCAACATCCAACTCACTACTTAACTCCTACTCAACACTATCTGTTGACCCATCATCTAATCACCATATACATCCATTCAAATCAAACCATAATCATCATCAGTAGCAGCAGGCTAAGGAGTTTGACTATCACTACAACATAACCTAGCTACAGAGGCAGATTCACGGAGGCACATAGAATTTTGCCTCTAAATATACTTTTAAAGAACAAATACTATATCTGCCTTTATAGATGGAAATATCTGCCTCTAATTGTATTTTATTTATTTATTTTAAGTTTAATAAATATTATTTTATACTTTTAGAGGCAGATAATTTATAACTGCCTCTATAAGTTATACGGAAAATTTCTTTAGAGGTAGATAATTTATAACTGCCTCTATAAGTTACACATAAAATTTCTTTAGAGGCAGATAATTTATAACTGCCTCTATAAGTATACAGAAAATTCCTTTAGAGGCAGATAATTATAACTGCCTCTATATTGTTATATGAAAAATTCCTTTAATTTAGATGTAGATAATTTAGAACCGGCTTTGTAGGCTGTACGATTAAAATATTTAGATCCAGATAATTTACAATTGTCTCTATATGTTGTATGCTTAAATTTGCAGTGGTAGATAACTTGTAAACTATATGCTTTTTGTATAGATAAAATATAATTTTTTTTAAAAAGGTGATATATATATATATAATATAATATAATATAATATATATTATATAAATAATAATAATAAACATTGATGATATTATTTTCTAATAATGATTAAGGAGATATTTACGTTTTTTAATTTTGATTTCTTTTCTTGGCATAGTTTCTGCATATCGTTGAGTTTTGTGATTCATATTTAAAAACAACGTAAAAATATCAGTAAGTACTCCTGTACCAAGTGGTAAGAACCAAGAACTTAGCAGATTTCCTTCAGCCACCTAAGTTCAAACCCCGTAGCTAGCAAAAAGTAGAAAATGATGTATGTAAATAGTGAGAGAGTCCAATAAAGGAAATATCCTAGTAAGAATAATTTTTTTTTAAAAGCATATATATGTGCCTCTAAAAAAATTATCAGCAACAAAAATAAGTGCCTCTAAAAGGCGGCTAAGATGACAGAATAATAGTAGTTTATTAAATGTTTCTTTACATATGATCATCATATGATAAATGTATGATACAATCATATATTTGTTAAATATATTATAAAATAAGTTAAAATTTTACATTTTAATTAGAATTTTCATACAAGTTTGGTAAAAATGTGTGTATTTAATAAGGTCAATCGGGTTAGTCGGGCGGGTCGGGCCGGTCACGGGTTAGTCGGGTCGCGGGTTCATCGGGTCGCGGGTTCGTCAAGTCGCGGTTCATCGGGTCGCGAGTTCGTTGGGTCGCGGGCTCGTCAGGGTCGCGGGTTCAGCGGGTCACGGGTTCGTCGGGTCACGGGTTGGGCGGGTTACGGGTTGTTGCCTTTTTGGTCAGTCGGGTCACGGGTCGGGCTGGGTTGGGTGGGCTGGGCGGGTTTATCGGGTCGGGCCAGCATTTTGCCAGCTCTACTAACAGTTATATCTGCCACTATTTCTTCCATTAGTGACAGATAACATGTGCCACCGTATTTGCCTCTAAAGACCTTTAGCGACAGGAGCGTTGGTGGCACTTAAGCTATTTGCCTCTACAACTCTATAGAGGCAGAAAAATGACTTTTGGAGGCAGATACGGTGTGCCTCTGTAGCCAGGTTTTGTTGTAGTGTATGACAATGGTCATCATGATCAACAATTTATCTAAGGAGTTCTTATCCCCAATAAGCCATGAGTTATAATCAAACTTTAACCCAAACAAACAGAAGCAAATTAGGTGATGAGAGAAGAAAAAGATAAGAGTTAGACTAACCTCATTCCTCTCAGTTTTCATGAGCTACTCCTATGATCATAATCTTCATATCGTACTGCTATTGTTGATTAAGCCCCTTTGTGTAAGTTGCTCAATTATATTGTCGAATTTTTCCTCAAGGTGATCACATCTCTTTTCCAGCTTCTCATTGTCCTCAGTCAACTTGATGTTAATCTCCTTCAGTTTTGCACATTCCGCATTTGCACGATCTCTTTTTGTTGATAGAGGTGATGGTCCATGTCCAAGTCCAACACAATATCCTGACGTGTAACCTAAAACCGCATGAAATGCTTCATCTTCAGTCATAGGATGCTCAGTATCTTTACTAGCATCAAACTTTTCAATCATTTCCTCCTACAAAGAACAAAACATTATAATAAGAAGAAAAAAGTGTATCAAAATGCATAATAAAAGAATAATAAACCATTCAAAATTTCAGCCGAAACTTCACCACAGACACAACAATAATAAGAAGAAAAAAGTGTATCAGAATGAATGCAGACTTAGAACAAAACTGCAGACCAGCCTCACAACAACAATCGACTCAACACAACTCATATCTACTATCCTACCTTCGCCATGCCATGATTCTGACTTTTCTTTTCAACACTTGCAATGAATATAAATTGAGGATTAAAAACAGACAGCGGAGCAGAGTTTCAAATTAGGAAAGAAACAACCATTAGTTCCAAAGTGAAAGGCAACTAGTTCTCGCATAAGGGTAGTGCTTTTCCATGAATATTATACGTTTATACTTAAAAATTCTGGTGTTAAGTGCTCTCAAGAACATAACTAGTTCTCGCATTTTGATACTGCTGCATCACGACATTAAGCAGCCAATAAATACCTATACAAGTGTGACATGTCTACTACTGGTGAATCTTAAAAAGAGGAAAATTGTGAGAATCATTTAGCTTTTTTCATCCATTAGCATTATCTTATGACTTCAAAATTTCCAGAAAACTAAGTGTCACATCATTCAGCCTAGGAATGAAAGGATGAAAAATCTATTACAGTTTTTCCACAGCTTTGTTTGAATAGTTAACTCACATGTATTTTTCTTGATTCTTCAGTCAACCATTCTCCGGATTTGGTGGTTCTTGTGTACTTCCAAAAGTCCATCTTGTTTTTCACACCACTGTCCTCTCGAGCAAGCTATACTCGACATAACAAATTGTGTATTTTTGATAAACATTGATTGTATGAATCAAAATAACTAAATAAAACAAAAGGGCAGAATAAAGTGTCCGTTCCAAATTAAACGTGACACATGAAACTTAAAATATGTAGTAGTTTGTTAGTCTTACCAACTCTTGATACAATGTAACAAATGCGATTGGTCCATGATTATGTGGATTACGCACAAGGCCTCGACTTTCTTTGTTTTTCTCACATTTCTCCTACATTGATATGAAAACGTTAGATAATGTAGTTTATTGTATTAGACACTACTAAATGAATTAAACAACTTACCTTCACATCTTTTTGGTCCCAATAATCACACATAGCATCCCATGTATCTTGATCCAAGGAATTTGGCTTGTTTTGCTTAGCCAAGGTAAGATTGTCAGAGAAAACATCAAAGTGGTCATCTTTAAGCCTAGATCTTCTCGTCCTCACAATTCTAAGGAAATGCTCCCAAACCTTGTCTGCTGCACTTGTTTCTCTTATGTCACCCAAATCTAGTTTTACCTGAGTTAATATGTTAGCATATCAAATAATAGTAATTATGAATACAATTGAGATAGAGGATAACACAAATGAGAAAAACACACACTTACTTCCAACTTATCCAACACCTCCATGAGAATACCTTCCTTCTCTTTTTTCTTCTTAGAAATAGGCCACACATATGCGGGAGCAATTTGACCCAACTCAGTAGCAATTGCATTACTTTCTTCCCCAACCAATGCTCGCCCAAGATTTGAATCAACATGGACTTTTAACTTCTTCCCTCCAGCCCTCTCATTTCTCTTGATTATGCTAATACCCCGAGTGGGTCCTCTTACTCGCTTCTTATCATGTGCATTTTTGTCTTTATTACATACCAAATAAAGAAAATATATTAGAATGTGCTAAAAATTGCATTCCAAGTATTCTTTATATAAATATTATTACTAACTTACATGCATCTGTTTCTTCCTGAAAATTTTCAACAACATCATCATCCACTAGAGTAGAAGCGTTTGGTGGTACATCTTGTGGAGCCTCAAATGATGTCGGTGCAACAAATGATGAATGCAATTTTTGGATCCGAGACGATGAACCACCATTCAGATGAAATGTGCTAGGAACTCCCTTGCTTCTTGCTGCAACAATGGATATGAATAAGTAGTTACTTAAAAAGAAAGCATCCAGGAGAGTCATGGATATTCATTACTAAAGAAAACAACTAAAAGTAAGTAAATACATATTATACAATATACATACTGACTTAGATTGCTTCTTCCCTTTCTTTTGAATACCTTCTGGAGAGATTCTCAGTTATCAAAACAAGCATGACTTTCCTTAAAGGAACACACATTATTACAGATTAACACATCTTCTTCTGGCCAAAGACAAACTTCTCTATTATATTCTTCTGACAACCATACAAGAAAGCACAGATGTATCAGTTTTCACCTTCATAATCAAACAACAAGTATAATGCAGAGATTTCAGTTTGGACAAAGGTAATTCCTTCATATATGACATACAAGAATAAAGCTGAAACTTTCAATCACTTACATTGCATCACAGAAGGAGTAGTCATCGTAGATGAACTAGAGCGAACTTTTGGGATTATTGGAGAATCTAATATTGAGCTTCGTTTAGGCATAGAGTGATTTTCCATCACTCTTGATTGCATCCTTTTGAATTGCAAAGAACATGGTGCCATCACTTAGCCTGTAACAAAATGTCATGTTCAATTATGACTACAAAATATTAATAACTTCATTACCTCAAATAATTAGACAAAGAGTACATAAGAAATAAAAAAACTACAACTTATTCTTCTTATGGACAGACATTAGCATTGTGAAGAGATCTCATCTTCATCTTCAGATGTAATGAAATCGCTAGATTCTTCTTCAACTTCATCATGTATAGGGGATTTGGTTCTCTCTCTACCCTCCACAACTATACGATCAATCACCTCAGCTGTGGTATCATCTCTACGTAATGACCCATCCCCAATATCACCAATAGTGTCTCTAGTAGTAGATGTCAAATCTTCATCTTGGTAGACATCATCATTAGACGTCATAATATCAACATCATCAACATTTGGGGTTTCAAGTTCTCCAGAAAATAAATAACGATGATTGAATTGTTGCACAACCAGCCAATTACACCCCAATTTTGGGTCTTTGGTGTAGAACACTTGTCGAGCTTGATTGGCTAGGATGAATGAGTCATCTGAATACCAAAAACGATCAACCTTAACACTAGTAATCGCACCATCATGCATTATTCTTGCCTTCCTTTTATCCACGTCAAACCAATTGCATTTGAAGAGGTAAACGTGTTTATCTCTAATGTAAGTCAGCTGAATAATCTCATCAAGCACCCCATAAAAGTTTATGACTTCTTCAAGATGATTCCCTTCCACCATAATTCCGCTATTTTGGCTTTGTAGACGACTTTCCCGTTCTTTGGTGTGGAATCTAACACCATTGATAATACAACCCTTGTATTTGACAACACATGGAAGTGGTTTACAAGATAGAGAGTGCAATGCCAATGCTTGTTCATCTTTGTTAGAGCGTAATGTTTCTGACATTTACAGATGAACATATGCACCTAGTTTAATAATTCATCATATGATATATGATATATATTGATTTGATACATTATTTTGGCTTACCTTTTTCGAAAACCATTTGGAAAACTAGTTTCTATGAAATTTATGTCTTCTTCTAGCATCATCGACATTTATCGAGTCCAAATGTTCCCTATAACAAACTTTAGCATGAGAATGAAGAAAACTTCTTTGATACCTATTGGAATGAAGTTAGAAATCTGAACTTACTGCAAGTATGGTTGAGCCTCCTCGCAATTGTTAATCACATACCAATGTATCATATCCAAATCCTCAAATGACAATGTAACATATTTAGCAAGACCAAGCGGTTGAACTTTACTTGAGAACACTGATAGGTTTCCATCTATTTCAATGTCAAGGTTTCTTTCTGAGGCATTGAATTGAGTCTCAATCCCATCAAGATACAAAGAACAAAATGTGAGACATTCATCCACCACATATGCCTCAGCAATTGAACCTTCGGGACGAGCTTTGTTTCGAACAAATCCTTTCAAGATGCTCAAAAATCTAAAAATATATTGATATTTTTTAGAATGATGTCAAATCATGAATAGTACGAAAGTACAATCAAATGATATGATTAAATGATTAAGACATACCTTTCTATCGGGTACATCCATCTGTATTGTACCGGTCCACCAAGCTTTGTCTCAAGTGGAAGATGAACATCAAGATGGACCATTACATCAAAAAAAGATGGAGGATAAATCAATTCCATCTTGCATAGAATTGTGACTATGTCATCTTGTAACTCATTTATGGTCTCCTCGCGTATTGATTTGCAACATAAACGATTGAAGAAGCTTCCTAAATCCGCCACAATTCTTGTAACACGTTCATCCATACATCCTCGAATGCCTACTGGCAATAATCTCTGAAGCAATACATGACAATCATGACTTTTCAATCCCGTTATTTTGCCTTCACTAACACTAGCACATCTTGAAATGTTAGAAGCATACCCATCGGGGAATTTGACTTCTTTCAAAAATTGACAAAAGTTTTTCCTCTCCTCCTTTGTCATGGTGTAGCATGCATGCGGCATCTCATATTTACCATCACTTCTTTTCACAAGATGCAAATCCTTTCTTAACCCCATCTTTTCCAAATCTTGTCTAGCCTTAACCGTGTCTTTGGTTTTTCCAGGCATATTAAACATAGTTCCAATAATGTTATCACATATATTCTTTTCAATATGCATCACATCTCAATTGTGCCTCAATTTTAACTTTCTCCAATAAGGAAGAGTGAAAAAAATACTCTTTTTCACCCAATTTAAATCATCTGTGGGGCGCTTCCTTTTATTAATGATACTTGGATGTTTCCCAGGAGCCCTATCTGTCACACGACTTAACTGGACCAACACATCATCGCCCACTAAAAAAGGAGGAGGAAGTCTTATCTCACGTTGTCCGTTAAACTTCTTGTCTTTTCTCCACCTGTGTTGGATTGGTAAAAAGCGTCGATGACCAAGATATCCAATTTTGTCAGTCAATCTATGGGATGATGTTTCCTTGTTACAGACAGGACATGCAAGATAGCCTTTTGTGCTCCATCCAGAAAGATTACCATAAGCAGGAAAATCATTATTAGTCCATAATAATGCTGCATGGAGTTGAAAAATGCTCTTTGAATGAGTATCATATGTTTGTATACCATCTGACCACAGCTCATTTAACTCGTCTATAAAAGGTCTCATGTATATGTCAATATCTTTTCCCGGGGCTGAAGGTCCAGGAATTAATAATGTGAAGAATAAGTAAGGCTCTTTCATACACATCCGTGGAGGCAAATTATATGGAGTAAGAATAACTGGCCACATATTGTATGATGTGCTCATATTACCAAAAGGATTGAAACCGTCACTTGCAAGACCAAGTCTAACATTTCGAGCATCCCTAGAAAACCATGGGAATTCCACATCGAAATCCTTCCATTCCTTAGAATCTGCTGGATGTTTAAGCCAGCCATCATCATTACGCTTCTCCTTATGCCACCTCATTTCATTTGCAATCTTACTAGACATGAATAGTCGACGGAGTCTTGGTTTCAGCGGAAAGTATCATAAGATCTTCCAAGGTATTTTCTTTCCGTTTCCATCATTAATTTTCCACCTAGATGTTTGACAAATGGGGCAAGCTTCAAGAAACTCATTGTCTTTCCAATATAAGACACAATCATATTGGCATGCATGTATGGAGACATATCCCAATCCGAGACTACGTAACACACTTCTTGCCTCATAAAAGGAGTTTGGAACTAAGTTTCCATCCGGTAACAAGTCTTTCAATAACTTCAGCAGCATATCAAATGACTTGTTGCTCCATTTATTATAAACTTTCAAGTGAAGTAATTTCACTACAAATGATAGTTGTGAATACTTTGTACAACTAGGGTATAACTCTCGATGAGCTTTCTCTAACAATTGCAGATATTCTTCATACCCTTTGTTAGTTGAGTCACCTTCATAGTTTTCTTCACTATGGATGAAATTTTGGTGCTCATCTAATAAGTCTAAGAGTTGATCATCGTCGTCATCATCATCATCATCCATCGAATTATCGACATTAGCATCATCCATCAAATTATCGGCATTAGCATCATCCATCATGTTCACACGTGACTGAGATGTCTCACCATGATATATCCAAGTTGTATAACCAGAGTCTATCCCATTGATCATCAAGTGAGTGAACACTGTTGATTTGGGTTCTTTGATGACGTTCAAACAACTTTTACATGGATAATGAATTTCATCGTCGTGGCTAATATGATTCTCAACATAAGCCATGAAAGATCTAACTCCGTCAATATAATCTACGCTAAATCTTTTCTTCTTCATCCAAGATTTATCCATCCTAATGTAAAATATTTGTTAGAGTTCATCGGAATAAATGATCCTAAACTAAGAGAAAAAGGAATGCTATGAAAATTTCATAACTAATCACCTAATTATTATCAAGAAATAAGATAAACAATCAAATACCAAATTACTCATATATGAAGTGAACTGGACAAACCAGTAGTTAGATAGATTTGAGTTAACTTCAAGGTTTTTAGGGTATAAGAAACACATTTGGTAATCATTTCTTCTAGTTAACTAATCAAACATGATTAGTTTGGAGATGGGGGTCATTTGTATGTGGTGTTCTGTTTTGGAAATTATTTGGGATGTGAAAGGCTGAAATTACAGAGTAACAAACGAACCCTTAGTTTGAAAAGCATCTCCAGGCCTTTTCATTCAATTGCTAAAGAATGGATATCTTGGCAACAACTTAAATGTAAGGATGTTTTAAGTGGAGAAGGGGAAGAGAAAACGCAAAAGTTAAGCTTAAAAACTGAGTAGTCATTACACATGGATTCTCAATTGGTAACTAAACCAACTCAGTCCACCCACTTCCCTTCTAATCATATGTGTTGCGTTAGTGGGGGGAGGGGGAGGTGTATGAAATTAAGGTGGGAAATTAAGTATAGGCCTAATGAATTAACCCATCACATTCATAACAAAATTGTATCATATTCAATCAACCGAGACGGTAAATAATGACTAAATAATGCAGTAACACTTTTCAATCACTAAATAATGGATAGAGATTTGACCAAGACGGTAAAACAATTTAGCAGCAACAGAAAGATGCAGTAACACAGTTTGATTTAAGGATGATAATCAGCAATAAAACTTCAGCAGAAGAGTTTATTTGACAGCCTAGTAAGCAGGCAATAACTCTACTTATTAGAACACCAACAAAAATTGAACAAAAATCACAACACCACAGTCGGAGGAAGTTCAAGAGACAACTAGTATCAACAAAAATCACAGAGACAGCTGCTAAATTAATCAAAATCGCCAAAACAATTAGTGTGAAGATATACTAGTAAGAACAACAGTAAAATGAGCAATACTAAATCAACCAATGAATCAACAAGTATCAATAGCAGTAACAACGGTAAACGCAAAACACGAAATCAGTACAGTGAAGAACACCAACAATAAATCAGCCAGTATCAACAAGTAAATGAATTAAAGATTGAATGCATACCTGGAATAAGAAGGATAAGTTGGAAAATCTAGAAGCAAATTAGCACAAAGATGCAGATATGTGTTTCTCTGTTAAGAGGAAATAAACAAAATCAACATTGAAACAAAAATCATCGTCAAGGGAATTTCCCAACGTCAACTGATCCGCCACTCGCCTCCACAATAATCTGCAGATTATAGCCTTCGAACTCTGCCAAGCTCGCCGGAGGATTGGCGCCGGCTCCAATGTAGTCGATTTGGACCCAGAATCGGCCGGACCAAGCAGTGGGAGTTTGGAATGAAAGGAAGTTCCCTTGACAATGAAGAGAGGATTCGAGAACAAGAAGGTAGAAAACTTACCGCGAGGCTCGCCGGTGAAGGTCGGACGACGTGGAAATGATTCGAGAACAATGGTGAAGGTAGGATGATGAAGAGAGGAGTCGAGAATTTGGGGATAGAAAGTTTCTGCGTCTTTTGCTTTAATTTTTTAATAAAATATTTTTTTTATTGGGAAACGTTGCCTTTACTTTCTCATATTTTTTTAATGTGGCTTGTGGGCAACGTTATTAAATTACAAGTGTTGCTTAATATGATATAAAAAAGGTAAGAAATTCACTAACAATACAAAACGTTGCCTAAAGGTTAGTATATGTTATAAAAAAAATTTGGAATCCCGCCAAAAAAAAAAATTTAGCGGCAACCTATTAAATCTTAACCTTACACTATATGTAACAAAATATTAAATACTGTTGCGGAATGTGTAATTTTAGGTAACGATTTTAAATTCGTTGACAAAAAAACGTTGCAGAATTAAGTTTTTTTTTGTAGTGTGCGTTAGTAAAAAACGGACTGCGTTAGTAAAAACGGACTGCATAGTAAAAATGGACTGCGTTTGTAAAAGACGGTTTGCGTTAGTAAAAACGGACTGCATTAGTAAATATGAACTGCAAGGGTATAATTGTCCATTTATGTTAAAAATACGGATTGCGTTAGTAAAACGCGGACTGCAAATAGCAGCAACATGGTTTTGAAAATAGCTCATTTATTGAATTCCATCGTTTGGTTGTCCCCATATTAATTCATGTGGGGAAAAAGCTGAGAAGGTGAAAACTCAATTGTGCCCTTTGGTCATTGTCTTTTGTGAACTCTATTTTAGGGTCTGATACCATCTAATAAACCCATCGTCTTTATTTTGGAGAAGATTGAAGATAAACATGTGTGGTTGAGATGTCGATGGGGATATTGTGGCCGCAGTTGGAGGCAAAAAATATTCGGCCAAGCAATGATTGTGAAGCTCATACTTGGTGCGAGTGTGGGCTTCCAACAAAGTTACGAATCTCTCGAACTACAAACAATTCTCGGAGGAAATATTACAGCTGCTATAGAGAGATTTCGAATGAGGTATTGTCTCACTTAGTTTGGATTTGAACAACAATATCCGAAAAAATTTAAAATTAATAAAAAATCAAAATTCAATGCGATTTTGTTATGGGAAGGTTGTTGCTTCATGAGAGGGAAGTTGTCAAATTTGAAAAGGAGAAAAAAGGCTTCAAAGAAGAGAAATTTGAAGTAGTAATGTTAGGTATGTGAATTAAAATAATGGCACTGATTGTAATTATATAAACTAGTAGTTGGATGAAAAGGTAAATGTACAAAGGCTTCAATTCATTCATTATCAAATCACCCACCATGTTTGGTTTCTGTGATTTGGAGGTGTGTTTTGGATGAATACACTATTTCATCCAAAACCTTCATTTTTTCGGAAATACAAATGCACAAAACAGCTTATTTGGGCCAAAAAAATGAGTGATTTCAAAACTCAGCTTTTAGTTGTGTTTTGGGTGATTTGATAATGAGTGAATTGAAGGGTTTGTACAATTACCTTTCTATCCAACTACTAATTCAGAAATTACAATCTATGCCACTATTTTAGTTCAACTTTCTAATCACTCTCACCAACTTAAGCCTAGGAACAATGGGGGTTTGTGTTATAGGATTATATATTATTATGTTTTGTAAACATCTTTTTGAGAGCAGGTAGTGCTAGACAACTCATATTTTGGAATTCCACAATTCCGTAGATAGGAATTTGAATATGCAGAAGTATTGTAGCTTGTGTAAGCATGAAATGTTATCTTTGGATTAGTATTATTCTAGTTTGATGTTTGCTCGTAATTTGAAGGATTATTGAACCATAAATTGTTGTCCTTGGTAACACTTGCATTAAAACAAACATGTCTCTTACAACAACAATGACTTAACCACAATCTGCTATTACAAAATTACTGCATACAAATATCGTAAAAATACCAAAACTCTTCAGTTCAAATATGGCCAACATAATAATAAGGATAAAATGGTAATTTAGCTTCATTTTAAGACCCACACCCAAATCCAAAACTGATTCATAGCAACTTCCAAACAAAGCACTACAACAAAACGGAAGAAATGTGGCGGTTTTTTTTCCAACAGTGGAGGTTATAACCGCCACTGTTGATTATATAGTGGCGGTTGTACAACCGCCACTGTTGGAAGAGGGAACCGCCACAAATACGTCCGCTACAAACAATATTTATTGGCGGTCAGCAACCGCCAATAATAAACATTAGTGGCGGTTACATTGTGGAGGTTATAACCGCCACTGTTGGTATTAATTCTTTAAAAAAAATCAAAAACTAATTATGAACAATCATCGCCGGAAATGGTCATCGTCGCCGCCGTCAGATTAGCTCTTGCCGTCCTCCGATTTTCGTCAACTATGAAGCTCACGCGCTCGAGTCTCAACTATGAAGCTTCCATGCTTGAAGGAAAATCATATCCTCTCTTAGTGCTCCGAATCATGAGCAAGAGACGCACCTGGGTCTTCCTCTTCGTCCTCGTCTACTCGATCCTCCTCTCTTCTTCGTTGAACCTCCTTCAATAGATCCTCCTGTGGTATTATCAGCAACAATCATCTCAGATCGCATCGTCGCCAAGGTGGCCAGCCGTTTACGCGTCGGTGATGTTGGGGGCGGTGTTCGAGATTTTGTCGATGGCGGCGGCGATGGTTGTGGAGGTGCCGGCGATGGTGGTGATATGGATAACGGTGGTGCTCTGCTCGTTCTTTGGGAAGCCGATGAAGGTGCTGGTGGTGGTGGTGGAAGGGAGGAAGATTACTAGGGAGATTTTGGGGTTTGTGGTTAAGATTATGTTGAAGGAAGGGAATGTGGTGGCCGCCGTTTGCGTCGGAATTGAATAGAGAGGATCTTTTTTCCTATTGGTTGGTTGATAAGTTTGACACGGATTGATAATTAAATAGTGGCAGTTTTTTTCCAATTGTGGAGGTTATAACCGCCACAATGGTAAAAAATTAAACATTGGAGGTTATAACCGCCACTATGCAACCGCCACAATGGTAATTACATAGTGGCGGTTCCACAACCGCCAGTAATGCATCTGTGAGTTTTCAGCTTTTTTCTTGTAGTGAAGGTTTTGAGTAAAAAAGTGTAATCACAAAACAGCTTTTTCTAAAACCACAATATTGTTAAAAAAGCTGAGTTTTGAAATCAACCATTTTGGATGCCCAAAACAGCTATTTTGTGAAATCATTTTTTCCAAAAAACGAAGGTTTCACATGAATTAGTGTATTCATCCAAATCACACCTCCAAATCACATAAACCAAACAACCTATAAGTTGAATCCCTCTACATGTTAGCTCCATTGGTTGGTTCATTAAGTGGTTAAATGGGTTGATCACTAGTCTGCTACCTGTTCGTTGAACGTCTACTTGGTCCCTTGGGCGGATCCTTGCAGGGTGTGTAAACCAAATAGTAGTAATCCATGGACAAGAGAAGAGAGTTTGTATTATGATAATGAGAGAGGGGGGAGAAAAAACCTTAAACAATGTACACAACTTATCATCTCTATATACTACGAGTAAGGATGACAAAACCCTAATCTCGAGTATACATGGTCCTCGTGGGCCTGATATCAGTTACAGCCCCCACCCACTCAAATTGATGATGATCTCGAAACATCAATTTGCTCGACAAGAACCAATGTCGACTTGTAGGAACCGCATTGGTAAGAAGGTCTATCCTCAGAAGATAAGTAAAATAAGCAGATGTTGACATAATTCACAAGATCTATAATATAGTGAATATGCATCTCAATATGTTTTGTCCAATCATGCAGAGCAGGGTTGGTAGCTATCCAAAAAAGCTATCGGAATGGCACTAGTATTATCACGAAAAAGATGAACTGGCATTTGAACCTGAACATCGAGATCCTAAAGAGGTCTTTGTAGCCAGATTACCTCAGAGAAAACTTCTGACATAGATCAGCACTCAACCTCGGTGGACACTAAAAAAAAATGACACTCGACGACGGGCACAACCGTCGCCAAAAGGCCTACTTTCCGTCGATGAAAGAAACATGGTCATTGGCGATGGAAAACGGCCATCGTAGAAAATTTTTCCGTAGGTTCGTCGCAAATAGATGCACAATTAACGATGAATATTTTTCCGTCGCAATTTTTTCCGTCGCCGAAAACCTGATTTTTTATAGAGGGAGGATTTGGATACCTTATCCTGCTTCTTGCAATGCCAATATAAAAAAGTCTCCAAACTTAACGCACCAACCTTATGTGGATCTCCGAGTATCCACGCATCCAGCATAATCTGCATCTGCATACACCGAGAGCTATTGTGTTCCAGAAGATGGGAAAAAGATGATTGTGGATCGTGAACTACACAAGAAGCGAATAATCCAAACCAGTGCATCAAGATGAGGAGCTCTGGTAGTGGTCATGTATTTGATTACCACTTGTACAACTTAAGCTATATCGGGACAAGTGGCAGAGAGATAGATCAGACTGCCAACAATCTTTCGAAAGACAGTAGGATCAGTATCTAACTCACCTCATCCCATCGAAGTTTGAGGTTTAATTATTGGAATTTTGGATTCCATGACATAAGTGTTGGAATTATTTAATTCCATGATATAAGTCACATGGGTGACTTGTTCGGTTACGAAGACTTGGGTTGTTAATATAAATTCATAGGAACACTATTTTTATTAGTGAAGGTGACATGCCAATAATCAACCATGAAAGTACGATTATTAACAATCAAGGTCGTATTCCACGAGGGCTCTCTCAATGACTAATACTCACACTACTCATAGACGGTCTAGACATTTGAATTGAGTTTTGGTTTGATAAAATGATTCAAAAGCATTAGCAAACTAAATCAAGCAAGCCAAAGACTAAACAAGGAAGGTTAAGGGTCAAACAAGAGAGAAGAAGGTCAACTTAGTAAGGGATATCTTCATGCTCAAGAGTAATGAAAGTTGAATTGAGTCACAAGCATCAATGTGTAATTAATTGACCACGCACAACACTTATATAGAATCAACGAACTCTCGCACAATTGATTCACTACTCCTAAACCACATGAACTATGCTCTCGCTATAGGAACAAAGGAATGGAGTGCTTTAATCAAGCTCAATGAAATGCTCACTCACCTAAACTCCTAATCAACAACTTCTAACACAAGGAAATGATGCAAGATACTTTCATATCAGTCATAGAATATTAGAATAGCAATTACAAGGTCTTTCAACCCCTAATTGAACAAAAACCCTAATGCACACCAAGTGCTTGAAGAAATGCCAACAAGGAAATCAAGTGAAAGTGGTTGCAATTGAGTAATTCAATCTCTCAAATCATCAATTACAATCCCTAAACCTTAAATCAACATCATCCAACAACTTTCATACATTGAATGACATAGGAATGTACCATAGAAACCAACCAAGCTAACATGGCAATACAAGCACAAGGTTATGGATCAACTTCTTACACAATGACTGTGGAAGACTGAACTAAATCAATCATCCATCTATCCTAGCATGATCCACCACCTCACTAAGTTAAACCCTAAGTTTAGCCTAGCATAACTATGGAGGAAACCTGAAATGGAGAGGGAGAGAACACCATAGCTTCCATGGATGATCCTTCAATCTTGTACTTCAAGTTGCTACTCCAAGGTGAGAGACTTCAGTCCTAGCTTCACTTGCTCCAACTTTGATCTTCAATTTCTTCCTAGGGTTGAGTGAGGTGGATGATCAAGTGTGGAATGAAAGGGAGTCAGCGATCGTCGAGTGAGTGGATTGTTGAATGTCGAATGGTCCGTCTCTAATTCTTCCCGTCGCACTGCTTAAATAGGTACGTCGGAATAGACCAAAGTTCTCGGCGAGAACTTTTGAAGTTCTCTCCAAGAACCACTTTGAAAAGCCCCTGGAATTCTCGCCGAGAAAATTGCATCAATATTCCTCGGCGAGAACTTTGATATTCTCGCCGAGAACTTTAATAGAATTAGGTGCAGAAATCTCGAATTTGCATTGGCCTTAACTCCTCCGTCCTAGCTCCGATTGAGCTCTCGTTTGATCCTATGTGCTCCTTGTCATCCGTACTACCATGCCAAGGCCTGAAAATGCACAAAGAAAACTCCGATAGACAATGAATTGGGTCCAAAAGTGGCTTTCGGACAACAAAGGTGTACTTTGTGCAAAATAACTCTAAAAACACACAAGCCATCGCACTTCAAGATAAAAAACTGGAGATTCTTACACTAACGCACTAACCATTTGAAACAAGCCAAAAGATCTCTAAGTTCGTTGAACCACGTTTTGATATCCCGAGTTTAAACAAGGTAAAGGATCCCAAAAATCTCACCAAACAACCCTTAAAACATTTTTACAACAAAAACCGAACTAGTTCTTACTAGACATAAGGCCGAACAACTTGACAAAAAGCGTCGGTTACTGGATGGTTCACTTATTCCTTGAGCCTACACATGAACGGAGGGAAAGTGAGGGGTTCGGTCGACATTGGTCAAATTGTGCTGAGGGGGTAGCACACTTATCCTCACATTTGAGAGGTTACATAGAGCGAAGTGCAATCGCCACTTCGAGGTGGCGGATGCCCTAGTGATTTCGCTTATGCGAAAGGACTCTAGGCTATTTCAAATTCTACCCCCTCTTTTTCTTCCCACATCTCACTTTTTCTTCGCTTTTGGTCTTTCTATTGTAATAGTGACTTCAGAAAAAAGTTTTTACTAGACTCTTTTGTCTTACCAGTAGGAGTATTGGGAGACCCTTGCAGGTACGGAGCTGCCAGCCCCATTGGGGATTGCGTTATCCTAAACCCTGCCCACGCCAGGAGGGGTTGAGAAGGAGAGTGTCACGCTGAGACTTCCCTTTCGGGGACTACGCAATGGGCGGGCAACGTATTGCCAGCTCATGGTGGATCTCAACCAAGCGGCTCCTACGCACATCTATCGCTCAAGTGGACACAAAGGTCATCTTACTCACACATTGGACACCTCGCTTTCCTACCCTATGTCCTAGACTCCAGGAAACTTCGATCGACACTGAATACTACACAATACTGGCACCTATCGAAGATAAGAACACTCTTTCAAGTTACCTAACCTCATATTTAAAAAGAACTAGTTTCAGTCTTGTTGTAAAAAGGTTTAAAAGACATTTGGAATAAAACCAGTTAACACTTTACATTGAAAACCCCGGCTATCACATATGTTCTCAGCATACAATCAAGTGGCTTGTCAAACGAATAGAGTTTAAGTGATTTAAGTATTCAACAAGCAAAACAGGTGATAGTGGAGCATGCAAAATGAAAACATGGTTGAACCAACACAACTCTTCACCCTCACACCCTTCCCTGGACTATAAAAGGAGGTCTCCCTCCTTACTTCAAGAAGAGACCAATTTACTCAACTTCATCTCCTCTCACAGGTCTCAAAGGTTCTTCAATTTCATAAGCGTTAATTTTGAAGGTGTTAGTAGTTTTATCCCATAAAGGAACTCCTTGTAACTAGGCTTTAGAAAAGGGTAGTGATGTACGCGTTTTCATGCGCATGTAGTCAAATAACTATCAAGCACAAAGCAAGATAGATCATATTCCACATGTTTCTTCTAATCGTCTACTCAAATGAACTGGCAAATTACTCAAGTTTAACACGTTGCGCGTGGTGTGAGTTCCACGACTTCTAAACTATGGAACGGATAAATTAAAAAGAAATAAGACAAAAGACAAATTGAAAGGTTGTTTGACTTAACAAGACGACAAACAAGCTTAGATTTCGAATCCCCCTAAGATCACCAGAACATTGGCGATCACAAGACCAGCGGTTTTCAATCCCGATTCGTTCAGTTCCTAGACACCACCATAACTCCTGACCCTTAGGTTTAAGACTGACGAACGTTCGCTCTATCCGATCTAACTACCAAGATTAATTGACCGCCCGTGCATTCGCTTCTGTAACGGAAAACTAACTGGTGTGATTACTAGTGATTAGTGAGTTACTCTAGCAGCGGATTAACCCTAACTGGTTCCTACAAAGAGAAATTGTTCCAATGAATAGGTTAACTGTTGATTTGGTGTTTTGAAGTGAGGCGAACGTTCGCTACTATCCTCAGCTTAACTAGAATCTTAACTAGGTGATCAAGCTAGAAAAGAAACAGAAAAGCAATTAAGAACAAACCAAACATGCAAGAGAAACTGATTGAAACTGGATTTAATTACCGCCGATCCGTGACCGCTTTAAAGCCCCAGGTCACTTAGGCTTCATCTAGTCTAAGCTCTATGAGTTTAGCTACTCATATTCAATACAAAAGAATCAAAGACATACAAGGAATACATCTCAAGTAGGAAGAACATAGAAGAACTGTAAAACCTAATTTGACGACTCCGTGAAGCTTCAATCTCCTGAATCTTCAACTCCTAGCTACGAGCTCTCTGAGGTGGAAGGATGGCATCACGATCTCTTCCCAGCTCCTCGAACTCTCTAAACTCTCTCTTGAACTTTTTAAGTCTGGAAATTAATCCAAAGAGTAGGTATCTTGATTGTTGCCGCCAGTTTAGTATTTATAGGGTTTCAGAATCTCAGCCGGAATAGGAAGTAGTTTTCGGTGAAAACTTGATAGTTTTCGCTGAAGACTTCAGTGGGAACCTCGGCTGGATCTCCTGTCTTCGACTGTGTACTTCTTCATTTAGTTTTCAGCAAAGATTTTGGACTTCTCGCCGAAAACTTCAGTTAAGGTCGGGGCAGTGTTTTCTTCTGGCTTGGTTGACTTCTGGATTGATCTTGGGCCGTTCCTTGAGGTTTCCTTTGCTTCTCGAGCTCGTCTCTGGTTACGGATTCGATGGCAAAGACCTGTGTAATCTCAAAAACACTAGAAAACCGTCAAATAGACCCATAAGGGGCCAAAGTAACCAAAATGGCAAGAATTGGAGCAATTAGGTGAAAACAACCTAAACTATCCTAAAACTTGAGATTCAAGCAAGGAAATGTAGCTTAAATGAGGCTGATAATCACAGAAAATCAAGTGTCATCAGGTAGGAATATTCTTTACGAAAAGTGAGTTTGTTCACGACTCTACTATAATCCGAGTCACAACTTGGTTCGAGTTGATTACAAGCCAAAGCCTCTACTTTTCGACTACAACATCGTAAGAGAGCAAATTCTAAGGTTAAAGGGGCTTAAGTGATCGTGTGATCCCCCTTTCCAATCTGGGTACAAGAACTCACGTCGTGTATTGTCAACAAGAATTCGTTCTTAGGAAAAGTTCAACACTTTCTGTACTCGATAAATCAAAACGTAGGTTCCAAGATTAATTCCATAGGAGTATCACACGGTCGACAAGTAGATAGTTTAGCTATTTCAAGAAGGTCGGCCATATATTTTTCTTGATTATTGGAGATACCAGCCGGGGATCGAGAAACATGTAAGCCGGGAAAGTATGATAAAGGACCAAACTCCTTGAGCTTAAAGTGCTCATTCATCATAATGCGAATTTTCTAAATACCAGAAGCGTCATTACCTGTCAAAATCATATCCTCAACATAGATGAGAAGACTTGTGATCCCACCCGTAGAATTCTTTATGAAAAGAGAAGGATCTTTTTTGATCTAACTAAAATTGGAGTCGAGAATGAGAGATTGAAAAGTCTTGAACCATGCCCGAGAAGCCTTTTCAAACCATACAGAGAACGACGAACTAAACACACTTGGTCAGGAGAAGAGCCAGGATAACCAGGTGGACATTCCGTATAAACAATTAATTTCATATCCCCATGAAGGAAAGCATTTTTTACATCCAATTGATAGAGAGGCCACCTGATACACCCGTCGTACCGTGGACACGACCAGAGAAGCCGTGGAAACGAATCCAAGAGAAGAGCTTCAAGACCAAGGTCAATGCCTATGTGGATGCTTGGAGTCTGACTGAGCACAAGGAAGAGGATTGACGGATGCTAAGGAATGAATTCTTGGTGCTGAAAATGATAATGTCGAGTGTTGCACCAAATGATGCTGAGGGCCGGCCTGGATACTGATGTTGATGTTGACCCGAAACAAAACACAGATGTCGATCCAGGCGATGATGCTAGACCAAGTACTAATGCCGATCCGAGAAGCCTACGAATGCTGACCCAAGACCTTGATGCCAGACCGATGTTGAGTGTTGGAAGAGCGATGACCAAGACTGACTTGATGGTGATGCTAGGCTGAGAGACTAACACAAAGTTGATACTAATTGATCTTGGGCCAATGCCAGATGATTGATGACGTTAGATTTGCCAAGTTTATCTCACCCTATTTGTGATAGTTTTTAGGAACTTTCATGAAAATTGTGTTATTATCCTCTAGCCCTCTTTTGGTCAATTTGATGTTGTTTTGAGTTGTTTTAGTTGAGATTCCAGGGTACCAAATTGTGGAGGACCTTTCTACAAGCTCAATGCTTCAAACAGGGACCAATTTGGAGTTCAGACGAAGCGAGAATCATCAAAAGAAGCATGGAGCTGGAATTATTTTTTCCAACTCCAAAAGTGCGCTTTTTGGACAAACAAGTGCGCCAGAGCACTTTTTAGGTGCCTTCGGGCGCACTTTTCAACGATGCTCAGGAAAATTTTTGCCAACTTTGAAAAGTGCGCCTTTTACAAGAAAAAGTGCGCCGGCACACTTTTTAAGTGCCGCCGGGCGCACTTTTTGGCAAAAATCTGGATTGTAGAGGAAAAGTAGGATTTTTAAGCCTGAGAAAAAGACAACTTGATGAACTCTTCAGACTGCATTTCTGATTTCGACAAACCAGACACTCTCGGAGAAGGATTTTGAAGCTTTGAAGTGACGATTAAGCGAGAAGAAGCAAGGATTAACTCAGGAGTTTCAAAGATTCATCAGGATTAGGTTTTCTCGGAGTAAGATGTCTTCCTCTCCGGTTTTCTTCTCCTTTGTTTTTGTGATTTCTTCTGTAGTGATGTCGAGCTAAACTCTTAGGGGTTTTTAGATTTGATGAAGCGTTAGTAAGGATTTTGTATGGATGATGTCGGGTTTCTAACCCGTTTTTGTTAATCGATGTTTATTCAGACTTAGATGCGATTTCTCCTAAACCCTAATTTAAACATTTTGATCTTGACAAATTGAACAATTGTTAGATTCTAAGTTTATCTTTGATTTGCGGGTCTGGCCATGAACGCATTTCATTCTAGAGTTTAGGAGGTCGTTAGGTTCTCCAATAGCTTGACCACAGGATTGGAAGGACCTAATCTCTTTGCATGATTTTGTGACATTTCATCGTTCTTGTTCGTTCTTGATTATTTGCAAGTTAGCTTGACCATATGACTTGTAGGTTTGATAGAATAGAATCTCTACGGCCTGACCATGGAGATTACAAAAGGAAATGTCGAGTCATCAAGTCTGTTAAAACTGAGATTGCATTACTTCATCCATCTTAACCAAACTAGCGTGGATTCGAGTCTGAACAACCGCCTTATTCTATCTTCAAAACCCCAATTTGCTTTGTTTGCTTGCTTGATTTAATTGTTTTCTTAGTTTCATTAGTTTATAAATCAAATTCAAGCAAACGACAAATCCCCCGAATAGCTTATTCCACAACCGTTGAGTAATAGAAAAAGAAAGACCTTTGAGGAATAACAATCTCTTTGGAGCGATCCGTCGAGTAAAGCTATTGTGCATTAATTTGCGCACCAAGTTTTTGGCGCCGTTGCCGGGGACTTTTCTTTTTCTAGGAAAGGCATTGTGCGCTTAAGCTTTTCATTCATTCTTTTTAGGGATAATGGTGCTTTGCCCCCCTCAACTTTGCCAAGTTAACAAACAGCCCCCTATACTATGAAATGATCAATTTACCCCCTCTTACTATACCAACCTAACAAACAGCCCCTTCCATCCAAAACTTCATCCAAAATTCCGTTAAGTGATGACTCACCAATATGACTCATCCACAATTAATGATTGTACATTGCCACTTTATTAATGACAGTACATTTTAAGTACAAAAGGCAATAAAATATTAATTTTAAATTGATAATTTAAAAAGTATATATTTAATTTTTTATGGATTTTTATTTTTAGTTTTTTTCAATTAAATAAATATTTTGTATTTAAAAATTTCAAAGTTATTTTAGAAAAATATGTATATTTATTTTAGAAAAAATAGTAATTTCATTTTTAATATTAAAATCAATAAACGAAATATTTTTAAATTTTTTTTATTTTTATCTATAAATTAAATTTAATTCTTTTTATATTGTTTTTTTTTAGTTCAGTTGAGATGGATGAAATTCGTTGATGTGGCAATGTACAATCATTAATTGTGGGTGGGTCATCACTTAACGGAATTTTGGATGAAAATTTGGATGAAAGGGCTGTTTGTTAAGTTGGCACAGTTGGAGGGGGTAAATTGATCATTTCATAGTATAGGGGGCTTTTTGTTAACTTGGCAAAATAGAGGGGGGAAAACACCATTTTCCCTTCTTTTTATCATCTCTTTTCTCTCCATCTTTATCATGATTTACCTGGGTAGTGCTCTTGAGTTTTGAGATGCAGGACTACAAGTTCGATAGAAACCAAGGGTGATACAACAATGGAATGCCACTTAATGATTACAACCAAGCGTGGAGTATATCATGGCAACCATCTATGCCAGACTGGAATGAGGAACCACCAACCTTGAGTTCCTGGTTTGAACTAGAAGCTACACGCTACGACCAGGATTACGAAGAAAAACCTCAACCCTCCCACCAGTACCAACATAAGAAGTCCCATACAGACTTCCTCTTGGAACAAATCTTAGCAGAAATCCAAGCTGAAAAGGTGGAGACTACGGCCAGGATTGAGAATTTGAGTCAGAATCGAGGAAATTGCTTGGGTGGTGCTAGAATAAGTCTAGGATAATGTAGCTCATGGTTGTTGTGAGCTAGAGTTATCTGATGAAGAATATCTTACAATGGTGGTAGAGGAAGATGTGGAGCAGATCCATCTTGCAATTGAAGCGGAAGAGGAGCACGTGGATGGCAAGGAGTCAACCTCATTGGTAATTTAGACAACCGAAACTGAGGAGGGCAATGATTCTGAGGCGTATGTGCTCAACTGCCAGAGCAACTTGGATGACATTGGTGTGGAGAAGACTGCAATCATCGATTATAACACACCATACTATCTCTTTCCTCCTCTAGTAGGAAAATTTGAGAAGAAAAGGTCATCCTAGCAGATGCAGGATCTATTTGAGCACCATCGACTACATCTTGCTCCTTCTGACGTGCTATTTGGAACTAAACCGCCAGCCTTGAAGAAGCTGTTTGACTTCAAGGAACTCTTGAGTTGGGGTCCATAACCAGGTATCGTCTAGCTCAAAGACGTTAAAAGACAGTGCTTCATGGGAGGCAGCCCATGTCTGGAGTCTATTTTGAGTTTTTAAGTCAGTTGTTTTATTTTGAATTTGTCTAAAACTTTTGTGGTTCTTGAGTCAGTGGTCTATTCTATACTTTGAATGCTCTAATCTTGTTGTGAGGTTCTCTCCTGTTTCAGGCTTTCCTTAGCTCCTTCCATGACTGTCCGCCGGTACTTAACTCGCGCTTTCTCCGGCATCCTCATGATTCACTTCCCGGTAACCCTATACAATTTTCTACATTTTTAATGTGGTCCATTGATGATAATGTCCAATTTATGTGTTGGGTGGGATGTTAATTTTTTAGGGTTGTTTTCTGCTGTGATTTTTGTGTGCTTTCTCTGATTAGAACATGCTCTTTTCTTGACTTGCAATGCTAAATTGGTTTTCAATCTTTCACAATGACGCTTAGATTGTCTTAGTTAGAACTTGTAACCATCATGCTTGAATTGATAATCAAATGAATCCGGTCATAACAGATTATACAATTGTAGCTTCACTTTAAATTGCACGAAAATGATTCGAACCCGACTAGCAGCCAATTGTGAGCTTTTGATCTGTTGCACATAACTAGCAACTTGTTTATTTTTTAGTGGCTTTCTTGTACTTTGAATGAGTTAGAATTTGCATGAGACCTGTTTGGGTCGCATGATAACACGAGTACTAGGAGGATAGAAGCACCTAGAATTGATACCTAAGCTAGAAGTCATCTTGACATTAATTCCCCTAGGTGTAAACCTTTGACCTTGGCTTGTTCTTTTAGTTTGATATTACGTTATAGCTTATTCCCATATTTTTGTTCACCCCGTTGATCCCATGTGGTAGTAGCTTGAGATTAGCTAACCGGAAGTCTGTATTTGGTGACTTGCCTATAGCCAGTAAACCGGTGGTCTTAGCTAGTATGTCTAGACGTGTAAACCCCTCTAGCAACTAAAAAATTTAGCACTAAAAAAAGAAAAAGAAGAAAAAAAGGAAAAAAGAAAATTCCAAATAAAGTTTCTAAGTATAAGTAGTTTTTAGTTCAAAACGTTCTACTCCCTACATAAGGAAGAACAGAAGCAATAAGTAGTAAAAAAAAATCAGAAAAAAATAAACTGCTAATTTGCTTGAGGGTATCATAGGACGAGCGTACATTGTTCCACCTGTATCTGGTTAGACGGTGGGATTCTATAGATTATGATTCCAGGGAGGTTAGTCGATTGCTGCACTGCGCCATACCTTACATTATCATTCATCCCTTCATCCATTCATCATAAGCCCCTGTAGTATAGAATCAGTACAGTCCCTTGCAAAGTCCTCTTGACTAGTATCTTGTGTTGTCAGAGTGGTGGAGATTGTGGTCGAAATGCAAACCTATGACATAATTCGGTCGAGAGAGTGATTGAGAGTTTAAACACGTCCCTAAACATAGAGTGTGAGAGTTCCCTATTACTAAATATTTTATGTGTAAGGAAGTCTGGTCGGTTAGGTCGGCATCGTGCATGATTGGTGATTGTTACTTGTTGTGTGCAGAGAATAGTGAGACTTTGATTTGTTTGATTGAGTTTCTTTCATGTGTGGGTTGCGTTTCTAGATGAAATAGTTTAGGTTGAATTGTTAGAGATTGAACTTCGATTTAGTTGGTCTTGTCACTTGTGAATTTGAGCGAGATTCAATTTTTACTTGTTTGAGGACAAACAAAAGCTTAAGCATGGGGTGATTTGATGACGTTAGATTTACCACGTTTATCTCACCACATTTGAGCAAAACTCCCCGCTTTGTACACCTATTTGTGATAGTTGTAGGAACTTTCATGAAAATTGTGTGTTATTGTCCTCTAGCCCTCTTTTGGTCAATTTTATGTTGTTTCGAGTTTTTTTGGTTGAGATTTCAGATTACCATATTGTGGAGGACCTTTCTACGAGCTCAACGCTTCAAACAGGGACCAATTCGGAGTTCAGACGAAGCGGGAATCATCAAACAAAGCATGGAGCTGGAATTATTTTTCCCAGCTCCAAAAGTGCGCTTTTTGGACAAAAAAGTACGCCGGATTACTTTTTGGGTGCCTCCGGGCGCACTTTTCAGCGATGCTCTAGAAAATTTTTGCCAACTTTCAAAAGTGCGCCTTTTACAAGAAAAAGTGCACCGTCTAGATTGTAGAGGAAAAGTTGGGTTTTTAAGCCTGAGAAAAAGACAGACTTGATGAACTCTTCAGACTTCATTCTGATTTGACGAACGAGACACTCTCGAAGAAGGATTTTGAAGCTTTAAAGTGACGATTAAGCGAGGCGAAGCGAGGATTAACTCAGGAGTTTCGAAGATTCATCAGGATTATGTTTTCTCGGAGTAAGATGTCTTCTTCTCCGGTTTTTTTCTCCTTTGTTTTTGTGATTTCTTCTGTAGTGATGTCGAGCTAAACTCTTAGGGTTGTTTAGATTAGATGAAGCGTTACTAAGGATTTTGTATGGATGATGTCGGGTTTCTAACCCATTTTTGTTAATCGATGTTTATTCAGACTTAGATGCGATTTCTCCTAAACCCTAATTTAAACGTTTTGATCCTGACAAATTGATCAATTGTTAGTTTCTAAGTTTATCTTTGATTTGCGGGTCTGACCATGAACGCATTTCAATCTAGAGTTTAGGAGGTCGTTAGGTTCTCCAATAGTTTGACCACAGGATTGGAAGGACCTAATCTCTTTGCATGATCATGTGACATTTCATCGTTCTTGTTCGTTCTTGATTATTTGCAAGTTAGCTTGACCATAGGAGCTCGTAGATTTGATAGAATAGAATCTCTACAGCCTGACCATGGAGTAGAGATTACAAAAGGAAATGTCAAGTCATCAAGTCTGTTAAAACTGAGATTGCATTACTTCATCCATCTTAACCGAACTAGCGTGGATTCGAGTCTGAACAACCGCCTTAGTCTATCTTAAAAACCCCAATTTGCTTTGTTTGCTTGCTTGATTTAATTGTTTTCTTAGTTTCATTAGTTCATAAACCAAATTCAACCAAACGACAAATCCCCTAAATAACTTATTCCACAACCGATGAGTGATAGAAAAAGAAGACCTTTGAGAAATAACGATCTCTTTGGAGCGATCCATCGAGTAAAACTAGTGTGCATCAATTTGATAACGAGATTTTTAGGCCCCAACAACAAATAAACCTGAGAGTTCTCAGAGTCGTATTCCCACGGGTCTACTCGAGCTACATCACTCAGTTTAGTTCTGCTAGTCAGCGAAATCGTTTTGACTGAAGATTTGATGCGAAAATAGAAAAATGTCGAAACTAACTAACAGCTAAAACACAAATAAAAAGTAGGATCAACTTTGGGGGAAAGGTCTTGCTTGGGTTTGTATCCTTCTAAGAAATTATGAGAAAATGCAACTACAGAACTGGCTAGACATAGATGACAATCAGTTTCAGGTTCTAAAAGTTGGGTCGGTCACCTCTACAACCAAGAACCACTTGCAACACACCCTAACTCACATTCAACTAACAATCCAAAAGCACCACATCAATCTCACCATATGGAAAACGGTAAGCAAATCCAAGAAGATATTAAGCAATGTGAAAAGTTAAATGCCAACGAGAATGGGAAGCAGTGAAAGAGTGAAAAAACAAAGCACAATCACCAACCATTTAACGACAAGAACTCAATTGACCAACATGCATGCATTGCAACGAGACCACCCCGACACTTAAACTGGACATTGTCCTCAATGGACCAAAACAGAATGGGGATGATACAGTGTACCTAGAATTGGCTAGTGGGAGGGTGAGGAGGCAAGGTGAGCACCAATGATGACGACCTACACAATAAACAAACACAAAAGGAACAAACAGTACGTGGAAAACTGACTCAAAAACTCAAAACAGACTCCAGACTTGGGTTGCCTCCCATGAAGCGCTCTTTCTTTAATGTCTTTGAGCTAGACAATAGCTAGAGAATTAGCAGTCTAGGTCCTATCCAAGAAATTTCCTCGATTCTCTAACTCAAGTTCTCAATTCTGGTCGTAGTCTCCACCTTTTCAGCTAAGATTTGTTCCAAGAGGAAGTATATATGGGACTTCTGATGTTGGTAATGGTGGGATGGTTGAGGTTCTTCTTCATAATCCTGGTGGTAGTGTGTAGCTTCTGGTTCAAACCAGGAACTCAAGGTTGGTGGTTCCTCATTCCAGTCTGGCATAGATGGTTGTCATAATATACTCCACTCTTGGTTGTAATCATTAAGTGGCATTCCATTGTTGTACCACCCTTGGTTGCTACCGAACCTGTATTCCTGCATCTCAAAACTCAAGAGCAGTACCCAGGTAAATCATGATAAAGATGGAGAGAAAAGAGATGATAAAAAGAATGAATGAAAAGGTTAAACGCACAATGCCTGTCCTGGAAAAAAAAAGTCCCCGGCAACGGCGTCAATTTGATGAAGAGATTTTTAGGCCCCAACACCAATAAACCTGAGAATTCTCATAGTCGTATTCCCACGGGTCTACTCGAGCTACATTACTCAGTTTAGTTCTGCTAGTTAGCGAAATCGTTTTATCGAAGATTTGATGTGAAAATAGAAAAATGTAGAAACTAACTAACCGCTAAAACAAAAATAAAAAGTAGGATCAACTGTGGGGGAAAAGTCTTGCTTGGGTTTGTATCCTTCTAAGAAATTACGAGAAAATACAGCTACAGAACTGGCAGGACATAGATGACAATCAATTTCAGGTTCTAAAAGTTGGGTCGGTCGACTATACAACCAAGAACCACTTGCAACACACCCTAACTCACATTCAACCAACAATCCAATAACAAACTGAACAGAAAACCACAAATAGGTAAACTGCAGAAAACCTCGAATTACAGAGAAGTCTAAGAACAGGGCGACAAGATAATAAAATAGATCATCAATCATCATTAATCCATAATCCAATTCAACGTATCAACTCATAATCTCAAAGAAATCAACAAAACCCAAGCAATAAAAGAAAACCTAGCTACTCATGAGATTAATCAGAAAGAAAGCTGCAAACCATAGATTCATCAAGGTTGGTCTTGATTCCTCCACTATTAACAAGCTGATCTTCAAACAATTAATTCTCATCATTAACTTGTTCGCACTTGTTCGTCATCTACTGTTCCCCTCGTCGATTTGGGAATTGATTTCCCAATCCTCCTGTGTTGTTCGACTGTCCCTGCTATTCTTTTCTAATTTCATACCTCTGCTTCAGTCTCCCATCCCCCAAATATATTTCTCCTGGCCACCACTTTAAATAATGATGATGGGCATCCTCTTAATACCAAACCAACGCCTAAACACATAGCCCATGTGAACAAACTTTCCCAAATCCAAATAAATCCAATTCTTTCTCTTTAATAATTCCCAGCTCATTTTGGTAAATTCACTCCAGCTCGATCTCCAACATCGTATATATCCTGAAATGTATCAAAAACATGCAAAATGACATAAAACAGCCCCAAGGGCCAAGGAGTACGAAAATTCACGCAAAATCATGCAATATGATCAAGTAGAGTACGAAAAATGTCGTCTACTGAGGGACTGAATACATCAATAATTAGGCGCATCAAATCACCCCACACTTAGACTTTTGCTTGTCCTCAAGCAAGAACTCTAACGCAACTATCACCAACCTGAATGAGCAAACCGAAAACCTCTTGGTTCTTAGAATGATGTATATAGTGCTTCTATCAAAGAAGAGGATTACCCGACTAACCACACAGTTAAAACCAAACTCTGCTAGAGTAAAAGAGGAACAAGACTTTAACGAGCTAGTGAACAACCTGACTTTATAAAGGCAAGACAATACTTACTTCCGCTACACTTACTCTAGGACGCAACCCGACACTTGCTAAATGAGGGAACATGACTTGAACAAAATTGAAGAGCATTTATTTTCCTTTTCTTTTCTTTTTTTCATTAATTTTTCCAATTGATTTATTTTCGGATGGTCGGTACAGTGTGGATACCACCAGGTATAGAGCAACTGGAAACCTTTGGAATTCCGCATTATCCTAGACCCCAGCCACGATCGGGAGTAGGTTAGAAGAAGAATGCCACATTGAGACTTCCATTTGGGACTACAACAATGGGCGGGCACATATGCCAGCTCGTGAATTGACCCACACTTTTTCTCTGATTGGGAACATCAACATCAATTTAAAGCATGAAATTAAAAAAAAATCTCTTATCTAGACTCGATCATGGCATCAAACTAGAGGATCCGAGCATTAGATAGACCAAGTATTCCACATTACCAAGTCAACTGTTCACTAACACGATAAGGGCGAGTTTCTAGAAAACTACAGGTAAGAAAAGTGGGAAATGGTCATAATACAGGTTCTCACACACACATTTGGTCAAGCAAAAGCACCACATCAATCTCACCATATGGAAAACGGTAAGCAAATCCAAGAAGATATTAAGCAATGTGAAAAGTTAAATGCCAACGAGAATGGGAAGCAGTGAAAGAGTGAAAAACAAAGCACAATCACCACCCATTTAACGACAAGAACTCAATTGACCAACATGCATGCATTGTAACGAGACCACCCCACACTTAAACTGGACATTGTCCTCAATGGACCAAAACAGAATGGGGATGATACAGTGTACCTAGAATTGGCTAGTGGGAGGGTGAGGAGGCAAGGCGAGCACCAATGATGACGACCTACACAATAAACAAACACAAAAGGAACAAACAGCACATGCAAAACTGACTCAAAAACTCAAAACAGACTCCAGATTTGGGTTGCCTCCCATGAAGCGCTCTTTCTTTAATGTCTTTGAGCTAGACAATACCTAGAGAATTAGCAGTCTCTGTCCCATCCAAGAAGTTTTCTCGATTCCCTGACTCAAATTCTCAATCCTGGCCGTAGTCTCCACCTTTTCAGCTTGGATTTCTGCTAAGATTTGTTCCAAGAGGAAGTCTGTATGGGACTTCTGATGTTGGTACTGGTGGGAGGGTTGAGGTTCTTCTTCGTAATCCTAGTGGTAGTGTGTAGCTTCTGGTTCAAACCAGGAACTCAAGGTTGGTGGTTCCTCATTCCAGTCTGGCATAGATGGTTGTCATGATATACTCCACTCTTGGTTGTAATCATTAAGTGGCATTCCATTGTTGTACCACCCTTGTTGCTATCAAACCTGTAGTCCTGCATCTCAAAACTCAAGAGCACTACCCAGATAAATCATGATAAATATGGAGAGAAAAGAGATGATAAAAAGAACGAATGAAAAGCTTAAACGCACAATGCCTTTCCTAGAAAAAAAAGTCCTCGGCAACGGCGCCAATTTGATGAAGAGATTTTTAGGCCCCAACACCAAATAAACCTGAGAGTTCTCAGAGTCGTATTCCCACGGGTCTACTCGAGCTATATTACTCAGTTTAGTTCTGCTAGTGAGCGAAATCGTTTTGATCGAAGATTTGATTTGAAAATAGAAAATTGTAGTAACTAACTAACAGCTAAAACACAAATAAAAAGTAGGATCAACTGTGGGGGAAAGGTCTTGCTTGGGTTTGTATCATTCTATACAATTATGAGAAAATGCAGCTACAGAACTGGCAGGACATAGATGACGATCAGTTTTAGGTTCTAAAAGTTGGGTCAGTCGACTCTACAACCAAGAACCACTTGCAACACACCCCAACTCACATTCAACCAACAATCCAATAGCAAACTGAACAGAAAACCCTAAAACAGGTAAACTGTAGAAAATCTCGAATTACAGGGAAGTCTAAGAACGGGGCGACATGATAATAAAATTGATCATCAATCATCATTAATCCACAATCCAATTCAACGTACCAACTCATAATCTCAAAAAAATCAACAAAACCCAAGCAAGAAAAGAAAACCTAACTACTCATGAGATTAATCAGAAAGAAAGCTGCAAACTGCCGATTCATCAAGATTAGCCTTGATTCCTCCACTATTAACAAGCTGATCTTCAAACAATTAATTCTCATCATTAACTTGTTCGCACTTGTTCGTCATCTACGGTTCCCCTCGTCGATTTGGGAATTGATTTCCCAATCCTCCTGTGTTGTTCGACTGTCCCTGCGATTTGTTTCTAATTTCATACCTCAGCTTCAGTATCCCAAATATATTTCTCCTGGCAGCCACTTTAAATAATGATGATGGGCTTGTAATATGATGATGGGCATCCTCTTAAAACCAAACCAACGCCTAAACACATAGCCCATGTGAACAAACTTCCACTTTAGTTATTTGATGATGATCTGATCCTTTCCCAAATCCAAATAAATCCAATTCTTTTCTTTAATAATTCCCAACTCATTTTGGTAAATTCACTCCAGGTCGATCTCCAACATCGTATATATCCTGAAATGCATAAAACACATGCAAAACGACATAAAACGGCCCCAAGGGCCAAGGAGTACGAAAATTACCGCAAAATCAAGCAAAATGATCAAGTAGAGTATGAAAAATGTCGTCTAATGAGGGACTGAATACGTCAATAATTAGGCGCATCAATGATGCTGTGCCATAACTAGCTCACTACCGAGTCATGAATCCGACCGAGACAATAATCTGCGACACGCTAGGATTGCCACAGCCATGACCGAGAACCTTGGTATTCCTAGTCCAATTCAGAATAGGAATGTCGAGCATTGAGATGTCCATACTAGACGAGGGAATGAGCCGAGAGGAAATCGAGTGAGAAGGGTCAGATGAAACAGTAGCATGGTTAGGGGAAATATTAGTGGAAATATGGGAAGTAGTGGGTGTTTGGGAATGGGTAAGGGAGGTATAGTGTCGAGCTGTAAAACAGTGATATCAAATAACTACTAAGCTAGAAAGCTAGGGTAGATCGTATTCCACGGGTCTTCTAACAATTGACTACTCAAAGAAGCTGGTAATTTATTCAGGTTTAACACTTTGTGCGTGGTGTGAGTTCCACGACTTCTAATTCTAGAAAATGCACGGAAATTAAAAATTAAAACTGAAAAAACAGATCGAAAGATTGGTTGACTAACAAAGATGACAGACAAGCTTAGACTTTGAATCCCCCTTCGTTCACCAGAGCATTGGCAATCAACAGATCAGCGGATTTCAATTCTCGTTCAATCAATTCTAAGACACCACCATAACTCCTGACCCTTAGGTTTAAGACTGGCGAACGTTCGCTCTATCCGATATAGCTACCAAGATTAATTAGTCGCCCGGGTACGGTCGCCTCTCGCAACGACTTAACTAACTGGTGTAATTACTAACGATTTATGAGTTACTCTTGCAGTGGATTAACCCTAACTAGTTCCTACGAAAGGCACACTCCAATGATTAGGTTAATTGTTCGATTTGATGTTTTAAAGTAAGGCTAGCGTTCGCTTCTATCCTTAGCTTAACAAGAATCTAATCTAGGTGATCAATCCAGATAAGAAACATAAACAACGAAGAACAAATCAAACATGAAAGAGAAACTGATTGAACTTTGAATCTAATCACCGCCGATCCGTGACCGCTTTAAAGCTTTGGGTCATTTAGGGTTCATCTAGTCTAAGCTCTAAGAGTTTAGCTACTCATGTTCATAACAAAAGAATCAAAGGCAAAGACAAAGTTCAGCTTGAACAGAGGAAGAACAGAAAAGAATCTGAAAAACCTAATTAAGACGACTCCGGCGAAGCTTCGATCTCCAGTAATCTTCAATCCTAGCTCCGAGTCTCTGAGGTGATAGGATGGCGTGACGATCTCTTCCTGGCTCTCCGAACTCTAAACTCTACTCCAGAACTCCAAAGAATTCTGAAAGTTATTGGTATTATGAGGTATCTCTCCATTGGGCCGCCGGTTAAGTATTTATACTTAACCCTAATACCACCGGATTTTGCCTTGAGTTTTCGCCGAAAACCTGCTGAGTTTTTGCCAAAAACTTGAGTGTAAATGACTTGAATGCTCGGCTGTTTCTCCTGTGATTTTTAGATCTTAGGGTTCTTGGCGAAAACTTGGAGTTTTCGCTGAAAACTCTCTTTGTTGAACTCAGCCGATTTCTTCTTGAGTTTTTGCCGAAAACCTGGGGATTTTCGCCGAAAACTTCAGTGTAATTGGGAGCAGGATTTGGTTCGACTCGATTGACTCCTTGGATCGATTCCGGTGCGATTCCTCGAGGTTCCAACGCCTTAGACCCGTCCTTGGCTACTTCATTTGACGGCAAAAACCTGAGCTAACATGAAAACACTAGAAAACCATCAAATAAACCCGAAACGGGCCAAAATAACACAAATCGCACGAGATAGAGCAGTTGAGTGAATATTCGCTATTTTACCCTAAAAACCATGTCTTAAGCAAGGAAATGTCGCTTAAATGAGGCTGATAATCACGTCAAATCGAGTGTCATCATATAGTCAAGAGTCAAAGAAGTGGAAGAGGAGGTAGTGGAGTCGTTATTCACATGGATCGGTGGATGAAGAGTGTTCGGGTTGGGTGCATGAGAAGGATGAGACGGAGAGGTAGGCACAGTAGGAAGGTTATCATCAAAGTGAGGGAAATGAAGGGGTGTAAGTGCAAGTTAGTTCGGTAGAGACCCAATGAGTGGTAGTGAAACACAGACTCCTAAACACAACATGATAAGCAGTATAAATATTTTGTTATCGTGGGTCATATCATAAATAGCCCTTGTGATGATCATTATAACCAAGAAAAACACACCGAACTATTCTAGAGGAAAGTTTTGTGCGATCCTTTTTGGGGAAAAGGACGAAGCATGTACAACTGAAAATCTGAAGTCGTGAATAATCAGAAGGACGAGAATAGAGTGTATCATAAGGTGATATGTTACCAAGGACCAAGGTAAGCTATCAGTTGACCAAGAAAACAATCGCCCGGATAACTTCAACCCCAAAACTGAGCTGGAACCTGAGACTGAATAAGAATTATCAGCATGAGATCAAGAATATGTTGATGTTTACGCTCAACTAGATAATTATTCTCGGAAACCCCGGGACAATATAGTTGAAATAAGATCCCATGCCACAAATAAAAATCATGAAGATCAGTAGAGGCAACCTCAAGATTAGAACGAAACTTTTTAACGATTTTTCTGAAATTGTGTCTGAACCATAGTCACAAATTCCTGAAGAGCAGCATTTAGTTCAGATTTCAACTTTAGAACATATACCCACACAAAAGAAGTCTTGTGATCTATAAACAAGGAAAAATAACGAAACCCAAGATGAGATGTAGTGGAGCAGGGTCCCCATAAGTTGGTATGAACAAGATCAAACATATCAGCCACGTCTCTTTTATTTAAATGGAAGGTTTGAGCAATAGTTTTTGCTTCAATACAATCAACACACTGCAGAATCACAGAATCCTTCGTTTTAAACTCAACATGCAACTTATTCTTTCGAAACATATCCATAAGTCTTGCAAAATAAGGATGTCCTAACCGAGAATGCCATAACGACCACAAACTATATGAACTATGAGTAACAGAAGAAGAGAAATGAGAAAAATTATCTCCATTGGTTGTTGACCTCTCTAAATGCGAGAAGGAAGCGCCAATCCATCCAACAAAAAATTACAACAAGTCCTACTTCCCATTCTCATCGTCCTCTTGGTCTGATGATCCTAAATAACAAAACCAATCAGAGACAGACAAGACAACCATTCTAATCTCTTACAGGCTTACTAGTTTGCTTGCCTTATTAAGCTTACTGGATTATTGGTTTTACTGTTACACTTTGTGCATGTCAGGCCCTCTTTCTATTGTTTCTTTGCTGATTTCATTGTGAGGTATGGTGAGAAGGTCACCATGACACCTAGGAGAGCTACGAGGAGAGTTGATGATTAGCATGCCGGTGAGTCATCAATGCTAGGTACAACCAGGACGTTCATACCTACCTTTTGACTTCTAGTTTTGATACGGATTTCTAGGATTTCTTTTAGTTATCTGCCATTGGATGTTCTCTTGTTCTCCTTTTCTTATTGATTATTAGTTATTGGATGTATTGGTTTATTGGTTTGGATGTGTGGGTTTGGATTTTCTATTGGCTTCTATTTCTTCATTTATCGGTTTGTGTGATGTAATGTGTGTGAATGTATGTCGAGTTCGAGTTAGTAACACCTGAATTAGTAATGCACGGGTTAAACCAGTGGTTTAACTGGGTATTCTATGGTAGGGTGTTACACATATGATTAAAAGATGCTGAATCAAGAAACCACTTATGTATAATACATAGTGTTCAAGAAGGCATTAGCGAGTAGGCGGGTGGTGAGCCTCTGCCTAGAGCCAAGCTTGCCTAGGCGTTCTACCAAAATTCATAAAATTACAGGAAATATTTTGCAATATCTTACTTAATCATGAAATCAACAACCTTAATATTTTGAGTATAGGTAATAGGTGTAAACAAGTAGTGAACACATAATATTAATATAGGTGTCAACAAGCAAACAACAAACTTTTAATATAGGTGTCACACTGTCAGCAAGCAACCATAATCTCCTTGTAAAGACAACAACACAACATATATTAATATATTAAATTATAAATAATCATTCATTACCACCGACTGAACAACAAGCTAACAAAACAGGGTATAATATATATATATATATTATATATATATTGGACACCACAACACTACAAGTAAGTTGGGAAGATAGGAAGAGAATGAAAAGATAAAGCTGCTGTTTAAGGTTCCGTTTTTTTTTTTTTTGAACCCAACGTTGTGGGAGTTGTTTAGGTTCGGAACCAAAACATGCATTTTAGTTTTTTTTTTACTGTCTTTTTCCGCCTCGTCCGCCAAGTCGTCGCCTCGTCCGCTTAAGCGGCCGCTTAGATGGTCGTTTTTGCCAAAGTGAAGCGATCGACCTCCACCCAACGCCTCGCGCCTAAGCAGCCGCCTAGTTCCATTATTTGGAACACTGCTTATAAGTATCTTGACTAGCCGTTACCACTTCGTCCTAGCACATGTAGTTGAGGGATTGGATTTAACCTAACTCAAGGCTCGTAGCCCAGTTGGTTAAGGTGTTTTCCTAATGTAGCAAAAAATACATAGAGGTTCCGAGTTTGAATTCTAATATTTAGAGATTCTAACTTCTCCTTAGAGAGTGAAAAGTTAAAATTTATAATTTGGTTGACTAGTGTCTTGAGTTGACTCATTGGTCTTCCAATGCAAGGATTTAACATGGTTGACTCGGGTTGAATGAGGTTGCTTGGGAGACAACCCACATTTGGAGCAAGATCGAAGTTTAACTGAATTGGGTATCTGAAGATCAACATGTTCGATTGAGTATTCTTCGCATCAACAAGCAAACATTCAACCTCGAGTTAAAATAAATCATATAATTGTGCTAATTAATATTTTATGATTCCATTCTCATTCATTAAGGAATTTTAATCATGACAAACTCGATATCATCTTCTCCTACATCATATTTAATATGCGCTCCTATTGGAGAATGTCAAGTGTTGTATTTCACTGAGTCCCCTGAGTTTAACTCCGGTGAAAGTAAATAGTTTTCTATTTAGTATATAGTTGATAAAGGGACTAGTTTGAATTGCATTGAAATAACAATAACTAGAAGCGGTTTAATATGAGATATTTAAATATCTAGTTTCTAAAGAGACTTAGATATTGAATTTAAGAAATTGGTTTTTAAGAGAAAAATATAAGATATTCTTTTTTTGGCCGGAGCTATTGAAAAGAAATGAGAATAAAATAATAAAAGCAAAGACATGAAACCACAACTAGATTTTAAGCAAATGCCAAAGTTAGAAAGAAAAACCAAAATCAATATTACTTTTGAGATATTCACCCTTCCAGATTCGATTTTAGTTTGAACTTGGACCTTTTGGATCCTAGCTTACCCACTTTTTCTAGCTCAAGGTTTGAACTTGGGATGAGTATTGTCTCGTGCAAAATGCTCTAAACCTATTTTTCCCTTTGAAACTGTCTCATTAAAAATTAACCAAAATGGTTATTTTATTAATTATTTCAATTATTAATGGGTGGTTGTAACAACCGCCCTCATCATAAACAAAAAGATGAGAATAAATGGAAATAAGCCTATCACTTATTTTTCATTCCACTTTCAAAATTTCTCAGTACGATCTGTAACCGTTTTAATCATCTCCCTCGAAATATCGCGCTTATAATTCAATTTCTCTTTGGCATCATCATTCACATATTCGTCGCCAATCGATGGAAAATCCTTCATAAGCATTAACTCCATCTCCATCCATTTAGTCTTCTCGATCTCGTCATTCAACTTCTCTATCATCTTCCTCAAGATTTTATCCAATAGAGCTAGTTTCATGATTGAGCATGTTATTTTCCTGCTTCTTTTGAGGCAGGCCCTTGAACTTCTTCGGCACATCGATTGCTTCTGGTACAAATGGCTAAACCTCTGGCTTGGGATAAATGGTACATGAGGGGTATGATTGCACCTCGACTCGCCCGTTGCGGTGAAGCTATTGTTGACAGAAGGTGAGATCACAAACCAACATTTTGGAGAGGTTGCAAAATTTCGTGAGTCATTGGATTGGAAATGTTGAGCATATTTACGAGGAAATCAATCATGCGAGTGACTCCCCTGTCAACATTGATCACTTTTTTTTTACCGATCTACACGTTCTGTTTCAATTTCTATTATTATGTTATGTCATATATGATTTTTTAGACTTCTTCATTTCATTGGACTGAATAGTAGGCACGAGAAGTATATTTGGTGAGCGGTGATAAATATATTAATTTATTGGGATAAATAATTGTTCTTGGTTAATTGTCTAATTCTACTTCTCAAACTTTCAATCAAAAAATAGATGACTTGAGCCGAAACCACAAAACTGAAATAAATATTGAGCATGCTGAACATACTTAAACTTGAGGCCTATATAGAAAATCGTACTAGGCCAGTGGGGGTTATAGATCAATGGGCTTGTAAAGTGAGTTTACTCTTAATAATTTAATATAATTATTCATTTTAACTTTATTTTTTGGCTCTATTATTAAGAGTTCAATGTAGATCAAGAAAAATTAAAGAACAATTGAAACACTGAGTTTCAATCATTCACATAAAGTTCTATCAAGAGCCAAAAAAATAGTCAACAGAATGATAGTTAGTTTAGTCTTTATTCCAATCATTAATATGCGGCTATTACAAATTTTTTCATCAAGTGACGATAAACGGAAACAAATCGATTACTTATTTTTATATCCACTTTCGAGATCCTCAATCTGCTCAGTAACTTTCTTTTTCATATCCTTTACAATCTCGCGCTTACAGTTCAATTCTACTTTCGCGCCAAAATCCAGATCCCCGCAACTAGTCGTTGGCCAGTCCTCTTTCAGTAGTAACTCTATCTCCAACAATTGATTCTTCTCACGTTGATTCTCAACGCCTTCTTCATCTTCTCCACCTTTCTTTAGACAGAGCCTCATGATTCAACATATACTTCTCTTGTTTTCTCTGAGGCAATTTCTTATACTTTTTCAGCATGCCAGTTGCGTCAGCCTCAGACGGCCAGACCTCCACCTCATCTTTTTTACCCTTTCCACGAAAATTGTAGATGATAAATGCGCAAGTTGCTACTCCACATAAAGTTGTGATATGCTCTAGTTTTTTTAGTAACCCATTCTTTCTCTTCGTGAAAGTTGTTTTCCTGGCAGTTTCATCACTAATGAGTTTATGTTGCACCTTTGATCTCACCATGATTTTTACTTAATTTTTTTTCTATTGAGTTTTGGGTGATTATAAGATTAGATTGTGACGGGGTATTTATATACACATTGTACAAAGAAAAGACATAAACTTGCCATTAAATTTGATGCAAACATGGGAACAAATTTAATGATTTTTTGTTAAATTACAAATTTGAGTGAAAGTATGGAAATTATTTAAATATGATGCTAAGTTGTAAAAAATTATGAGTTTGTCCGACTTGACAATGACACTTTTCATTAAATGAATAATGAATGCAGTTTAAATTTGAAGATATTTTTTTTTTTTGTGGTTAATTATTTTTTCATATCAAGATCTATTTTTTGTTATGATTTGTTATGTTAGATTCATTTGTTTGAAATTTTCATACTTATAAGTACCTTGACTCACCGTTACCACTTCGTGCTAGCATATGTAGTTGAGGAATTGGATTTAACCTAACTTAAGGCTCGTAGCCCAGTTGGTTAAGGTTTTCGACTAATGTAGGAAAGAATACTTAGCAGTTCTGAGTTTGAATTCTAATATTTAGAGGTTATAAGTATGAATTCTAACTTCTCCTTAAAGAGTGAAAAGTTAAAATTTATAATTTGGTTGACCAGTGTCTTGAGTTGACACATTGTTCTTCCAAAGCAAGGATTTAACTTGGTTGACTCGGGTTGTATGAGCTTGACTCGGAGCCAAACCCACTCTAGTGAAAGTAAATAATTTTTTGTTTAGTATATTGTTGATAAATGGGATAGCTCGAATTGCATTGAAATAACAATAACTAGAGGCTGTTTGATATGAGATTTTGAAATAGCTAGTTGCTTTAGAGATTTAGATATCAAATTTAAGAAATTAATTTTAAACAAAAAATATAAAATATGCTTCTTTAGTGGGATATATTGAAAAGAAATGAGAAGAAAATATAAAAGCAAAGGCATGAAACCACAACTAGATTTTGAGCTAACGCCGAATTATGAAAGAAAAACAAAATCAATATTATTTTTGATATATTCACCTTTCCGGATCCTAGTTTTGTTTTTGCTGAAGGATCCAATTTTAGTTTGAACTTGTTCCTTTTAGATCCTATTTGGACGTTACCACTTTGTGCTAGCACATGTAGTTGAGGGATTGGATTTAAACTAACTCAAGGCTCGTAGCCCAGTTGGTTAAGGTTTTTTACTAATGTAGTAACGAATACTTAGAGGTTCCAGAGTTTGAATTCTAATATTTAGAGATTCTAACTTCTCCTTAGAGAGTGAGAAGTTAAAATTTATAATTTGGTTGACCAATGTCTTGACTTGACTCATTGTTCTTCCATTGCAAGGATTTAACATGGTTGACTTGGGTTGGATGAGGTTGCTTGGGAGCCAACCCATATTTGGACCAAGATCGAAGTTTAACTGAATTGGGCTATCTGAAGATCGTTCGATTGAGTATTCTTCGCATCAACAAGAAAACATTCAAGCTCGAGTAAAAATAAATCATATAATTGTGCTAATTAATGTTTTATGATTCCATTCTCATTCATTAAGGAATTTTAATCATGAGAAACTCGATATTATCTTCTCCTACATCATATTTAATATGCGCTCCTATTGGAGAATGTCAAGTGTTGTATTTCACTGAGTTCTATCGAGTTTCACTCCGATGAAAGTAAATATTTTTTATTTAGTATAAAGTTGATAAAGGGACTAGTTCTAATTACATTGAAATAACAATAACTAGGGCGGTTTAATATGAGATTTTTAAATATCTAGTTACTAAAGAGACTTAGATATCGAATTTAAGAAATTGATTTTTAAGACAAAAATATAAGATATGCTTTTTTGGCGGGAGATATTGAAAAGAAATGAGAAGAAAATAATAACAGCAAAGACATGAAACCACAACTAGATTTGAGCAAATGCCAAATTTAGAAAGAAAAACCAAAATCAATATTACTTTTGAGATATTCACCCTTCCGGATTCGATTTTAGTTTGAACTTGGACCTTTTGGATCCTAGCTCACCCACTTTTTCTAGCTCATGATACTTCCTGTTTCAATTAAGTTTTCAGGTATATAACCGTTGGACTGAGTATTGTCTCGTGCAAAATGCTCTAAACCTGTTTTTTCCTTTGAAATTGTCTCATTAAAAATTAACCAAAATGGTTATTTTATTAATTATTTCAATTATCAACCACCCTCATTATAAACAAAAAGATGAGAAGAAATGGAAATAAGCCTATCCTTATTTTTCTTTCCACTTTCAAAATTTCTTAGTACGCTCTGTAACCGTTTCAATCACCTCCCTCGAAATATCGCGCTTATAATTCAATTTCTCTTTCGCATCATCATTCACATATTCGTCGCTAATCGATGGAAAATCCTTCATAAGCAGTAACTCCATCTCCATCCATTTATATTTCTCCATCTCGTCATTCAACTTCTCTATCATCTTCCTCAAGCTTTTATCCAATAGAGATAGTTTCACGATTGAGCATGTTATTTTCCCGCTTCTTTTGAGGCAGGCCCTTGAACTTCTTCGGCACATCGATTGCTTCTGGTACAAATGGCTAAACCTCTGGCTTGGGATAAATGGTACATGAGGGGTATGATTGCACGTCGACTCGCACGTTGCAGGTGAAGCTATTGTTGACAGAAGGTGAGATCACAAACCAACATTTTGGAGAGGTTGCAAAATTTCGTGATCTTGGATTAGTAATGTTGAGCATATTTACGAGGAAAGCAATCATGCGGGTGACTCCCTGTGAACATTGATCACTTTTTTTTACCGATCTACACATTCTGTTTCAACTTCTATTATTATGTTTGTCATATATGATTTTTTAGACTTCTTCATTTCATTGAGACTGAATAATTTGTTGGGATAAATAATTATTCTTGGTTAATTGTCTAATTCTATTTCTCAAACTTTTTGTGATAAAATAGTTGACTTGAGCCTAAACTACAAAACTGAAATAAATATTGAGCATGCTGAACATACTTAAACTTGAGGCCTATGTGGAAAATCGTACTAGGCCAGTGGGGGTTATAGATCAATGGGCTTGTAAAGTGAGTTTACTCTTAATAATTTAATATAATTATTCATTTTAACTTTATTATTTTGGCTCTATTACTAAGAGTTCAATGTAGATCAAGAAAAATTAAAGAACAATTGAAACACTGAGTTTCAATCATTCACATAAAGTTCTATCAAGAGCGAAAAAAAATAGTCAACAGAATGATAGTTAGTTTAGTCCTTATTCCAATCATTAATATGCGGCTATTACAAATTTTTTCATTAAGTGACGATAAACGGAAACAAATCGATTACTTATTTTTATATCCACTTTCGAGATCCTCAATCTGCTCAGTAACTTTCTTTTTCATACCTTCACAATCTCGCGCTTACAGTTCAATTCTTCTTTCGCGCCAAAATTTAGATCCCCGCCACTAGTCGTTGGCCAGTCCTCTTTCAGTAGTAACTCTATCTCCAACAATTGATTCTTCTAACATTGATTCTTCAACGCCTTCTTCATCTTCTCATACCTTTCTTTAGACAGAGCCTCATGATTCAACATATACTTCTCTTGTTTTCTCTGAGGCAATTCCTTATACTTTTTCAGTATGCCAGTTGCGTCAGCCTCAGACGGCCAGAACTCCACCTCATTTTATTTTAACTTTACTATTTCCATTATTAAATTTGTGATGATAAATTGCCATGAAACTGGTTCACTTCACATAAAGTTATAGATGCCATCTCAACTTAGTTTTTTAGTCCTATTCAATCTTTTCGGAAATTTTTTCTTAAGTTTACATACACTAAATCGATTATTATTTTTTACCCTTTGGATCTCACCCAGTAATTTTTTTTATTTTTTATTCGCTGCTTAGGTTATTGGGTTTTTAAATTAGATTCGTGCGGGCAGTCTCTTTCATATAACTCTATGTACAAGAACAGATCTAAACTTCTTCACTTCAATTTTTTGACAACTCATGATCAACATTTTTACTTTTTGTTAAATTACAAATTTGAGTGAAAGTATGGAAATTATTTAAATATGATGCTAAATTGTAAAAAATTATGATTTTGTCCGACTTGGCAATGACACTTTTCATTAAATGAATAATGAATGCAATTTAAATTTGAAGATATCTTTTTTTTTTGTGGTTAATTATTTTTTCATATCAGGATCTATTTTTTGTTATGATTTGTTATGTTACATTCATTTGTTTGAAATTTTCATACTTATAAGTACCTTGACTCACCGTTACCACTTCGTGCTAGCATATGTAGTTGAGGAATTTGATTTAACCTAACTTAAGGCTCGTAGCCCAGTTGGTTAAGGTTTTCGACTAATGTAGGAAAGAATACTTAGCAGTTCTGAGTTTGAATTCTAATATTTAGAGGTTATAAGTATGAATTCTAACTTCTCCTTAAAGAGTGAAAAGTTAAAATTTATAATTTGGTTGACCAGTGTCTTGAGTTGACACATTGTTCTTCCAAAGCAAGGATTTAACTTGGTTGACTCGGGTTGTATGAGCTTAACTCGGAGCCAAACCCACTCTAGTGAAAGTAAATAGTTTTTGGTTTAGTATATAGTTGATAAATGGGATAGTTCGAATTGCATTGAAATAACAATAACTAGAGGTTGTTTGATATGAGATTTTCAAATAGCTAGTTGCTTTAGAGATTTAGATATCAAATTTAAGAAATTATTTTTTAACAAAAAATATAAAATATGCTTCTTTGGTGGGATATATTGAAAAGAAATGAGAAGAAAATATAAAAGCAAAGGCATGAAACCACAACAAGATTTTGAGCTAATGCCGAATTATGAAAGAAAAACAAAATCAATACTATTTTTGATATATTCACCTTTCCGGATCCTAGTTTTGTTTTTGCTGAAGGATCCAATTTTAGTTTGAACTTGTTCCGTTTGGATCCTATTTGGACGTTACCACTTTGTGCTAGCACATGTAGTTGAGGGATTGGATTTAACCTAACTCAAGGCTCGTAGCCTAGTTGGCTAAGGTTTTTTACTAATGTAGTAACGAATACTTAGAGGTTCCGAGTTTGAATTCTAATATTTAGAGATTCTAACTTCTCCTTAGAGAGTGAGAAGTTAAAATTTATAATTTGGTTGACCAATGTCTTGACTTGACTCATTGTTCTTCCATTGCAAGAATTTAACATGGTTGACTTGGGTTGGATGAGGTTGCTTGGGAGCCAACCCATATTTGGAGCAAGATCGAAGTTTAACTGAATTGGGCTATCTGAAGATCAACATGTTCGATTGAGTATTCTTCGCATCAACAAGAAAACATTCAAGCTCGAGTTAAAATAAATCATATAATTGTGCTAGTTAATATTTTATGATTCCATTCTCATTCATTAAGGAATTTTAATCATGAGAAACTCGATATTATCTTCTCCTACATCATATTTAATATGCGCTCCTATTGGAGAATGTCAAGTGTTGTTTTTCATTGAGTTCTATCGAGTTTCACTCCGATGAAAGTGAATATTTTTTTATTTAGTATAAAGTTGATAAAGGGACTAGTTCTAATTGCATTGAAATAACAATAACTAGAGGCGGTTTAATATGAGATTTTTAAATATCTAGTTTCTAAAGAGACTTAGATATCGAATTTAAGAAATGGATTTTTAAGATAAAAATATAAGATATGCTTTTTTGGCGGGAGATATTGAAAAGAAATGAGAAGAAAATAATAACAGCAAAGACATGAAACCACAACTAGATTTTGAGCAAATGCCAAATTTAGAAAGAAAAACCAAAATCAATATTACTTTTGAGATATTCACCCTTCCAGATTCGATTTTAGTTTGAACTTGGACCTTTTGGATCCTAGCTCACCCACTTTTTCTAGCTCATGATACTTCCTGTTTCAATTAAGTTTTGAGGTATATAACCGTTGGACTGAGTATTGTCTCATGCAAAATGCTCTAAACCTGTTTTCCCTTAGAAATTGTCTCATTAAAAATTAACCAAAATGGTTATTTTATTAATTATTTCAATTATTAATGGGAGGTTGTAACAACCGCCCTCATTATAAACAAAAAGATGAGAAGAAATGGAAATAAGCCTATCACTTATTTTTCTTTCCACTTTCAAAATTTCTTAGTACGCTCTGTAACCGTTTCAATCATCTCCCTCGAAATATCGCGCTTATAATTCAATTTCTCTTTCGCATCATCATTCACATATTCGTCGCTAATCGATGGAAAATCCTTCATAAGCAGTAACTCCATCTCCATCCATTTATACTTCTCGATCTCGTCATTCAACTTCTCTATCATCTTCCTCAAGCTTTTATCCAATAGAGATATTTTCATGATTGAGCATGTTATTTTCCCGCTTCTTTTGAGGCAGGCCCTTGAACTTTTTCGGCACATCGATTGCTACTGTTACAAATGGCTAAACCTCTGGCTTGGGATAAATGGTACATGAGGGGTATAATTGCACTTCGACTCGCACGTTGCGGTGAAGCTATTGTTGACAGAAGGTGAGATCACAAACCAACATTTTGGAGAGGTTGCAAAATTTCGTGAGTCGTTGGATTAGTAATGTTGAGCATATTTACGAGGAAATCAATCATGCGGGTGACTCCCCTGTGAACATTGATCACTTTTTTTTTACCGATCTACACATTCTGTTTCAACTTCTATTATTATGTTATGTCATATATGATTTTTTAGACTTCTTCAGTTCATTGAGACTGAATAATTTATTGGGATAATTAATTATTCTTGGTTAATTGTCTAATTCTATTTCTCAAACTTTTAGTGATAAAATAGCTGACTTGAGCCTAAACTACAAAACTGAAATAAATATTGAGCATGCTGAACATATTTAAACTTGAGGCCTATGTGAAAAATCGTACTAGGCCAGTGGGGGTTATAGATCAATGGGCTTGTAAAGTGAGTTTACTCTTAATAATTTAATATAATTATTCATTTTAACTTTATTATTTTGGCTCTATTATTAAGAGTTCAATGTAGATCAAGAAAAATTAAAGAACAATTGAAACACTGAGTTTCAATCATTCACATAAAGTTCTATCAAGAGCCAAAAAAATAGTCAACAGAATGATAGTTAGTTTAGTCCTTATTCCAATCATTAATATGCGGCTATTACAATTTTTTTCATTAAGTGACGATAAACAGAAACAAATCGATTACTTATTTTTATATCCACTTTCGAGATCCTCAATCTGCTCAGTAACTTTCTTTTTCATATCCTTCACAATCTCGCGCTTACAGTTCAATTCTTCTTTCGCGCCAAAATTTAGATCCCCGCCACTAGTCGTTGGCCAGTCCTCTTTCAGTAGTAACTCTATCTCCAACAATTGATTCTTCTCACGTTGATTCTTCAACGCCTTCTTCATCTTCTCCAACCTTTCTTTAGACAGAGCCTCATGATTCAACATATACTTCTCTTGTTTTCTCTGAGGCAATTCCTTATACTTTTTCAGTATGCCAGTTGCGTCAGCCTCAGACGGCCAGACCTCCACCTCATCTTTTTTACCCTTTCCACGAAAATTGTGGATGATAAATGCGCAAGCTGCTACTCCACATAAAGTTGTGATCTCCTCTAGTTTTTTTAGTAACCCATTCTTTCTCTTCGTGAAAGTTGTTTTCCTGGCAGTTTCATCACTAATGAGTTTATGTTGCACCTTTGATCTCACCATGATTTTTGTTTAATTTTTTTTCTGCTGAGTTTTGGGTGATTATAAGATTAGACTGTGACGGGGTATTTATATACACATTGTACAAAGAAAAGACATAAACTTGCCATTAAATTTGATGCAAACATGGGAACAAATTTAATGATTTTTTGTTAAATTACAAATTTGAGTGAAAGTATGGAAATTATTTAAATATGATGCTAAATTGTAAAAAATTATGAGTTTGTCCGACTTGGCAATGACACTTTTCATTAAATGAATAATGAATGTAGTTTAAATTTGAAGATATCTTTTTTTTTGTGGTTAATTATTCTTTCATATATAGACAAAATTAACAGGGATTAAAATGAAAACATATCTTAACTGGCTAAGTTTTCTCTCTCGTAATGAGAGCCCTGTCCCTTCTCTAAGGGTTTTGTCGCCGCCGCCGCTAATTAGGGTTTTCTTTTCCCTTGTTCTCACTTTCCACGAGCAAACTTTCGTCGTTCACGTTCGTAGCATGAACATGGATGGAGGCGTAGCACAGTTGACCATCGATGAAGAGGAGGATGAGATCGTTTTCTCGCGAGAAGTCGTTCGTTCAACTGCTGTCGACTATTCGTTATGCGTAGTCGGCTACCTGCTTACTGCAAGAAGCTTCAACTTCCCGGCATTCCAAAATCGAATGGCAAACCTTTGGCGTCCAGGCAGAGGAGTTTCAATTGACGATATCGGAGAGAGCCGCATCTTAATCAAATTCAACCACGAACTGGATCTGCAGCGGATGATGGAAGCTGGCTCTTGGTCCTTCGATGATAACCTCCTCATCACAAGGACGATGCAACCAGGGGAGGATCCGATGGTAGTGGAGCTCTTTCATGCTGACTTTTGGGTCCAGATTCACGACCTACCACCAGGGTTCTACTCAGAGACGGTTGGTCGAGCACTCGGCAACTTCGTAGGGGTCTTCAAGGATTATGATGCGGATAACCTGCTACCATATACGACTGATCACATGCGTATCAGAGTTAGTGTAGATGTACGAAAACCCCTGAAACGGGAGAAGAAAGTTAGGGTTGAAGGAGGTGAAAGCGTGACATGAAAATTCAGATATGAGCGACTCCCGAATTTCTGCTTTATCTGCGGGAAGCTCGGCCACATCGACCGATATTGTGAAGTGGTGTTTCAAGTACCAGAAAGCCAGATCATTCGTATGTGGGATGATAACCTCGGTGCACTACCGAAAAAGACACGCAGCACGATCCACAACCAGTACCTGATCCGACGCGAAGCAACCAATGGCGTAGTTGGGCGTGCTTTATTTGGTAACACACGAAGAAGCGAAGGAAGCTGGCGGTCGGGAGGTGCAACCACTCAACCACAAAAGGTGACCCCTAGGGGCATGGAAGGCCTTTTGGGTAACCTGGGGGCTAGTGTTCACACCGAAGGCATGAAGATCACATTCGGCACATCGGCGGTCAGTAGTGAAACCCTTGCGCTAGAAATCCACGATGATAAAAAAAGAAGGAGAGATAAGGAGGAAGCTGATGCAATGGAGGAAGATGAAAACAGTAGTACCAAACCAACAAAGTCACCAAAAAAGGGTCACCATGTCCCAAAAAACACGGTACAGGCAGGTCTGACGGAGATCAGGTCCTGCCAACAGTCATGATCATCCTTAGCTGGAACTGTCGAGGATTGGGCCAACCTCGAGCAGTTCAGGCGTTGAATGAGCTCGTCCTAGCTCATAGGCTGGATATTGTTTTCTTATCAGAAACTCTGCTGGGAAAACAACACATGGAAGGTATTCGTGGTGTATTGAAATTTGAGGGGTGTTTCGTGGTTAACAACGTGGGCCACAGTGGTGGTTTATCAATTCTATGGCGCGATAAGGACGTGTTGCAAGTTGTCGGCTATCGTACCAATTTCATTGATGCAAGAGTTACAAATGAGTATGATCGACAATTCAAACTGACAGGATTCTATGGAATGCCAGAACGCACCCGATGACAAGACTCATGGAATTTACTCAGAAATCGTAAGGTAGCGGATGGAGAGTCATGGTGCGTGATTGGAGATATGAACGACCTCTTATCACAATCAGACAAAAAGGGGTTACATGAGCATCCGCCGAATCTTATAAATGGATTTCAAGCCGCGGTGGAAGACTGCAATCTGATTGACATTCCGCTTTGCGGCTACCCTTTTACCTGGAGCCGCTCTAAAGGAACACCGTCAGCCGTTGAAGAAAGACTGGACCGCTGCCTAGCTAATGAGGAATGGCTAACTTGGTACCCGGATGCGAAGCTGAGAAACATGATAGCCCCAATATCAGACCATTCCCCAATCGTAATTTCTACGACCCCAAGCGCCAGATCAGATGTGCCACATCGTTTTTGTTTTGAGAATCAATGGTGGCAAATACCTGGCACGAAGAAGATCATTAGTGATAGTTGGATTGGCGGTGCATCCAATGATATCGAGAGTCGCCTAGACTCGTGTAAAGTTGCCCTTGCTGCTTGGGATAAGCGATCGACTCTCTCTTTTGGTGCAGATATTCGCAAGATTAAAGAAGAAATGGCAGCAGCCAGAGAAGAGGATACAGATGATGGTCATCGCTGCTTTGAACAGCTCCGGGATGATCTTCTTCGCTTACTAGCCGACAAGAAATTTTTTGGAAACAACGCGCCAAGCATTATTGGATGAAAGACGGTGAGAAAAATACCAAATACTTCCACCGAGTTGCTAGTGGTCGAAGGAAGCGTAAAAATATCCAACGAATCCAAGATGACGATGGCGTGTGGCATGACGAAACGGAGGGGGTTCTACATGTAGCTGCCAATTATTTTAAATCCCTATTTAATGCACAGGAGGTTGTGTTGGAACCTGTTGTTGGTTTGGTGGGCAAGAAAGTGACTTCAGAAGACAACCTCTTTCTTACATCTGAATTTACATCAGAGGAGTTCCGAATCGCCATGTTCGACATGCATCCGGATAAAGCCCCGGGGCCGGACGGCTTCAACCCTGGCTTTTATCAAAAGATGTGGGGCGTGGTTGGGGACGAAGTGATCACAGCTTGCAAGAAGTGGTTGTCGGAGGGATGTTTGTCGACTGCTATACAACAAACAAACATTATTCTACTGCCAAAGGTTTCAAACCCTACTAATATGAAAGAGCTTCGGCCGATCTCGTTATGTAATGTGCTCTACAGGTTAATAGCAAAGGTCTTGGCAAACCGAATGAGGACGGTCATGCATGGAATTATTGGTGAAGAGCAATCAGCTTTCATAAAAGGCAGAAACATACTCGATAATGTGCTCGTGGCGTTTGAGTCCTTGCACGCCATGAAGCTAAAATAGAAAACTAAACAGGAGTTTGCCGCCTTAAAGCTGGATATATCTAAGGCCTTCGATCGCGTTGAATGGAGTTACATGCAAGCGATGCTACAAAACTTAGGCTTTGATGACAAATGGGTCAAGTGGATGATGATGTGCATCCAATCGGTGGAATATCGGGTGTCACTCAATAACAACTTGGGCGAAAGCTTCCGCCCTGGTCGAGGCCTCCGCCAAGGATGCCCACTCTCGCCGTTTCTCTTCCTCATTTGTGTTGAAGGCCTATCTCTCTTGATGAAAAAGGAGGTCCGATGCGGACGACTGCAAGGAGTTAGAGTTTGCGGTTCAGCACCTCAAATCACACACCTCCTCTTCGCGGACGACAGCTTCCTCTTCTTCAAGGTTGGAATTCGCGAAGCTCGTACAGTCAAGAGGGTCCTGAACACCTATGCTATGGTATCCGGGCAGCAGATAAACTATGAAAAATCAGGGATTTACTTCACAAAGGATACCGCCGTGATGCTCAAAGATGGTGCCGCAGCGATCCTTGGGGTAACGCAGAACTTGGACACCGGGAAATACCTTGGGCTTCCCTCCATGATTGGCAGAAAGAAGAAAGCGACACTAAACTACTTCAAGGAGAGGATCTGGGAGAAGATTCAGAACTGGCGGCAACGATTCACTTCGGCAGGCGGAAGAGAGGTACTCATTAAAACTGTTGCTCAAACTCTTCCGGTCTATAGCATGAATGCTTTCCTCATACCTGCTACGCAAGCACAAGAGATTGAGAGAATGCTCAATAGCTTCTGGTAGGGAACGAAAGGAAATGGAGGTGGAGGCATAGCCTGGATGCGGTGGGAAAGGCTATGTGTTCGGAAAGAATTCGGTGGTTTGGGATTCAGAAGCCTCACCGGCTTCAATCTCGCTATGTTGGGCAAGCAAGGGTGGAGGTTTATGACTGAACCTAATGCTTTGGTGACTAGAGTGTTCAAAGCCAAACACTTCCCGAGAGGGGATTTCTTGTCAGCTTCGATCGGTTACCGACCGAGCTACGTCTGGCGAAGCATACATGCGGCCCAAGATATCGTACGAGATGGATTTCCGTGGATGGTGGAAGATGGGAGTAATATAAATATATGGTCGGAGCCTTGGTTGAGAGATGAGCACAATTGCTATGTGGAATCTGCTCCTAGTCTGCAACTTATGAATTTGACGGTCCATGATCTCGTCATTCCACACCTACGGGTTTGGAATGATGAACTACTCTTACGTATCTTTTGTGCTCGTGATATTCAGGTCATCAAGAACATGAAGCCACCAGAAGGAGAGGGGGAAGACTGTCCGGTGTGGCGCTACGAGAAGAATGGGCGCTATTCCGTCCGATCGGCGTACCGTGTAGCCATGAACCTCAGTGGCACGCTCACAGCTCTGCATGAAGATGGGCCCTGGTCGAGGCTCTGGAGCTCTGCGTTACCACCTAAATCTAAGCATCTCCTGTGGCGGATCATGAAGCGTATTGTGCCGACCCGAGAAACCCTAAGACGCTGCGGGATCGAGGTGCTAGACGAATGTGGTAGCAGCTCGACTTATGGAGAATCTATGGAGCATACCCTCTTTGACTGCCCGCTTGCTACTGATTGCTGGCGCATTAGTGGGCTGGAGCATGGCATTCGTCAATTAGGAGGATACGACGAAGATGCAAGGCGATGGGTCTCAGAACTAATACAAACAGGTGCGGAGCAATTCATACAGGAAGTGGTGGCGGTTATCTGGGCAATATGGCGTGAGAGGAACGATAGGGTCTGGCAACCTAAGTCGACCTCCAGCGACGTAGTCACACGGCGAGGATTGGATGATATACGGGAGTGGAGGGCTGCTCAACTCCTAACGCCACAGGAAACTAATTCGCAACAGCCTGCTTGTCCACTTTGGCACGCCCCAGCCCCTGGTTACGTAAAATGCAACGTCGACATCGCACTCTTTGCTGACGAAGGAAGTAGTGGGACGGGCATCGCTGTGCGTGATCATACCGGCCAATTCTTGCATGTTGCCATGCAACGTAGGCCTTGGCAGGGTGAGGTACGTGAACTTGAAATGGATTGTTTGGTTGAAGCCCTTTCATGGCTGCAAGGCATGGGCTACAACAAGGTGGTGTTCGAAACTGATAACCAAGAAGTATCCAACGCAATGGCAGCTCCCGAAGTAGAAAGAACAGAGTTTGGCTCGTTGGCAAGGAAAGGCCGTGAAATTTTGCGTAATGAACCACTTTACAGAGTTCGTTGGGTTAGGAGAAACCAAAACGAGGTCGCGCATGAGCTAGCTCGCCGATCTCGATTTATTGCCTCCACTTTTTTAGGTGTGACGCCTCCTTCTGATTGCTCAACTCATGTAAACCCCTTCTGTAATGATTTATCCCACTAATGATATGATACCATTTTTGAAAAAAAAAATTATTTTTTCATATCAGGATCTATTTTTTGTTATGATTTGTTATGTTAGATTCATTTGTTTGAAATTTTCATACTTATAAGTACCTTGACTCACCGTTACCACTTCTTGCTAGCATATGTAGTTGAGGAATTTGATTTAACCTAACTTAAGGCTCGTAGCCCAGTTGGTTAAGGTTTTCGACTAATGTAGGAAAGAATACTTAGCAGTTCTGAGTTTGAATTCTAATATTTAGAGGTTATAAGTATGAATTCTAACTTCTCCTTAAAGAGTGAAAAGTTAAAATTTATAATTTGGTTGACCAGTGTCTTGAGTTGACACATTGTTCTTCCAAAGCAAGGATTTAACTTGGTTGACTCGGGTTGTATGAGCTTAACTCGGAGCCAAACCCACTCTAGTGAAAGTAAATAGTTTTTGGTTTAGTATATAGTTGATAAATGGGATAGTTCGAATTGCATTGAAATAACAATAACTAGAGGTTGTTTGATATGAGATTTTCAAATAGCTAAGTGCTTTAGAGATTTAGATATCAAATTTAAGAAATTATTTTTTAACAGAAAATATAAAATATGCTTCTTTGGTGGGATATATTGAAAAGAAATGAGAAGAAAATATAAAAGCAAAGGCATGAAACCACAACTAGATTTTGAGCTAATGCCGAATTATGAAAGAAAAACAAAATCAATATTATTTTTGATATATTCACCTTTCCGGATCCTAGTTTTGTTTTTGCTAAGGATCTAATTTTAGTTTGAACTTGTTCCTTTTGGATCCTATTTGGACGTTACCACTTTGTGCTAGCACATGTAGTTGAGGGATTGGATTTAACCTAACTCAAGGCTCGTAGCCCAGTTGGTTAAGGTTTTTTACTAATGTAGTAACAAATACAAAGAGGTTCCGAGTTTGAATTCTAATATTTAGAGATTCTAACTTCTCCTAAGAGAGTGAGAAGTTCAAATTTATAATTTGGTTGACCAGTGTCTTGACCGGACTCATTGTTCTTCCATTGCAAAGATTTAACGTGGTTGACTTGGGTTGGATGAGGTTGCTTGGGAACCAACCCAAATTTGGAGCAAGATCGAAGTTTAACTGAATTGGGCTATCTGAAGATCAACATGTTCGATTGAGTATTCTTCGCATCAACAAGAAAACATTCAACCTCGAGTTAAAATAAATCATATAATTGTGCTAATTAATATTTTATTATTCCATCATTAAGGAATTCTAATCATGAGAAACTCGATATTATCTTCTCCTACATCATATTTAATATGCGCTCCTATTGGAGAATGTCAAGTGTTGTATTTCACTGAGTCCTATCGAGTTTCACTCCGATGAAAGTAAATATTTTTTTATTTAGTATAAAGTTGATAAAGGGACTAGTTCTAATTGCATTGAAATAACAATAACTAGAGGTGGTTTAATATGAGATTTTTAAATATCTAATTTCTAAAGAGACCTAGATATCGAATGGGTTTTTAAGAGAAAAATATAAGATATGCTTTTTTGGCGGGAGATATTGAAAAGAATTGAGAAGAAAATAATAAAAGCAAAGACATGAAACCACAACTAGATTTTGAGCAAATTCAAAATTTAGAAAGAAAAACCAAAATCAATATTACTTTTGAGATATTCACCCTTCCGGATTCGATTTTAGTTTGAACTTCGACCTTTTGGATCCTAACTTACGCAATTTTTCTAGCTCATGATACTTCCTGTTTCAATTAAGTTTTAAGGTATATAACCATTGGACTGAGTATTGTCTCGTGCGAAATGCTCTAAACCTATTTTTCCTTTGAAACCGTCTCATTAAAAATTAACCAAAATGGTTATTTTATTAATTATTTCAATTATTAATGGGTGGTTGTAACAACCGCCCTCATCATAAACAAAAAGATGAGAAGAAATGCAAATAAGCCTATCACTTATTTTTCTTTCCACTCTCAAAATTTCTTAGTACGCTCTGTAACCGTTTTAATCATCTCCCTCGAAATATCGCGATTATAATTCAATTTCTCTTTCGCATCATCATTCACATATTTCGTCGCTAATCGATGGAAAATCCTTCATAAGCAGTACCTCCATGTCCATCCCTTTAGTCTTCTCGATCTCGTCATTCAACTTCTCTATCATCTTCCTCAAGCTTTTATCTAATATAACTAGTTTCATGGGTTGGTTACTTACATGGTCACTGAACTTTGGACGAATAACCCCGTGGTCATTAAACTTTAAAAAATTTCCCCGCCATCACTAGACTTCGACGATTTAACCCAACGGTCACTGTTAGCTACGGACATCCATAATTTCGTTTGTTTGCTTACGTGGACTTAGCACATGGGTTGCCACGTCATATAAGACCGCCACATCATCCCAAAGATGCCCAATCATCCAACCAAAGTACCCAAACCGGTTCCAAACCCAACTCCATAAACTAAACCAAACCATGCCTAATCTGCCCAGAAAATCAGATCTGACCAAAACCCAATCTACTCTAGATCTGACCAAAACCTAATCTCTGTTTCCCCTCTTCATCGACACCCCCGCCGTCCATGCACCTTCCGTTCGAATCCTCTCCTCCTTTGCTAAAATCGAACGAAATCGTCGATTGGGTTTTGGTTCTCACCACCCTTCTTTGCTAAAATCAAATGTGATTAGACTACCGCCTCCTCCTCCGACAATTTCTTCATCTGCAATTCCGATTTCTTCATTTACGCTCTAACACCATGTTGCTCACCAACCAGCTGTACTTCCTTTAGCCAATCTCCATGGTCAATTCCACCCTCACTAGAATTGCAACCTGAGCAGGGTAGGAGCATTTGGGCAAGGTTAACATCGGAGCAGAGGAAGCCTCCGCTGCTTCCACCGCCGTTGGCGGCAGCACCGTCAACATTGGAGCTGCTGGTCTCCATCGTTGTCGCCATCTTGTTAGACTTCTTCCTCCTCCTCCCCATCTCCTCTTTAGGTCCAACGAATATGCTCAATCGAGAAGTAGGTGGCACACTGTTGTCGGCGGAGAGGTTCGTGTTGTGAGGATGCAGAAAGATGACAAAGGGAAGAGAGACTGGATCTGAATTTCCAATTTTGTCTAATTATTTTTGTTTAGATGACAAATGGATGGGGAGTTGGATTGGGTTTGATTTGGGTGAATAATTGGGTTGATTGTGGGTAAATAGAGAGGTGACATGGCAACTTCAATGACGTGGCCGACCGGTTGGCAAGTCCACATAGACGGATAGACGGAATTATGGATATCCGTAGCTAATAGTGACTGTTGGGTTAAATCTTCGAAGTCCAGTGACTGCTAGGAAATTTTTTGAAATTTAATGATCGCTGGGTTATTTGGTCAAAGTTCGTTGACTATTTAAGTAACCAAACCCTAGTTTCATGATTGAGCATGTTATTTTCCTACTTTTTTTTAGGCAGGCCCTTGAACTTCTTCTGCACATCAATTGCTTCTAGTACAAATGGCTAAACCTCTGGCTTGGGATAAATGGTACATGAGGAGTATGATTGCACCTTGAGTCGCACGTTGCGGTGAAGCTATTGTTGACAGAAGGTGAGATCACAAACCAACATTTTCGGGAGGTTGCAAAATTTCGTGAGTCGTTGGATTGAAAATGTTGAGCATATTTATGAGGAAATCAATCATGCGGGTGACTCCCCTTTGAACATTGATCACTTTTTTTTACCGATCTACACATTCTGTTTCAATTTCTATTATTATGTTATGTCATATATAATTTTTTAGACTTCATCATTTCATTGAGACTGAATGGTAGGCACGAGAAGTATATTTGGTGAGGGGTGATAAGTATATTAATTTATTGGGATAAATAATTATTTTTTGTTAATTGTCTAATTCTACTTCTCAAACTTTCAATGATAAAATAGGTGACTTGAGCATAAACTAAAAAACTGAAATAAATATTGAGTATGTTGAACATACTTAAACTTGAGGCCTATATAGAAAATCGTACTAGGCCAGTGGGGGTTATAGATCAATGGGCTTGTAAAGTGAGTTTACTCTTAATAATTTAATATAATTATTCATTTTAACTTTATTATTTTGGCTCTATTATTAAGAGTTCAATGTAGATCAAGAAAAATTAAAGAACAATTGAAACACTGAGTTTCAATCATTCACATAAAGTTCTATCAAGAGCCAAAAAAAATAGTCAACAGAATGATAGTTAGTTTAGTCCTTATTCCAATCATTAATATGCGGCTATTACAAAATTTTTCATCAAGTGACGATAAACGGAAAAAATCAATTACTTATTTTTATATCCACTTTCGAGATCCTCAATCTGCTCAGTAACTTTCTTTTTCATATCCTTTACAATCTCGCGCTTACAGTTCAATTCTTCTTTCGCGCCAAAATCCAGATCCCGCCACCAGTCGTTGGCCAGTCCTCTTTCATTAGTAACTCTATCTCCAACAATTGATTCTTCTCACGTTGATTCTTCTCACGTTGATTCTTCATCTTCTCCAGCCTTTCTTTAGACAGAGCCTCATGATTCAAGATATACTTCTCTTGTTTTCTCTGAGGCAATTCCTTATACTTTTTTCAGCATGCCAGTTGTGTCAGCCTCAGACGGCCAGACCTCCACCTCATCTTTTTTACCCTTTCCACGAAAATTGTGGCTGATAAATGCGCAAGTTGCTACTCCACATAAAGTTGTGATCTCCTCTAGTTTTTTTAGTAACCCATTCTTTCTCTTCGTGAAAGTTGTTTTCTTGGCAGTTTCATCACTAATGAGTTTATGTTGCACCTTTGATCTCACCATGATTTTTGTTTAACTTTTTTCTGTTGAATTTCGGGTGATTATAAGATTAGACTGTGACGGGGTATTTATATACACATTGTACAAAGAAAAGACATAAACTTGCCATTAAATTTGTTGCAAACACGGGAACAAATTTAATGATTTTTTGTTAAATTACAAATTTGAGTGAAAGTATGGAAATTATTTAAATATGATGCTAAATTGTAAAAAATTATAAGTTTGTCTGATTTGGCAATGACACTTTTCATGAAATGAATAATGAATGCAGTTTAAATTTGAAGATATTTTTTTTTTGTGGTTAATTATTTTTTCATATCAGGATCTATTTTTTGTTATGATTTGTTATGTTAGATTCATTTGTTTGAAATTTTCATACTTATAAGTACCTTGACTCACCGTTACCACTTCGTGCTAGCATATGTAGTTGAGGAATTGGATTTAACCTAACTTAAGGCTCGTAGCCCAGTTGGTTAAGGTTTTCGTCTAATGAAGGAAAGAATACTTAGCAGTTCTGAGTTTGAATTCTAATATTTAGATTTTATAAGTATGAATTCTAACTTCTCCTTAAAGAGTGAAAAGTTAAAATTTTTAATTTGGTTGACCAGTGTCTTGAGTTGACTCATTGTTCTTCCAAAGCAAGGATTTAACTTGGTTGACTCGGGTTGTATGAGCTTGACTCGGAGCCAAACCCACTCTAGTGAAAGTATAGTTTTTGTTTAGTATATAATTGATAAAGGGGATAGTTCGAATTGAATTGAAATAACAATAACTAGAGGCTGTTTGATATGAGATTTTCAAATAGCTAGTTACTTTAGAGATTTAGCTATCAAATTTAAGAAATTAATTTTTAACAAAAATATAAAATATGCTTCTTTGGTGGGATATATTGAAAAAAAATGAGAAGAAAATATAAAGTCAAAGGCATGAAACCACAACTAGATTTTGAGCAAATGCCGAATTATGAAAGAAAAACAAAATCAATATTATTTTTGATATATTCACCTTTCCTGCTCTAATTTTAGTTTTTTTTTTTTTTTTTTTTTTTTTTTGCTTAAGGATCCAATTTTAGTTTGAACTTGGACCTTTTGGATCCTATTTGGAAGTTACCACTTCGTGCTAGCACATGTAGTTGAGGGATTGTATTTAACCTAACTCAAGGCTCGTAGCCCAGTTGGTTAAGGTTTTTTACTAATGTAGCAACGAATACTTAGAGGTTCCGAGTTTGAATTCTAATATTTAGAGATTCTAACTTCTCCTTAGAAAGTGAAAAGTTAAATTTTATAATTTGGTTGACTAGTGTCTTGAATTGACTCATTGTTCTTCCAATGCCAGGATTTAACATGGTTGACTCGGTATGAGGTTGCTTGGGAACCAAACCCACATTTGGAGCAAGATCGAAGTTTAACTGAATTGGGCTATCTGAAGATCAACTTGATCGATTGAGTATTCTTCGTATCGACAAGAAAACATTCAACCCCGAGTTAAAATAAATCATATAATTGTGCTAATTAATATTTTATGATTCCATTCTCATTCATTAAGGAATTTTAATCGTGAGAAACTTGATATCATCTTCTCCTACATCATATTTAATATCTGCTCCTAATGGAGAATGTCAAGTGTTGTATTTCACTGACTCCTCTCGAGTTTCACTCCGGTGAAAGTAAATAGTTTTTTATTTAGTGTATAGGTGATAAAGGGACTAGTTCAAATTGCATTCAAATAACAATAACTATAGGCTGCTTAATATGAGATTTTTAAATATCTAGTTTCGTAAGAGACTTAGATATTGAATTTAAGAAATTGGTTTTTAAGAGAAAAATATAAGATATGTTTTTTTGGCGGGAGATATTGAAAAGAAATGAGAAGAAAATAATAAAAGCAAAGACATGAAATCACAACTAGATTTTGAGCAAATGCCAAATTTAGAAAGAAATAACAAAATCAATATTACTTTTGAGATATTCACCCTTCTGGATTCGATTTTAGTTTGAACTTGAACCTTTAGTCTTCTCGATCTCGTCATTCAACTTCTCTATCATCTTCCTCAAGCTTTTATCTAATAGAACTAGTTTCATGGTTGAGCATGTTATTTTCCTACTTTTTTTGAGGCAGGCCCTTGAACTTCTTCTGCACATCAATTGCTTCTAGTACAAATGGCTAAACCTCTGGCTTGGGATAAATAGTACATGAGGAGTATGATTGCACCTCGAGTCGCACATTGCGGTGAAGCTATTGTTGACGGAAGGTGAGATCACAAACCAACATTTTGGGGAGGTTGCAAAATTTCGTGAGTCGTTGGATTGAAAATGTTGAGCATATTTACGAGGAAATCAATCATGCGGGTGACTCCCCTGTGAACATTGATCACTTTTTTTTACCGATGTACACATTCTATTTCAATTTCTATTATTATGTTATGTCATATATGATTTTTTAGACTTCATCATTTCATTGAGACTGAATGGTAGGCACGAGAAGTATATTTGGTGAGGGGTGATAAGTATATTAATTTATTGGGATAAATAATTATTTTTTGTTAATTGTCTAATTCTACTTCTCAAACTTTCAATGATAAAATAGGTGACTTGAGCATAAACTAAAAAACTGAAATAAATATTGAGTATCCTAAACATACTTAAACTTGATGCCTATATAGAAAATCGTACTAGGCCAGTGGGGGTTATAGATCAATGGGCTTGTAAAGTGAGTTTACTCTTAATAATTTAATATAATTATTCATTTTAACTTTATTATTTTGGCTCTATTATTAAGAGTTCAATGTAGATCAAGAAAAATTAAAGAACAATTGAAACACTGAGTTTCAATCATTCACATAAAGTTCTATCAAGAGCCAAAAAAATAGTCAACAGAATGATAGTTAGTTTAGTCCTTATTCCAATCATTAATATGCGGCTATTACAAATTTTTTCATCAAGTGACGATAAACGGAAACAAATCGATTACTTATTTTTACACCCACTTTCCAGATCCTCAATCTGCTCAGTAACATTCTTTTTCATATCCTTCACAATCTCGCGCTTACAGTTCAATTCTTCTTTTGCGCCAAAATCCAGATCCCCTCCACTAGTCGTTGGCTAGTCCTTTTTTACTAGTAACTCTATCTCCAACAATTGATTCTTCTCCTGTTAATTCTTAAACGTCTTCTTCATCTTCTCCTGCCTTTCTTTAGACAGAGCCTCATGATTCAACATATACTTCTCTTGTTTCCTCTTAGGCAATTTCTTATACTTTTTCAGCATGCCAGTTGCTTCAGGCTCAGACAGCCAGACCTCCACCTCATCTTTTTTACCCTTTCCACGAAAATTGTGGATGATAAATGGGCAAGTTGCTACTCCACATAAAGTTGTGATCTCCTCTAGTTTTTTTAGTAACCCATTGTTTCTCTTCGTGAAAGTTGTTTTTCTAGCAGTTTCATCACTAATGAGTTTATGTTGCACCTTTGTTCTCACCATGATTTTTGTTTAATTTTTTTTCTGTTGAGTTTTGGGTGATTATAAGATTAGACTGTGACAGGGTATTTATATACATAATGTGACATCCTAGGCAAATCCCACATCGACAAAGCACGGGGGAGATCCATGGGCTATGTGGAATAGTTCAACCTTAACTGACATGACGCACTTTGGGGTGTAGTGGTGGGCGTTTGATCTTGAGAGTAGGAGGTCATGGGTTCGAATCCCATCAACATCCAAAAATAAATTCGTGAGAGTTTAGGCCCAAAGCGAACAATATCTTGTCAGAAAAGGTTGGGATGTTAGAAGTGGTATCAGAGCCTCTCCTCGTCCCTCTTGAACGATGGTGGGGCAAACCTCAACGAGGACGTTGAGTCGCTGAGGGGTGTATGTGACATCCTAGGAAAATCCCACATCAGTAAAGCATGGGGGGATCTATGGGCTATGTGGAATAGTTCAACACATTAACTGATATGACGTGTTTTGGGGCGTAGTGGTGGGGGTTTGATCTTGAGAGGAGGAGTCCGTGAGGGCTGAGCACAAAGCGGACAATATCTTGTCAGAAAAGGTTGGGATGTTACAATGGCTACCCTTGTGCTTGCAGGTGGGGGTGGTCGGCTAGCTAGCCGATTACCTTATTGAGTGTTTGTGATGTTGGCTATGAAATGTGATTGGATTGTGGCGTTGTAAGGATGGTTGATGATTTTGTGGATGGAATGTGTTGTGGTGGAATTGTATGTGATGTGATGGAATTGATGTGTATTGTGTTGCATATGAAAGTAGAACCGGAAGGAGCGCACACTACCCCACCCGAGTTACTGGATATTTGAGTCTGATCCACTTGGGTGGATCCCCTTGACATGGGTGTCAAGGGTGTTGTTGGATTACTTGATCACTACAAAAAATGTTGTTTGGCGTCGGTCGGACACGCGATTTAGCGTCGGTCAGTGACCGACGCCAATAGATATAGCGTCGGTCGGTAAGACCGACGCCAGATTCGATGATGCTAAACCTTAGCGTCGGTCGTTTGGTCAACCGACGCTAAAACGCGTGCCAACCGACGCTAAATTTTATCCGGTCGAACCACGAACCGGTTGAGTGGTCAGCATTTAGCGTCGGTCAATTTTGGTGACCGACGCTAAAACGCGTTTGGCTGGTCAACAACGCGTTGACCTGTAGAGCATTCAGCATCGGTTGTGATCGACGCTATTATAGGTCAACCGACGCTAAATTTGTGTTCCAGTGGGCAGAATTCTGCTCCATTTTTTCCTATTCTCATACTCTTCTAGTGCCAATACCTGCATAAATTTTCCTGCACACATCGATTTCACTTTTCACAATTCACTTTTACAATCAATAAACATACTGAATTGCACCACATAATATATAGATGTCGAAAACATCCTCCTAAAACATTCTCCTAACACATGCACCAACAACATCCACCTAAACTTTTTAGCTACCTACTCATCCTCCTCTTCATCGTACGAGTCTAGGTCCTCGGCATCCATATCCGGGGGCATCCTCCCTTTTCCCTTAGAAGATGAACCCCCCACCAACTGGCTGAGCCGCTGAACCTCCTCCTCCAGATGGCTCAAGCGCTGAACCTCTACCTCTAACACCCTCACTCGATCCTCGGCGGGACAATGACCGAAGACGTGAGTGGTAGTAGCTGAACTACTACCCTGACTGGATCCACTGGCTGCTCCACCATGCCTCCTACTCATATTAACCTGAATAGACAAAGACAACAAATAATTAGAATTTGGCTATTTTAAATTTACATATATCATATACTACATTACATTACCTGGGAGGGGGTCACGCTAGATCCCATACCGCGAACTTTACCACTGTGCTCCTTCGGATGGACAAGTCCGAGTGCATAGTTCGCAGAAGGAAATGTCGGGACTGTGGGATCACGGGTCAGCTCCAGAATCTGAGGCTGCACATTGATGACAAAAATGGGTTTCACAAACCAAAGTTAATTAAATAGGCACTATTGGAGATTGTTTTGTTAGATTGGAATAGGTGATCAAGTACTTACCACATTAGGATCAGTGTAAGTCTGATCCTTCTTTGTGTGAGTGATAGCATACAACTCACCTCTAGTGGGCGCATTTCCTCCCCTTTCAGCTGCCTACAGGTGTACGAACTAAACAATATCAATACACTTTCTAAAAGGTACTAATACAAAAAAAAATTATTAGCAATTTGAACTGAATTATTACCAACTCCAGTCCTCTAACTCGCAACTTCTTTGACCCTCCAGTGTGGGGTGAGGTGTAACTCCTCCGGGCGGCTGAATTCTTGCGAGCTTTCTCCTACAAATTGTCATTCATTTAAATGATTTAAGTTGATATAATATATTCACATAATGCCTAATTTGTAATCAACTTACCACCATATCGGGTCTCAGTTTGATATCCACAAACTGTGCCCATATAGGCGCAGAGATCCTGCCCGGCTTGTGTTGTATTGCCCACGCCCTAGGGGTGCTCCACAAACTCCTCCCAGTCGAAGTCCTGGCCCGCTTCTTCAACTTCCTTCTTCAATTTCTCCTTCTATGTGTTAACCACATAATTTCTCCATAGGCGGGTTTTGCAGTCCTTCCACTTCCTGCCAATATCCTCCATGATGTACTTAGTCGCAAGGTCTGTCATCTCTAGTGGCTCAATCACGATACAACGTTGCATCAAATTCAATGATTATAAATTATTACTTACTATTAAATTCACATAACACATGAATGAATTTCATATTTGAATACTTACAAACACAGTAGCCTTCAAATCATTCTTCTCTCCGTCCGTCACGTTGGGCCACTCCTCATACTGTAGTGGGAGGAGGTTCTGGTCATTGCCCAGCAAACCGGTGAACTGGCCCAACAGAGCGGCGGTGCCCGCAGTCGTAGGCCCTAGAGGTCCCCAAGGCATGATGACCTTCTTGCCATCGCGAAGGCTCAAAATCTGGCTACTGGCCACAGGCTCCTGAGTCCTAACTCCTGCTGAATTATGATCTCTACCATCCAAGGACCTGAACGAGGAGCCATATCTGCAAATCCAAATCCAAATATTTATGTCAAACATTCGAGTATTGAATATAGAACAATAACACTTAGCTCAAACTGATTTTACCAAACACTAGTTAATCATCGAACTCTGCAATTCCAGGCCTGGCTAGGGGTAGATCAGTGGAATTATCAAAATCAGACAACTCTGGATTCATAATCATCTCACTCTCATGCACTAAGTTACCTTCCTCATCACCCATGTCGTAGACATCTCTAGGTTTGATATGTACAGGAATACACCAGCCCTTATCCACCTTATCTTCCACATAGTAGACCATTCGGGCCACCTTTGCTTCAATAAATGGCTCGTCATCTAAGCGACTTCCCGTGTATAGCAAGTGTGAGAAATTAAGTTGTGTGAACCCCAACCTATCTTTCTTCACATACCTTGGATTGTGAGTGTTAGCCCATTTACACTTGAATAATACCACACGAAAATCTCCATAATAATTCAACTCAATTATGTCTTCTAACTTTCCATAGTACGCGAGTTCGCTTGTGTGAGGTCGATTGTCCACTGAGCTAGAATAACTATGAGTTTCATAGCTGCCGTACACATCACTATTCTGAGTACTGAGACCCTTATCATGACCAACTATACGGAAAACGATAACCATTCACGTCGTAACCAGTAAACTGATAAGCTTGTCGAGAAGGTCCTCGTGCCAACAATTTTAGATTATTCGAATGTACTACTTGGGTATCATCTAGTATCTGTGAATTGACAGTAAAAATAATACTGTATCACAAACTAAATGATGGAAAGTTGTCATCATGCAAAGGTTAATGAAACTCATAGTATACTTACACGACTCCTAAATCATTGCACAAAGTCTCTATGTACAGCTTTTTCAACTTCAGCTGATGATCTTCCTCGTAATCGATGTTTTGTGATTGCTTGGAACTCCCTAGTAATTCCCCATTAACATACATTAGAAGAATTAAAATAGAATAATAGTCACACCATAAGTGCAGTTTAGTAATGTACTTACTATAGGAAAGGACTGACTTTGTTAGCCCCTATAAGGACATGTCGGTGTGCTTGTAACCACTCCATATCATTTAACTTATAGGGGTGTTCGCCACCAACATGACGTCCAATTGAAGGGAACCTGGATATGCCAAGGGATTCATCTCTCACTTGATCATGGAGTCGAGACCCACGGTTGAAACGAGTTTCAACTCCATCTTTGTAGTATAAGGAGGCGAATGTAATAATCTCCTCAGAAATCCAAACTTCTGCAATTGAACCTTCTGGCTGGGATCAATTTCTGACAAAAGATTTCAGCTTTCCAAGAAATCTAGTTTCGTCAAGGAATTTGTTATTAGTAAAATAATAAAGTAAACGCATAACAAATGCATGTAACCGATTGTTATATTGTACCTTTCTATAGGGTACATCCAACGGTAATAGACTGGTCCCCCAAGTCTAACTTCTTCAACTAGATGGACCACTAGATGAATCATTACTGTGAAAAAGACGGGGGGAATATCATCTCCAAACGACATAGAGCTACCACAATTCGTTCTTGTAACGTATCCAACCCATCAACATGAACCACTTTTGAGCATAATTGCTTCAGCATGAACATAATTCCACTAAGACAGATGAGACCTGTGCAGGCAACATTCCGGATGGACAATGGTAGAAGTTCATGCATTAATATATGACAATCATGAGTTTTCAACCCTAATATCTTTCGGTTCTCCACATCAACACAACGAGATATGTTGCTTGAGTATCCATCTGTACAACAATGTCTTTCAAGGTTTCGAGCATTGTTTGAATTTCTCGTTTACCCATTATGTATATAGCTGCTGGACAAGTTTTCCCATCTGGTCTTGGCCAAAGCTCTCTTCTGATTTTCATCATTTTCAAATCCATCCTTGCTTTCAGGTGATCCTTACTTCGATCTTTTTCATTTATCAAAGTGTACATGATATTATCACACACATTCTTCTCTATGTGCATAACATCCAAATTGTGTCGCAACTTATTGAACTCCCAATAAGGTAACTGAAAGAAACAACTCTTCTTCTTCCATTATTCTGCTTTTTTTTTGTTTCCTCCATCACCTCTTGCTTTCTTCCTAGGCGGTTCACTCTCCTTCGTCTTCCCAAAAGTAACATTGATGTTCTCAACCTGCTACAAAATTTCAGAGCCAGATGAGAATTTGGTTGCCTCTCATAAATCAACATCACCATTGAATTTGGATTTTTGTAATCTCCAAGGATGTTCTGCAGGTAAGAAACGTCGACTTCCTATGAAACAATTCTTCCCACTCCTCGCCAAATGCAATGGCTCCTGGTCTAGATTACAAGTGGGGCAAGCCTGTCCTGTATAAGTGTTCCACCCAGATAATAAACTCAGTCCAGGGAAATCACTAATTGTCCACATTAGCGCTGCCCTCAACGTGAATGATTCTTTCTTCACTGAATCGTATGCTTCTACGCCTTCCCATAACATTTTCAGCTCATCAACTAAAGGTTGTAGGTAGACATTGATATCATTTCGAGGAGCTTTCTTTCCCGGAATGATACCAGACAATATCATACCTGTTGACTTCATGCATTCCCACGGAGGCGTGTTGTATGACATTAGTACAATTGGCCATGTGCTGTGACTAAGGCTCATATTCCCAAAAGGATTAAAGCCATCAGTAGCAAGACCAAGCCTAACATTTCTTGGATCTGAAGCAAACCCAGGATACCTAGTGCCAAAGTCAACCCACGCTTGAAAATCTCATGGATGTCGCGACATTCCATCTATAGTTCTTTCTGTAGAATGCCACACTATACTCTCAGCTGTTCTAGGACACATGAACAATCTTTGCAACCTTGGAATTATTGGAAAGTATCGATATATTTTCAATGCCTTAAGTTTCTTCTCTTTGCTTCCATCAACTACGTCATCATCAACACCACCATCCTTGTATCTAGACTGCTTGCAAATCATGCAACTCGTCTCATCTATGTCATTACCCCAGTACAACATACAATCGTTCACACATGCATGCATTTTCGTGTATCCCAGCCCAAGCCGTTTGATCATTTTCTTTGTTCTATATCATGTTGGTGGTATGTTGGCAAACTCAAAAGCTTCATGCAGCAACTCAATGATCATTGATATTGCTTTATCGTTGATGTTATGCATCCCCTTGATATGATAAAGTCTCAGAATGAAAGATAATTTGGAGAACTTCTTACATCCTTCGTATAGTACTGTTTCTCCATCTTTTAGTAAATCCCTCAAAATTGTCATCACCAACCGACTCTTGTATTGGCTCAGGGATGCTAGTGTCATTATCTTCGCTCATAGCAATTTCTTCATTCATTTGACCTTCCTCATTAACATCTTCAATAGCAAGTACTTCAGTAGTAGTCTCGCGGACCTCCTCAGTAACGCCACCAAAAGCATCATTAACCATTGAACGAAGTGATCTAATATGATCACTTCCATGCACTATTGTATGTGCAGTCCTAGAAGAAGATCCATAGAGACGCTCTCCATGTCGATCCCAAACAGTATATCCTGGCGGAAATGGCTTGCGGAGTAAATGCTCGTAGACATCATCTCTACACAGCCACTTCTTGAATCCACATTTTGGACATGGACAGACTATTTGCTCTCCATCGTTGTTGTTGGAGAAAGCAAAATTCAGAAAGCTTTATAAGCCAGTCATGTACTCCGGTGATAATCTTGGGGTGTTAAACCAAGATTTATCCATTAGGAGATACCTGATTTAGTGTAGGGAATAGATTCTCAGTAGTGGAGATCATAATCTATATACAAGTTAACTTAGGTAAAATTCTAAGATGTTATAACATTAATTTGGAATCATGTAGTAGCAAATAATATACTAGTAACTAGTGTTTGTACAAAATTACCATGAAGTAGCTAGCAATATGCTACTGAGTTTAGTTAACTTAAAAACAAACCCTAACTCAACCAATGAATTCTAAAATTAATCACATTCTAACAATTAATTACAAATAACAAACAATTCTACTAATTAATCTCATTTTAAAAATAAATTATATCTACCACATAATTCGTACTGAAAACACATAACACACTAATCATATACTTTTATTCGCATTAAACCATAAAAATAAATTATAACTGATCATAGTGAAAACATATTACTAGGAATTAGTTAATCTTGACAACATACATATTACTATACTAGTTTAATCATTTTTATGAGACATGCATATTACTATAAATTAATTTATGTGTAAAAAAAAGGCTAAGAAATGCATACCTTACACCAAGGTGAGTGACAAAAAGGCAGAAGACAGAACAACTAGTCGATACGGGCACTGAGAAAATAACCACAACATATACAATTAGAACTAATCAGAATAACTATTTCAATTCAATGCTAATGACACATACAATCTAGAAACTAAACGAAATTTAAATTACAATCTACAATCTACAATTCAATACTATTCTAGGAGTCACACCAATTTCAATTCACTACAATTCTAATAATCACAACATATACAATTCTAATTCTCTACAATCTTAATAATCAGAACATATACAATTCTAATTCTCTACAAAATAAACGAATATTAAATTACAATCTAGAAATTAAAAAATTAAATAACTTACACCGATACACAGGAGGATATGTGAAGGAAGCACATGTGATGAGAACAGCGTCACAGTAGCTCCTAGCTCGAATGCTGGCGATTTCAGAGGATTTGGGAAGTTGAGAGGATTTGAAGCTGTGGGGAGAAGTGCATAATGACTTCTAACGCTGGGCTGGGGGTTTTTATATCTTCGGTATTTAGCGTCGGTCATCGCGTGTCAACCGACGCTATCTACACGCTTTTTGAGCATCGGTCATGACCGACGCTAATTCGTTTCTGCTGACCGACGCCGATATGCCCGTCTGGTCAACCAAAAATCTAACCAGGAACGGGCAATAGCGTCGGCTCTTAGGCCCATTTTAGCGTCGGTCGTCAGACAACTGACGCTAAAACGCGAAGTCAGCAGCCTAGCGTCGGTTATTGACCGACCGACGCTAAATTCCTACGTATCAACCGACGCTAAAAGGAGTTTTTTTTTGTAGTGGATGACAGATTGTGATGATGATGATGTTGATAACGCGTTCCCCATGCGGTAGGGGAGTGCGAGGACCTCCTATGCGGTAGGGGGTGCGTCGGCCGGCTAGTGGTGGTGTGGATAACTCCTTGGTGCCTAATAACTCACCTAGAATAATGTTCTGTGTATGAATGTGTGGTTGTGTGATGTTGTGAACTTGAATGGCTAATGTGAGCGGGTTGTGCATCATGTGTTGTGGTTGTTATTACTTCGATTGTGCTTATTATGTTATTATGGATTGTGAATGAGTATGAAGAACTGAACCTATGTGATCACCTAGACTGCTTTAGGATCTTAAAATATGGAAGGGTGTCAAGTCAGGTTCCATTATCGATGTCTTGTGCCGAGTTTGGAACTGCTCCTTCTGATAGGACAGCGTGTAGGTAAACCCAGTGGATTCACTCAATTTCAATAGAAAATTCATTTGTTTCCCCTTTCAGAATCTCGTGGCTAGTGGGTGGAGTTGTCAGTGTTCTGAGGTGGAGGTTGATTTCGAGAAGTTCGAGCTTGAAGTGATGAGGTGAAGACTGGAGTACACTCAGAGTTAACTTATTGCTTCTTTTCAGTTGACTTTGGATATTTGGGGGTTTTCATGTACTTTTGGGTTTTATGTTGGAATTTATGGATTTATGTCGGGATTGGCTTTTGTACACGATTTTTACCTTTTTCCCTTGATTTACGGAGGCCTCTCATGTTCACTTTACCTTTTTACTTTTGGTTTTACCTCGTCTTTTTTGATTGGTTTTTTAATGGGTAATACCCATAACCGGTTCAACCATGGGTTTCACTGGGTTGATTCGGGATGGGTCTTACAAATGGTATCAGAGCCTGGTTATTTGCTGCTGTACTGGTTGATCGTCTCCTCTCTTTGAGGAGTAATTAACCTCATTGGAAGAGGAGACGAGACATCGGTATAGGATCGACTTTCCAAGGGTTTTCAAACTGTTTTAAATGGGTGGGAAGTTTTGAAACGAGTGGTGATTTGAGTTGTTGGAATTTTCTTAGAAGGTCAACTGAATTGTTTAAATGTCCTCCTGTAGTGAATCCAGTTAAGCAATGGGAAGTAGGTCCACTGGAAATTCGGGGTATGGAGAAGGAGCTCCCAGGTTTCAGCCAAGTTTGTTGAAGGGTTGGAACTTTGGGGAGTTTAGTGGGGAAATGGTTGATCCTGAGGTGGCTGAGCAGTGGCTTCAAGAGTGTGGTACAAGTTCCTGCAGATGGGACTTGATGAGGAGCTGAGGGTGCAGGCAATGACCTTTCTGTTTAAGGGTCATGCCTTGAATTGGAGGAAGTCGATGCCGCAGATTCGAGTAGTTCCGCCAGAGATGGAGTTTGATGAGTTTGTTGAGGAGTTTTGTGACCAGTTCTGCCCGGATCTTTGGCGTGAGGAGAAAACCAAGGACTTCATGAGTTTTGAGCAAGGTGAGAAGACCGTCCTCGCTTACTACATAGAGTTCACCTCCCTCTCTAAGTGGTACGACGAGCGGACTAACCGGGAGAGGAAGCTCATTAGAAAGTTCAAGAATGGGTTGAGAGTGGAGATCCAGGAGGGAGTCACCACCGCTGATATGGGAAGTTTGGTCTCCGTTAAGGTGGCGACACTAGAGATGGAGAGGTTGGAGAACCGAAAGAAGGAAGAAAGGAAGAGGAAGGCACCTGTCCCGCCTACTCATTCGGCCACCCACAGCTACCCGGCCAAGAGAGCTCAGACTCCATTTCTGGGTTCAGGGGCACTCAGTCGGCTCCGTAGTGGGGTGTAGTAACCTGTTTCACTTATGGCCGACCCGGTCATAAGAGTGTGGCTTGTACTGCTCGTAGTGGTGGTTCGGTTTGTTCAGGGGGAGCACCATCTGGACTACCCATGTGTGGCACGTGTGGGAAGCCACACTTTGGAGCTTGTCATCTGTTGGCGCATGTGACCTGTTTCACCTGTGGGCAGCGTGGACATAGGAGTCTGAACTGCCTGACCAGGAGAGCCACTCCGAGTCAGTCTGTGGGATCAGTACAGGGATCGAGAGCTCCGTCTGGGAACTATGGAGGTAGAGGAGGAGGAAGCTTTGGTAGGAGAGCCTCGAGTACTAGTCGAGGTACGGGAGCTAATGCTACACCAGTGAGAGCCGGGGGAGATCAAAAAAGACTTTATGCTCTTACCAAGGGTGCGGCAGAGAACGCGAACGATGTGGTGAACGGTATGATCTCCATCTTAGATCTTTCCGTTTACGCTTTGTTTGATTTGGGCTCGACCCATTCCTTTGTGTATGAGAAATGCTTGAGTAGTTTGGGTATTGTAGCTAGTATCTTGGGGACTAGTTGGGGGGTAAAAACCCTTTGGGGACCTCTGTTCGGGTAGATAGTGTGTGGAGAAGCTGTAAGGTGTTAGTGGGAGGTGCAGAGCTATTAGCTAATTTTGTAGTGCCACCTTTCAACGAGTTCGATATCATTCTTAGCATGGATTGGTTGGCTAGGCATGGGGCTTTGCTTGATTGTCGGAAGAATGAAGTATTGCTTCTAGTGGATGGTGTTGGTCAGGTGGTGTTCAAGGGTGTTAGAAAGAGGGATTCAACACCTGTGGGATTAGTTTTCACGACGCAAACTTTCTCTTTGATTCAAGAAGGGTGTGAGGCTTTGTTGGTGCAAGTGTCGGTTGAGTAGAACGAGGAGTTAGAGAAGGTGCCGGTAGCTCAGGAGTTTGTGGATGTGTTTGAGGAGTTACCTGGTACACCGATTGAGCGTGAAGTGGAATTCAATATAGAATTGGTTCCTGGAACCACTCCAATCTCCATTCTACCCTATCGAATGGCACTGGCTGAATTGAAGGAGCTGAAGGAGCAATTGCAGGAGCTCTTAGATAAGGGGTTCATCCGCCCAAGTGTATCTTCTTGGGGAGCACCAGTGTTGTTTGTGAAGAAGAAGGATGGAACGATGAGGATGTGCATTGATTATAGGCGATTGAACAAGGCAACGAATAAGAATCGCTATCCACTCCCAAGGATAGATGATCTCTTTGATCAATTGCAAGGGGCTGAAGTGTTCTCAAAGATAGACTTGAGGCTGGGTTACCATCAACTGAAGGTGGAAGAAGGGTCGGTGTCGATGATAGCTTTTAGGACTCGTTATAGACATTACGAGTTCCTCGTGATGCCTTTCGGTCTCACCAATGCTCCGGCCGCGTTCATGGCTCTCATGAACAAAGTCTTTCATGAATACTTGGATAAGTTTGTGATGGTGTTCATAGACGAAATTCTCATTTACTTAAAGAATGAGAAGGAGCATGAGGAGCACTTGAGGGTCGTCTTCCAGAAGCTGAGGGAGCAACAGCTTTTTAAAAAGTTCTCGAAGTGCGCCTTTTGGTTGGAGGAGGTGTTGTTTCTTGGTTATGTGGTTTCTAAGAGGGATGTTGAGGTTGATCCGAAGAAGATCGAAGAGGTGGTCAATTGGTCCCCACCTAAGGATGTGTCGCAGTTGAGGAGTTTCCTCGAATTAGCTGGCTAATATCGAAGGTTTGTTGAGGGGTTTCCACCATAGCATCTCCTCTTCACAAGTTGCTGAGGAAGGAGACGAAATATGAGTGGAATGAGGTGGTGACACGCTTTTGGCGTGCTTCAAATAACTAATCTACCAAGGTAGACTAGATCGTATTCTACTCGAGGTCTCCTCTTCTTGTTTACTCAAATATGTTGGCAAATTACTCAAGTTTGACCACGTTGTGCGTGGTGTGAGTTCCACGACTTCTAATCTAATAAACAAAGGAAAATAAAAGATAGAAAGATTAAAAGGTTGACTAACAGGATGATAGACGAGCTTAGATTTCGAATCCCCCTTAGATCACCAAGGCAACAGCAATCACAAGACCAACGGTTTTCAATTCTAATTCAATCAGTTTCTATACACCACCATAACTCCTGACCCTTAGGTTTAAGACTGGCGAACGTTCGCTCTATCCGATCTAGCTACCAAGATTAACTAGCCGCCCGGGTACGATCGCCTCTCACAATGACTTAATTAACTGGTCCAATTACTAACGATTTATGAGTTACTCTTGCAGTGGATTAACCCTAACTGGTTCCTACGAAAGGCACACTCCAATGAATAGGTTAATTGGTTGAATTGATGTTCTAAAGTAAGGCGAGCGTTCGCTTCTATCCTTATCTTAACAAGAATCTAAACTAGGTGATCAAGGAAGACAAGTTTATGCGCCAAAGCAGGGAAGCTGTCTGGCGACTAATCCTAGCTTGCATAAACCTAATCTAGGCGACCAACCAGAAGAGAAACATAAACAACGAAGAACAAAACAACCATGCAAAGAGAAACTGATTGAACTTTGAATCTAATTACCGCCGATCTGTGACCGCTTTAAAGCCGTGGGTCACTTAGGGTTCATCTAATCTAAGCTCTACAAGTTCAGCTACTCAAAATGATAACAGAAGAATCAAAGGCAACAAAGGAAATCATCATACAGAGGAAGAACAGATAAGAACTGAAAAACCTAATTCTGACGACTCCGGCGAAGCTTCAATCTCCTGGATCTTCAACTTTAAGCTTCGAGCTCTCCGAGGTGGAAGGATGGCGTCACGATCTCTCCACGGATCTTCGAACTCTCTAAACTCTATCTATCGACCCTAGAGTCGGCTGACTCTCAAAAGTCTGATTTGTGAAAATATGAATAATGATTCCTCCAGCTCCTTGGGCCGCCGGTTTAAATATTTATACTTAGACCCTAAGTCGCCGGATTTGTCTGGAATTTTTGCCGAAAACCTAAGGGAATTTTTGGCGAAAATTCCTTTGTAAATGGGTTGACTGCTCGGCTTCATCTCCTGTGATTTTCGGACCGCCGGGTTCTCGGCGAAAACTTGGAGTTTTCGCTGAAAAGTTTAGTTGTTGAACTCAGCCGATTTCTTCTTGAGTTTTCGCCGAAAACTTGAGGAGTTTCTCACCGAAAACTGTAGTGTAAAACGGCTGACTTCGCCTGTGAGTTTCTGAAGGTATTTTCGCCGAAAACTGTGTAGTATTTTCGGCGAAAACATTGTGCTGGGCAGTTGGATCTTCGGTTCTGACTCCAGTTTGATTTCTAGTTCGATCCTTGAGGTCTTGAACACGTCCGTGGCTACGAAAATGATGGCAAAAACCTGTGCTATCACAAAAACACTAGAAAACCATCAAATAGACCCAAAAAGGGCCAAAGTAACCAAATCGGTAGGAAATAGGGTAGTTGAGTGAATATTCGCTATTTTACCCCTAAAACCATGTTTCAAGCAAGGAAATGTCGCTTAAATGAGGCTGATAATCACGTCAAATCGAGTCTCATCAAAATACCCCACACTTAAGCTTTTGCTTGTCCTCAAGCAAACTGAACTAGAACACACTCAAATTCACAAATGACACGAGATTAAACTGAGATTCAATTCTAACAATTTGGTTTAGACTGTTCCACGTAGAAAGAGTGACCTACACATGCAAGAACATCAACCAAACAAGTTTTCGATCTCACTAATTTCTGCACACTTCAAGTAGTGGTTTTAACAAAGCACGTTTCTTGGCAAAACAATTAATCATAATTAACCGACTACGATAACACCAATTCTAATAAGAAAAGACTTTAATCTCTAGCCATGATGTGGATGCGGAGGTAGGAAAAGTGACGTGGCTATCGACTCGACTTCATCCGTTTCTAGATCTGTACATACATGTTCTAGCTAGGACCGATTTAAACAACAATTTATTTCAAGTTTCAACTTCTTCCTTCAATTGATTTACTGCATACTAGTGCTCGATACCAAACACTTCACTTAGGTGTTGGACCTGCCTAGCTCACAGTATTTGTGCCTATGCTAGTGCTCAACCCGAACACTTCACTTAGGTGTCGGGCTTGCCTAGCTTTAATTTTAGCACTTTAAAGAACTTTACATTGATTTGCACAACTTAATTACTTGATTTAACCATTTAGTCACTTAATCCTAGCTAGTTATAACTTTTTACACAAGATTTCGAATTGGATTTCCGTCTAATCTCAAGCCACAATCACAGGTGAACAAATATGGAGTGAAAAACATGAAAGAACCTAGCATTTATCATCTTAGAATGGTGTTATCGAGCTTTGTTATTAACATGTCAATTGATTCAATTGATTCAAGTTTCAACTACAGAAGTGATTTATGATCTGTTCTGACCTAGACTCATTTGATATTAGTGCCAACACGGTGGTTACAAGTTCTAAGTGGAACAGTCTAGACGTCATTGTTCAAAATTGAAGTCAATTTAACATCACAAGTCAAGAATTGAGCAATTCTATGCTAGAGAAATTTCAAAAATGAACCATAGAATCACAAAAAATCAAGCAAGATCATGCGTAATCATAGCATCCTACCCCACACTTAAACTGTTATGTGTCCTCACAAGACTAAATTAGAGTAGAGAGATACGAAGAACCTGGAATGAGATGGTCAGTGTAGTGGATGAACACAGATAGTCCAGAGCGGAGCGGAGTAGCTACTCGAGTTCCTACAAAACAAAAACAACAAAAAGATCAAAAGGATACCGGGACAAGTGTCCCGGATCCACACAGAATAAAAGTCGAACAAAGAAGGTTTAGGAGAATTTTGAAAATATTTTGACTTTTTTTTTTTGAAATGGTTTTCGAAAATTTCTGACGCAACTAAAGTTTTCGCCGAAAACTGGTGAAGTTTTTGGCGAAAATTTGCTGAAGTTTTCGATGAAAACTGGTGAAGTTTTCTGCGAAAACTACTCTGAAAACCCACTGGAAAACAGACTCGAACAAACTAAAGTTTTCGCCAAAAATTGGTGAAGTTTTCGGCGAAAATTCTGACCTGACACAGAAAATTAAAACAGACGAAAATAAAAGAAAATGACATTTTGGCTCCCCGAAACCGACTCGAACGACGAAAATGACTGACTCAATAATTCAAAAACGGACTCCAGCCGTGGGTTGCCTCCCACGAAGCGCTCTCTTTTAACGTCCTTGAGCCGGACGGTACCTATTAGGGTCCCCAACTCAGAAGCTCCTTGAAGTCAATCGTCTTCTTCAAGGCCAGCGGTTGAGTGCCATGTAGCACTCCAGACGGGTGATGCAGCCGGTAGTGCTCCAGTAGATCGCGGTTCTGGTTGGATGACCAGTTCTTCTCGAATTCTCCTACTGGAGGAGGGAAGAGGTAGTACGGCGCGGCATGGTGAATGAGCTCCACCTTCTCTACAGGTTGACTCGGCGGAAGTGTAGGTGATGATATCTCCTCAATCTCTACGTGCTCCTCTTTGGCTTCAACATCAGGATGGATTGGCTTTATGTCTTCATCAACCACCACCGCCAAGGATTCTTCATCAGATGCTTCTAGCTCGCAATAGTTATGGTGAGATTGTCATGTTCATCTTCGTACGGCTCTTGAGCATCTTCTTCCATTAGTGGATTTGGTTGCTCGAGCTCGACATCCACCATGTTACGAGCTTGTAGCTTCGAAATGAGATCATCCAAGGCGGATTCTACTCTTGCCGTCTGTTGTCGATGCTGATGAGCCGGTATATACACCTCTTGGTGATTTTGCTGGTGGTGTGTAGCTTCTGGCTCTTCTTCGAAATGCTCTTGCGCATCTTCTCCCTTCAATTGCACTAGTCGCTTGAGCGCGGCGTTCAATGCATCAACAGCATCGTCCATTGACTGGAGGTTGTCGATCGCGGCTTGGGTGCTTGCCATCCATTGTTGATACTCATAAGTGTGTAAATCCATCTTTTGGGAGTCTTCGAGATATGGTGCTTCATTGATGTACCACTCTCGGTACCGGTCATCCCACCTGTAATCCTGCATAATCAAAACTAAGAAGCACTACCCAGGTAAATCATGAAAATATGGAGGAAAATTAAATGGTAAGGCGGAAAGGTAGAAGAATAATTTGCCAACTCTTCTTTCAAACAATTAGAAGAGTCCCCGGCAACGGCGCCAATTTGATGACACGCTTTTGGCGTGCTTCAAATAACTAATCTACCAAGGTAGACTAGATCGTATTCTACTCGAGGTCTCTTCTTCTTGTCTACTCAAATATGTTGGCAAATTACTCAGGTTTGAACACGTTGTGTGTGGTATGAGTTCCATGACTTCTAATCTAATAAACAAAGGAAAATAAAAGATAGAAAGATTAAAAGGTTGACTAACAGGAAGATAGACGAGCTTAGATTTCGAATCCCCCTTAGATCACCAAGGCAACAACAATCACAAGACCAACGGTTTTCAATTCTAATTCAATCAGTTTCTATAAACCACCATAACTTCTGACCCTTAGGTTTAAGACTGGCAAACGTTCGCTCTATCCGATTTAGCTACCAAGATTAACTAGCCGCCCGGGTACGGTCGCCTCTCGCAATGACTTAATTAACTGGTGCAATTACTAATGATTTATGAGTTACTCTTGTAGTGGATTAAACCTAACTGGTTCCTACGAAAGGCACACTCCAATGAATAGGTTAATTGGTTGAATTGATGTTCTAAAGTAAGGCGAGCGTTCGCTTCTATCCTTATCTTAACAAGAATCTAAACTAGGTGATCAAGGAAGAGTTATGCGCCAAAGCAGGGAAGCTGTCTGGCGACTAACCCTAGCTTGCATAAACCTAATCTAGGCGACCCACTAGAAGAGAAACATAAACATAAACAACAAAGAACAAAACAACCATGCAAAGAGAAACAGATTGAACTTCGAATCTAATTACCGCCGATCCGTGACCGCTTTAAAGCCCTGGGTCACTTAGGGTTCATCTAATCTAAGCTCTACAAGTTCAGCTACTCATAACGATAACAGAAGAATCAAAGGCAACAAAGGAAATCATCATACATAGGAAGAACAGATAAGAACTGAAAACCCTAATTCTGACGACTCCGGCGAAGCTTCAATCTCCTGGATCTTCAACTTTAAGCTCCGAGCTCTCCGAGGTGGAAGGATGGCATCACGATCTCTCCACGGATCTTCGAACTCTCTAATCTCTATCTATCGACCCTAGAGTCGGCTGACTCTCAAAAGTCTGATTTGTGAAAATATGAATAATGATTCCTCCCGCTCCTTGGGCCACCGGTTTAAGTATTTATACTTAAACCCTAAGTCGTCGGATTTGTCTGGAATTTTTGCCGAAAACCTAAGGGAATTTTTGGCGAAAATTCCTTCGTAAATGGGTTGACTGCTCGGCTTCATCTCCTGTGATTTTCGGACCACCGGGTTCTCGGCGAAAACTTGGAGTTTTTGCCAAAAAGTTTAGTTGTTGAACTCAGCCGATTTCTTCTTGAGTTTTTTCCAAAAACTTGAGGATTTTCTCGCCGAAAACTGTAGTGTAAAACGGCTGACTTCGCCTGTGAGTTTCTGAAGGTATTTTTGCCAAAATCTGTGTAGTATTTTTGGCGAAAACATTGTGCTGGGCAGTTGGATCTTCGGTTCTGACTCCGGTTTGATTTATAGTTCGATCCTTGAGGTCTTGAACACGTCTGTGGCTACCTAAATGATGGCAAAAACCTGTGCTATCACAAAAACACTAGAAAACCATCAAATAGACCCAAAAAGGGCCAAAGTAACCAAATCGGTAGGAAATAGGGTAGTTGAGTGAATATTCGCTATTTTACCCCTAAAACCATGTTTCAAGCAAGGAAATGTCGCTTAAATGAGGCTGATAATCACGTCAAATCGAGTGTCATCATGAGGCGTGCCAGAAGAGCTTTGAGGAGTTGAAGAAGAAGTTGACTTCAGCTCCAGTGTTGACCTTGCCGGTAGAAGGTGGTGAGTATGTGGTGTTTAGTGACGCGTCCTTGCAGGGTTTGGGGTGTGTGCTTATGCAGAATGGGAAGGTGGTTGCATATGTCTCACGTCAACTTAGGGTGCATGAGGTAAATTACCCGACTCATGACTCGTAGTGGTGTTCGCCTTGAAGTTGTGGAGGCACTACTTGTACGGCGAGACGATCAAGATCATGACCGATCATAATAGTCTTAAGCATCTTATGGATCAGAAGGAGCTGAATAGTAGGCAGAGGCATTGGGTAGAGCTCTCGAAGGACTACGATTGCACCATTGATTACCATCCTGGTAAAGCCAATGTTGTTGCTGATGCGCTAAGTCGGAAAGAGTTGGTTGACCTTAGGGCCTTGAGAGTGGAGATGCAGATGGGTGAGGTAGGAAGTTTGCTTGCTGAGCTTAGTATTCGACCCATGTTGAATGACAGGATTGGTGAGGAGCAGCTCAAGGATGCTACTCTGGTGGCCATTCGAGAGGAAGTTGAGAAGGGTTTGGATAATGGGTTCGATGTAGCTAAGGGGTTGTTGAAGTGCAAAGATCGTTTGTGTGTGCCGGAAGTAGAGTTATCGCAATCTCTACCCATCCCGGAGTGGAAGTTTGCAGATATCACCATGGATTTTGTGTCGGGTTTTCCGCCGACAAGAGAGGGCAAGGATGCTGTTTGGGTTATAGTTGATCGCTTGACGAAGGCTGCTCATTTTTATACCCATTCAGTTTAAGCCAAGTGTGGAGGAGTTGGCAAAGCTCTACATAGAAGAAGTGGTAAGGTCGCATGGAGTTCCCCAATCCATTGTATCCCACCGAGATCCGAGCTTTACATCTCATTTATGGGAAGGGTTGCACGCGGCATTGGGAACAAAGCTTATCATCCTCAAACGGATGGTCAATCGGAGAGGACGATCCTTACTTTGGAGGAGTTGTGCTATGGAGTTTCAAGCTCCATGGACGGAATTGCTACCATTGGTTGAGTTTGCATATAACAACTTGTACCATAGTAGCTTGAAGTTCGCACCGTTTGAGACCTTATATGGGAGGAAGTGTAGGACGTCGTTGTGTTGGGATGAGGAAAGTGTTAGGGTGTTGTTGGGTCCTCAAGTGATTCAAGAGACCACTGGTCGTGTTAAAGTTATCAAGGATAAGTTGAGGGCGGCTCAAGACAGGTAGAACTCGTATGCTGATGGTCGTGCTAAGGAGCTGAATTTTGATGTGGGGGAGAAGGTGTTCCTTAAGGTGTCGCCATGGAAAGGGCTGATGCGTTTTGGTAGGAAGGGGAAGTTGGTGCCACGGTACATCGGTCCTTATGAGATTTTAGCTAAGTCGGGTCCAGTGGCGTATGTTCTAGCCTTGCCAAGTGAGCTTGAGAGGATACACAATGTGTTCCATGTGAGCATGCTTAAGCGGTATCATGGGGACCTTTTGCATGTGATTCTGCCGGAGGAGGTGGAGATTGAGCAGGATATGACTTATGAGGAGAAGCCGGTGGCGATTGTGGATAGGCAAGTTCGGATCTTGAGGAACAAGAATATTCCTCAGCTCAAGGTGGTATGGAGGAACCATGAGAGTGAGTCAGCTACTTGGGAGACCGAGGAGAGTATGAGGAGACGGTATCCGGAGTTGGTGGAAGCTTATGCTTCAAGTATAACCTCTCTTTAATGTGCTTCTTGTGTTGCTCATTTTGTGTTCGTTCTAAGTGAGTTTGGGGTGTGCTTGGTGATGGTGTTGTGATGAGTAAAGTTGAGAGTTGGTGCACAAATGGTGGGTAACTTTCTAAGGTAGGGCTGCTGAGTTGTCGTTAGGAATTTTTTAGTGTCAATGTGATGCTTGAGTTGCTGCACTTTTCAATGTGTCGTTAGGTCTTTCGGTATCATGTTGTTAGGGTGAGTTAGGAGTGGTTCCGGGGACGAAATCCTTGAAGTTGTCGAGACTTGTAACATCCCGCCCAACCAAATGGTTTGGAACTCAAGTTCGGGTGTTTGGAGTGCTGGAATCAGTGCCTCCGAGGTCCCATTGAGGTCTGGGACGTTCATGTCTAACTCGGGTTGAGGTTACAAGTGAGTGTGCTGTGCAGTGAATAACACACGACGTGTGTCTTCAAGGTACACGTCGTGTATCTGAGTTACACGGCCGTGCACTATTTCCAGCTAACTCTCGTCGAGATGTCCAGAAGATGACACACAGTCGTGTGTTACAGAAACACGTCATGTAGTGTCATAACACACATCGTGTGTTATGAAACACATCGTGTGTCTTGACCTAGGTATAAAAGAAGGGTTTTGACGGGATTTCACAACTTTCAACTCCTTTCTCTTTCCACAAAAAGCTCTTGACGAACCAACTTTGGCCAAGCTTCAGAAGGTGATTCCGGGAGTTGTAGAGGTTGGAATTAAGTTCTGTTTATTGCTACGCGTTCCTAGCGACGAGGAGAAGAGATCGATATTATCAATTTCTGGTTTCTCACTGTAGGTCGCAGTTAGCGAGGAGGGGTTGGGCTACGAGTTTGGTGTTGGGGAAACCGACATTCTGAGGAACTAGAAGATGATTAGAGCCTCGTCTTCTATTTTAGGTGAGGGCTTAGCGTTTTTAGGTAGTTTGGAGAGTGGGAGGAGTTATAATTCGGACTTTGATGAAACCTAGGTGTTGCATGAAAATGATGGCTGTAAAAGGGGTAAACTGTTCTGTGAATGTGTTTCTGATTGATTGTTTGACGTTTGCTGTGATTGGGGGTTGGCATGAAATGAATTGATTAATGAATTGTCTTTGAAATGAGTGTTAGGGTGGAATTGGCAATATGGATGCAAGTGATATTATATCATGGATCGTCAGTTGTCGATGCAGGAGAATGGCTCTGCCAATGTGGGGTCGTTCTGAATAAGAGGAACATGTGGGTGGTCCCTAGACTCATGACATGGCTACCCCTGTACTTGCAGGTGGGGGTGGCCGGTGAGCTAGCCGATTACCTTATTGAGTGTTTGTGATGTTGGGCTGTGAAATGTGATTGGATTGTGGCGTTCTAAGGATGGTTGGTGATTTGATAAATGGAATATGATGTGGTAGAATTGTATGTGATGTGATGGAATTGAATGTGTGTTGTGTTTCATATGAAAGTAGAACCGGAAGGAGACCATACTACCCCACCCGAGTTACTGGATATTTGAGTATGATCCACTGGGGTGGATCACCTTGACATGGGTGTCAAGGGTGTTGTTGGATTACTCGATGAGAGATTGTGATGATGATGATGTTGATAACGTGTTCCCCCTGCGGTAGGGGAGCGCGAGGACCTCCCATGTGGTAGGGGGTGCGTCTGCCGGTCGGTGGTGGTGTGGATAATTCCTTGGCGCCTAATAACTCGCCTAGTATAATGTCATGTGTATGAATGTGTGGTTGTGTGATGTTGTGAACTTGAATGGCTGATGTGAGCGGGTTGTGCATCATGTGTTATGGTTGTTATTACTTCGATTGTGCTTATTATGTTGTTATGGATTGTGAATGAGAATGAAGAACTGAACCTATGTGATCACCTAGACTGCTTTAGGATCTTAAAATATGGAAGGGGGTCAGGTCAGGTTCCATTGTCGATGTCTTGTGCGGAGTTTGGAACCGCTCCTTGTGATAGGACAGCGCGTAGGTAAGCCCAGTGGATTCACTCAATTTCAATAGGTAATTGATCCCTTTCCCCTTTCAGGATCTCGTGGCTAGTGGGTGGAGTTGTCAGTGTTGTGAGGTGGAGGTTGATTTCGAGAAGTCCGGGCTTGAAGTGATGAGGTGAAGACTAGAGTACACTCGGAGTTGGATTATTGCTTCTTTTCAGTTGACTTTGGATATTTGGGGGTTTTCATGTACTTTTGGGTTTTATGTTGGATTTATGGATTTATGTCGGGAATGGATTTTGTACACGGTTTTTACCTTTTTCATGGATTTATGGAGGCTTCTCACGTTCACTTTCCCTTTTTACTTTAGTTTTACCTCGTCTTTTGTGATTGGTTTTTACTGGGTAATACCCATAATCGGTTCAACTATGGGTTGATTCAGGATGGGTGTTATAGGAAACCCTAACATCGTTTAACAAAGATGTCGGCAGCTAAAAAATAGAAGTCTGCCTAGCGATGCGCTGGCTGGCTGGCGCATCGCTGGCTGCCAGTCACATTTGTATAGTTTTGAATATAGTTACACATTTTGCTACTGACGGTACATAATATTTTAAATAGTGCTAGAAAATTTGAAAATCCCAAATTTTACAGATGGCGATGGATTCTAACCCTTCTAAGAAGAGCTCGGGATCTAAACCCCCACTACAAAACAAAGTAGTTCTAAAGGAGGTTTCTAATGCTCAAACAAAAAAGAACACGACTAAAGCCCCCAAACTTCCTTCCAAAGGGTCTGAGCTTGTTTCTGTCTCAGTGGCGTATGGAAAACCGGCCTTTACGGCCAATGGAGGGAAATCTAAGGTGAAAGGAAAAGGGAAGTAGAAGGAGAACCGACCTTCAAGTCAGGTCTAGCTTCTGAAGCAAACTCTCCAAAGGAAATTTGTCACCAAGAAAGCACGGTTCCGACAGAAGTAAAGGACCAAAGGCTAATTGATACAAAATTTATGAAGCCTGGCTCAACTAATGGTGGCCGCCCTCCCGATTCTAACAATTAATGGCTTGTTCACCCTTTCTGTTTACTCTGATGATTCGTATCTTATCGTGGAATTGTAGAGGAGCGGGTCACTGTGAATTCGTCCCAGCCCTCAACACTACAAAAAAAAAAACTTCTTTTAGCGTCGGTTAATACGTAGGAATTTAGCGTCGGTCGGTCAACAACCGACACTAAGCTGCTGACTTAGCGTTTTAGCATCGGTTGTTTGATGACCGACGCTAAAATGGGCCTAAGAGCCGACGCTATTACCCGTTCCTAGTTTGATTTTTGGTTGACCGGACGGATAGATCGGCCTCGGTCAGCTGAAATGGATTAGCGTCGGTCATGACCGACGCTAAAACGCGTGTAGATAGCGTCGGTTGACACGCATTTTAGCGTCGATAATCGACCGACGCTAAATACCGAAGATATAAAAGCCCCCAGCCTAGCGTTAGAAGTCATTATGCACTTCTCCCCACAGCTTCAAATCCTCTCAACTTCCCAAATCCTCTGAAATCGCCGGCATTCGAGCTAGGAGCTGCTGTGACGCTGTTTTCATCACACGTGCTTCCTTCACATCTCCTCATGTGTATCGGTGTAAGTTATTTAATTTTTTAATTTCTAGATTGTAATTTAAAATTTATTTATTTTGTAGAGAATTAGAATTGTATATGTTATGATTATTAGGATTATAGAGAATTAGAATTGTATATGTTGTGATTATTAGAATTGTAGTGAATTGAAATTGTTGTGACTCCTAGAATAGTATTGAATTGTAGATTGTAATTTAAATTTCGTTTAGTTTCTAGATTGTATGTGTCATTAGCATTGAATTGAAATAGTTATTCTGATTAGTTCTAATTTTATATGTTGTGGTTATTTTCTCAGTGCCCGTATCGACTAGTTGTTCTGCCTTCTGCCTTTTTTCACTCACCTTGGTGTAAGGTATGCATTTCTTAGCCTTTTTTTTACACGTAAATTAATTGATAGTAATATGCATGTCTCATAAAAATGATTAAACTAGTATAGTAATATGTATGTTGTCAAGATTAATCTAATTCCTAGTAATATGTATGTTGTCAAGATTAATCTAATTCCTAGTAATATGTATGTTTTCACTATGATCAGTTATAATTTGTTTTTATGGTTTAATGCGAATAAAAGTATATGATTAGTGTGTTATGTGTTTTTAGTACGAATTATGTGGTAGATATAATTTATTTTTAAAATGAGATTAATTAGTAGAATTGTTTGTTATTTGTAATTAATTGTTAGAATGTGATTAATTTTAGAATTCATTGGTTGAGTTAGGGTTTGTTTTTAAGTTAACTAAACTCAGTAGCATATTACTAGCTACTTCATGGTAATTTTGTACAAACACTAGTTACTAGTATATTATTTGCTACTACATGATTCCAAATTAATGTTATAACATTTTAGCATTTTACCTAAGTTAACTTATATATAGATTATGATCTCCACTACTGAGAATCTATTCCCTACACTAAATCAGGTATCTCCTAATGGATAAATCTTGGATTAACACCCCAAGATTATCACCGTAGTACAAGACTGGCTTAGAAATCTTTCTGAATTTTGCTTTCTCCAACAATAACGACGGAGAGCAAATAGTCTGTCTATGTCCAAAATGTGGATTCAAGAAGTGGTTGTGTAGATATGATGTCTACGAGCATTTACTCCGCAAGCCATTTCCGCCAGGATATACTGTTTGGGATCGACATGGAGAGCGTCTCTATGGATCTTCTTCTGGGACTGCACACACAATAATGCATGGAAGTGATCATATTAGATCACTTCGTTCAATGGTTAATGATGCTTTTGGTGTCGTTACTAAGGAGGTCCGCGAGACTACTACTGAAGTACTTGCTAATGAAGATGTTAATGAGGAAGGTCAAATGAACGAAGAAATTGCTATGAGCGAAGATAATGACACTAGCATCCCTGAGCCAATACAAGAGCCGGTTGATGATGACAATGTAAATTTGAGGGATTTACTAAAAGATGGAGAAACAGTACTATACGAAGGATGTAAGAAGTTCTCCAAATTATCTTTCATTCTGAGACTTTATCATATCAAGTGGGATGCATAACATCAGCAATAAAGCAATATCAATGATCATTGAGTTGCTGCATGAAGCTTTTGAGTTTTCCAACATACCGCCAACAGGATATAGTGCAAAGAAAATGATCAAATGGCTTGGGCTGGGATACATGAAAATTCATGCATGTGTGAACGATTGTATGTTGTACTGGGGTAATGACATAGATGAGACGAGTTGCAGGAATTACAAGCAGTCTAGATACAAGGATGGTGGTGTTGATGATGACGTAGTTGATGGAAGCAAAGAGAAGAAACTTAAGGCATTGAAAATATATCGATACTTTCCAATAATTCCAAGGTTGCAAAGATTGTTCATGTGCCCTACGACATGGGTGATGAGGAAGGCAACTTAGTGCATGAGAGTGAGATGATTAGGAATCCAAAGTTGTCTGATTTTGATAATTCCACTGATCTACCCCTAGCCAGGCCTGGAATTGCAGAGTTCGATGATTAACTAGTGTTTGGTAAAATCATGTTGAGCTACGTGTTATTGTTCTATATTCAATACTCGAATGTTTGACATTAATATTTGGATTTGGATTTGCAGATATGGCTCCTCGTTCAGGTCCTTGGATGGTAGAGCTCATCGATCCAGCAGGAGTTAGGACTCAGGAGCCTGTGGCTAGTAGCCATATTTTGAGCCTTCGCGATGGCAAGAAGGTCATCATGCCTTGGGGACCTCTAGGGCCTACGGCTGCGGGCCCCGCCGCTCTGTTGGGCTAGTTCACCGGTTTGCTGGGTAATGACCAGAACCTCATCCCACTACAGTATGAGGAGTGGCCCAACGTGACAGACGGAGAGAAGAATGATTTGAAGGCTACTGTGTTTGTAAGTATTCAAATATGAAATTCATTCCTGTGTTATGTGAATTTGATAGTAAGTAATAATTTATAATCATTGAATTTGATGCAGTGTTGTATCATGATTGAGCCACCAGAGATGACAGACCTTGCGACTAAGTACATCATGGAGGATATTGGCAGGAAGTGGAAGGACTGCAAAACCCGCCTATGGATAACATATGTGGTTAACACATACAAGGAAAAATTGAAGCAGGAAGCTGAAGAAGCGGGCCAGGACTTCGACTGGGAGGAGTTTGTGGAGCCCCCTAGGGCGTGGGCAATAGAACACAAGCCGGGCAGGATCTCTGCGCCTATGTGGGCACAGTTTGTGGATATCAGACTGAGAACCGATATGGTGGTAAGTCGATTACAAATTAGGCATTATGTGAATATATTATATCAACTTAAATCATTTAAATGAATAACAATTTGTAGGAGAAAGCTCGCAAGAATTCAGCCGCCCGGAGGAGTTACACCTCACCCCACACTGGAGGGTCAAAGAAGTTGCGAGTTAGAGGACTGGAGTTGGTAATAATTCAGTTCAAATTGCTAATAATTTTTTTGTATTAGTACCTTTTAGAAATTGTATTGATATTGTTTAGTTCGTACACCTGTAGGCAGCTGAAAGGGGGGAAATGCGCCCAGTAGAGGTGAGTTATATGCTATCACTCACACAAAGAAGGATCAGACTTACACTGATCCTAATGTGGTAAGTACTTGATCACCTATTTCAATCTAACAAAACAATCTCCAATAGTGCCCTATTTAATTAACTTTGGTTTGTGAAACCCATTTTTGTCATCAATGTGCAGCCTCGGATTCTGGAGCTGACCCGTGATCCCACAGTCCCAACATTTCCTTCTGGGAACGATGCACTCGAACTTGTCTATCCGAAGGAGCACAGTGGTAGAGTTCGCGGTATGGGATCTGGCGTGACCCCCTCCCAGGTAATGTAATGTGGTATATGATATATGTAAATTTAAAATAGCCAAATTCTAATTATTTGTTGTCTTTGTCTATTCAGGTTAATATGAGTAGGAGGCGTGGTGGAGCAGCCGGTGGATCCAGTCAGGGTAGTATTTCAGCTACTACCACTCACGTCTTCGGTCATTGTCCCACCGAGGATCGAGTGAGGGTGTTAGAGGCAGAGGTTCAGCGCTTGAGCCATCTGGAGGAGGAGGTTCAGCGGCTCAGCCAGTTGGTGGGGGGTTCATCTTCTAAGGGAAAAGGGAGGATGCCCCGGATATGGATGTCGAGGACCTTAACTCGTACGATGAAGAGGAGGATGAGTAGGTAGCTGAAAAATTTAGGTGGATGTTGTAGGTGCATGTGTTAGGAGAATGTTTTAGCAGAATGTTTAGGAGGATGTTTTCGACATTTATATATTATGTAGTGCATTTCAGTATGTTTATTGATTGGAAAAGTGAATTGTGAAAAGTGAAATCGATGTATGCAGGAAAATTTATGCAGGTATTGTGATGACACTCGATTTGACGTGATTATCAACCTCATTTAAGCGACATTTCCTTGCTTAAGACATGGTTTTTAGGGTAGAATAGCGAATATTCAATCAATCGCCCTATCTCGTGCCATCTGTGTTACTTTGGCCCGTTTCGAGTCTATTTGATGGTTTTCTAGTGTTTTTATGTTAGCACAAGTTTTTGCCGTCAAATAAAGTAGCCAAGGACGTGTCTAAGGCGTTGGAACCTCGAGGAATCACACTGGAATCGATCCAAGGAGTCAATCAAGTCGAACCAAAGTCTGTCCCGTTTTACACTGAAGTTTTCACCGAAAATACCCAAGGTTTTCGGCGAAAATACATGCACAAATCCACTGATGTCAACCGAAGGATATTTTCGGCGAAAACACTAAGTTTTCACCGAGAAATGTTGGTCCGAAAATCACAGAAGAAATCAACCGGCGGGCTTTCCATTTACACTAAGATTTTCGGCGAAAATCCCTTATGATTTTTGGCGAAAATTCAAGAGAAGATCCGGCGGTATTAGGGTTAAGTAAAAATACTTAACCGGCGGCCCATACCTATAACACATCATAATTACCAACTAATACCGAACTTCAGAATTCTCTCAAGTTCTGGAGCAGAGAGTTTAGAGTTCGAAGAGCCGGAAAGAGATCGTGACGCCATCCCTTCCATCTTGAAGACTCGGAGCTAAGATTGCAGTTTACCGAAGATCGAAGTCTGCCAGAGTCGTCTTAATTAGGTTTTTCAGATCCTTTTCTGTTCTTCCTCTGGATGATGAACTCTTTCTTTGTCTTTGATTCTTTTGTGATAAACATGAGTAGCTAAACTCTTAGAGCTTAGACTAGATGAACCCTAAGTGACACAGGGCTTTAAAGCGGTCACGGATCGGCGGTGATTAGATTCAAAGTTCAATCAGTTTCTCTTTCATGTTTGATTTGTTCTTCATTGTTCATGTTTCTTGTCTGGATTGATCACCTAGATTAGATTCTGGTTAAGCTAAGGATAGAAGCGAACGCTCGCCTTACTTTAAAACATCAAATTGAACAATTAACCTTATAATTGGAGTGTGCCTTTCGTAGGAACCGGTTAGGGTTAATCCACTGCAAGAGAAACTCATAAATCGTTCGTAATTCCACCAGTTAAGTTAAGTCGTTGCGAGAGGCGACCGTACCCGGGCAACTAATTAATCTTGATAGCTAGAATGGATAGAGCGAACGTTCGCCGGTCTTAAACCTAAGGGTAAAGAGTTATGGTGGTGTCTTAGAATTGATTGAATGAGAATCGAAATCCGCTGATCTGTTGATTGCCAATACTCTGGGGAACGAAGGGGGATTCAAAGTCTAAGTTTTTCTGTCATCTCTGTTTTCAACCCTAATTTCCAATCTGTTCTTAGTTTCAATTTTTAATTTCTCTGCATTTCTTAGAATTAGAAATCGTGGAACTCACACCACGCACGAAGTGTGTAACCTGAGTAATTTGCTAGCTTATTTGAGTAGTCAATCATTAGAAGGCCCGTGGAATACGATCTACCCTTGCTTGTTAGCTTTGTTAGTTATTTGTTTGAACTCGCACAACGATTTTAGGGGTCCATCATATTGGCACTAGAAGAGTATGAGAATAGGAAAAAATGGAGCAGAATTTTGCCCACTGGAACACAAATTTAGCGTCGGTTGACCTATAATAGCGTCGGTCACAACCGACGCTAAATGCTCTACAGGTCAACGCATTGTTGACCAGCCAAACGCATTTTCGCGTCGGTCTTGTAATTTAGCGTCGGTCACCAATACCGACTGACGCTATATGCTGACCACTCAACCGGTTCGTGGTTCGACCAGAATAAATTTAGCGTCGGTTGGCACGCGTTTTAGCGTCGGTTGGCCAAATGACCGACGCTAAGGTTTAGCGTCACCGTATCTGGCGTCGGCCTTATTGACTGACGCTATATCTATTGGCGTCGGTCACTGACCGACGCTAAATCGCGTCTCCGACCGACGCCAAACAGCATTTTTTTTGTAGTGCAAGTTCTATGTGTCCCAGTATATACCAAAATTGGTTGTGATTCTTGAACCACGCCTTAGTGGTCGGCGTGCAACTGAAGTTATTCAGAAGCTTGGTTGCAACTGTAATATCGTGGTGGATGCCGTCAGTTTTTCAGGAGGCATATGGGACCTCTGGAATGATTTTGATATCACTGTCTCGGAAGTCGGTCGTTCTGAGCAGATGCTTCACCTTGAAGTTGTAATTACAGGTTGTCCGCGATCTCACCTTTTGGCTATCTACGCTAAGATTTTTCCTATGGGTCGTGCATTAATTTGAGATGAGCTCTGGGAGGTTTCCGATTCAGCTAACCTTCCCTGGAGTCTCATTGGGTATTTTAATTCTATTATCTCTCCGGATGAAAAGGTTGGGGGTGGTCCCTTCAATTCAAACAGATCTGCTTCTTTCTGAGCCTGCATTAATGAGTGTAGTCTGATTGACGTCAAATTTTCTAGTCCGGGTTTCACTTGGTTTCGTGGTTTGATTAAGGAGGGGCTGGATAGAGCTTTAGTTACTCCTGATTGGCTAAGAGCTTTTCCGGAAGCTTTGATTCTGCATCTGCCTAGGATTCGTTCTGATCATCGTCCCATCTTGTTCACTTTCTCGAATGCGAGTATGTTTCACACAAGGACTAGGCCCTTCAGGTTTTTGGCAGCATGGCTTGAGCACCCAAATTTTAAGAGAGTTTTTGAGTCATCATGGCGTGCTTCACGAGACATTGTGGGGAATCTTCGTTCCTTTTCCTCGAATCTCATAAGATGGAATCGTGATGTGTTTGGTAATATTCATCACTGAAAGGCAGCCCTTTTGCATCAGCTAGCGGATGTGGAGTCCTCCTCTGACCAGGTTAGAGCGGATACTCCTCGGGATCTGGAATCTAATATTTGTAGGGATTTGGAGCGTACTTTATGGGAGGAGGAGATCTTATGGATGCAGAAGGCCCGATCTAATTTTATCAGAGATGGAGATCGGAACAAACACTTCTTCCATACTACTACCCTCCATCGTAGGAGCTGTAATAAGATTCGGGCGCTACGCAGACTTGACGGATCTTGGGAAATGGATACTGAAGCTCTTAAGCTTTTGGCAGTTGATTATTTCAAAGGATTTTTTAATGAAGAAACTGCAACTACAACCCATCTTCCTTGGAAATTTGATAGTCTTAATGTTGAAGACCTTGCTGCTGTTTGCAGGAATCGCGATAATGAGTAGCTGAAGCTTGTGATGAGCTCTATGAATGGTCTTAAGTCGCCCGAAAAAGATAGTTTTCAACCAATCTTCTTCAAAAGAAATTGGGACAAGGTTAGTGATTCAGTGGTTCTGTTTGTTCAAAGTTGTTTTGCTGATCCTACTTTGGTGAGAATAGTTAATGCCACAATTATTGTCCTGATCCCAAAATGCCATACTCTGGAATCGATGGATCATTTTCGACCGATCAGTTTATGTAATGTGATTTACAAGACAATCACAAAGTGTTTGGCTATGCAATTGAGGAAACTTATGCCTTCTCTTATTAAATCTACACAATCCAGCTTTGTTCCCGGAAGGCAGATATCGGACAATATTATCATTCTACAAGAAGTAGTCCATTCTATGGAACATGATAAAGGACGAGCCAAGCGGATGATTATTAAAATTGACTTGATGAAATCTTATGATCAGATTAGGTGGTCTTTTTTAGTGGATATTCTCAGGGCAGCAGGGCTAGACGTGGTGATGTGTCGTCTCATTATGGCCTGTGTTTCAACAACTAATTTCCAGGTCTTATAGAACGGGGAGCTTACAGATCAGTTTGCCCCTAAAAGAGGTATTCGTCAAGGTTGCCCTTTGTCACCCTTTTTGTTTACTCTCTGTATGGAGCACTTGAGCCATCTTATTTCAGAAGCTGTTGAAGAAGGAGATTGGAAACTGATTTCCCTTACCAGAGATGAACCTTCTCTCTCTCATATGTTCTATGCTGATGAGCTTATTCTGCTTAATGAGGCCTCAGTTCCTCAAGCTGTTAATATCTTGAGATGCCTAGAGAGATTTTGTAAAGCTTCTGGACAAGAGATGAATAAGGAAAAATAAGTCCTTTACTGCTCAAAGAACACGGACAGACGTGTCTGCGGGGCGATCTCGGAGCACCTTGATATCCCTTTGATGCAAGATCTTGGGAAGTATCTTGGGGTTCCAGTGTTGCACGGGCGTACACTAGTTTCAACTTATCAGGATATTCTTACGCGTATGGACTCTAAACTAGTCGGTTGGAAAGTTAAAGCTATTAGTCTCGCGGGAAGGGTTAGTTAGCTCAATCTGTGTTTGCAACCATTCCAGCTTATATGATGTAGACTTCGGTCTTGCTAATTGATACATGTAAGGAAATTGACAAAAGAATTCGAGCCTTTGTTTGGGGTGATTTTGCAGTTCATAGGACAGTTCACCTTGTCTCTTGGGAAACGATCTGTCTACCAAAGAAGGAAGGAGGCTTGGGGCATTTTACAGTTCGGTCGGCTAGACAATTAAACCTTGCCTATCTTACTAAGCTGGCATTTTTATTCTTCCAAAAACCTGAAATCCTTTGGGTGAGAGTGCTCCAATCAAAGTATTTCAAGGAAGTTGATAATGCATTCGTCCCTTCCCACAAGAGCTCTCAATCAGCCCTTTGGAAGGGTATTTGTGGTGTGTGGCCGCTGATGCTTAAGGGTGGACAAATGGGAATCAGAGATGGAAACAGAACCCCTTTTTGGTCAGCCAGATGGATCGATTCAGGTATTATTCTTGAAGACTTTACTGTCAGGTCGGATCCCAACTTCAACACTATCGAGGTGGTTTCTGATTTCGTTGATGGGGAAGGTCGTTGGGACCTTGATAAACTCAATCGGGTCCTTCCCAATGAAATCGTCAGCCAGGTTATAGGAATGTCTATTCCTAGAGAGACTAATGGTGAGGACGTTTGGGTTTGGGTTTTGGGTGAAGAGAAAGATGGCTGATTCTCTATTCGTTTGGCATATAATCTCGTCAATGCTCATACTAATGAACAGCAAAAGGATATTTGGAAACTAATCTGGAGATGGTCCGACCAGACAGAATCTGTCTCTTTCTCTGGCTCTATGATGACACTATATTTGACGTGATTATCAACCTCATTTAAGAGACATTCCATTGCTTGAAACACGGGTTTTGGGGTAGTTTAGGGTGTTTTCACTCAATTGCACTATTTCATACCGTTTTGGTTACGTTGGCCCGTTATGGGTCTATTTGATGTGTTTTCTAGTGTCTCCATGAGTACACAGGTTTTCACCATCAATTATGTAGCCTTGGACGTGTTCGAGAAGCAATGGAGCCTCGAGGAATGCCCAAAATCGATCCAGAACTCAATCAGATCATAGACAGAATAGTCAATTGCCCATCACTTACATTCTCTGCGAAAACATTAAGGTTCTCGCCGAAGATATACTGAAGGAGTTACTCAAAAATCTCTTTGAAGGTCACCTTGAAGAGTACAAAGAAGTTCGCGGCGAGAACTTCAATGTTCGCGGCGAAGAATTCTCGTCGAGGATCCCCTTGGAGTTTACACTAAAGTTCTCGGCAAGAACTTCCATGTTCTCGCCGAAAACTTATGAAGGATTAATTAAAGACTTCTCGTCGAGACTCAGCTGATGATTTACACTAAAGTTCTCGGCCAGAACTTCATTATTCTCACCAAGAACTTAAGGCTTTTCAGCAGAGGATTGGAAACCTATTGAAGTCAGCAGCTACTCATTCGAACGGGGCAATTATTCAATACACTTTTTCCCGGAATACAATTCCAGACTTGAGAGAAAAGAGAGAGTTCAGAGTTTCCCGGAGAGATCTTGACACCATCTTCCCCATTGGAGTGCTCGGAGCTAGGAGTGAAGATCGCCAGAGATTGGAACTTCGTCGGAGTCGTCAGAATTAGGTTTTTTAGTTCCTATCTGTTCTTCCTCTGTATGATGAACTCCTTTGTTGTTTTTTATTCTTTTGTGATAGTCATGAGTAGCTAAACTCGTTTAAGCTTAGATTAGATGACCTTAAGTGATCGGGGGCTTTAAAGCGGTCACGGATCAGTGGTAATTAGATTCAAATTCAGACAGTTCTCTTGCATGATTGTTTTGTTCTTCGTTTCTTGTGTTTCTTATCTAGCTTGATCACCTAGATTAGATTCGTGTTAACATAAGGATAGTGGCGAATGTCCTCCTTACTTTAGAACATCAAATCAATCAATTAACCTATTCAATGGAGTGTGCCTTTAGGGTTAATCCGCTTCTAGGGTTAATCCGCTTCTAGAGTAGCTCATTAATCTCAATTAATTGCACCAGTTAGTTCTCCGTTGCAGAAGTGAACGCACGAACGGTTAATTAATCTTGGTAGTTAGATCCGATAGAGCAAACATTCGTGGAACTTAGACCTAAGGTAAGGAGTTATGGTGATGTCTCAGAACTGAATGAATTAGTATTGAAAACTGCTGGTCTTGTGATCGCTAATGTCCTGGTGATCTTAGGGGGATTCGAGTCTAAGCTTATTTGTCATCTCGTTAGTCAAAACCTAATCAATCTATCTTTTAATTTCATTTCAATTTCCTTGCATTATTAGTTTAGAAGTCGTGGAACTCACACCACGCACAATCTGTATAAACCTGAGTAATTTGCCAGCTTCTTTGAGTAGTCGATTTGAAGAAACCTCGAGAGATTCGATCTACCATGCTTCTAGCTCGGTAGTTATTTGACCACACGCTAAAAACGTATTCATCACTCTCTAATAATGGTAAGTTTCTTGCTAATTCTGAAAGAGTAAGGCGATATATTGCTACTAGTTCCGCTTGCGATAGATGCAGTTTCGACGAGGAAACACCTTGCCATATCTTGAGAGACTGTGATTTTGTTGCTGAAGTTTGGCAGAGGTTGGAGTTTGATATTTACTCGCAGGTTTGGAGTCTGAATTTTAATGATTGGATTAGGCACTTCCTCAAGGATCAGAATTCCTCACTGTTCGGCATTACTATGTGGTATGTGTGGAAGTCACAACATGGTTTTATTTTCAACCAGGTGAGAGAACCTGCCTATGTTCTTGAACAGAAAGTTCTTTTATGGACGGAGGTTGTATCGGTGGCTAGGGTAAGGGATGTGCGGTTGATCCTGGAGCAAGGCAGAAGAGTGATATCTGAAACTGCTTGGGATCCGGGCCCCCATGATTGGGTAACAGTTAATACACATGGATCAGTTTTGCGTGGATTTCACAAGGCTGTGGCAGGTGGGATTATTCGAAGAAGTGATGGTCGGTCTCTTGAAGCTGTCGTGGCGAATTTGGGCACTTGCTTATTAACTAGAGAGGAACTCCGGGGAGCAGTGTTAGGCCTCGAATTGGCATGGGCTAAGGGCTTCCGGCTTGTTGAGCTGCAGCTGGATTCAAGAGCTGTTGTTGCTCTTCTACAGCAAACTGAGGAAACCAGGCATCAACATGCGTTGTAAGTTTTAGCTTTCCAGGAGCTTTGCCGGCGAGAGTGGAGGGTTAGAGTTCGGCACGTTTATCGTGAAGGCAACAAGGCAGCTGATTTTCTTGCTAATCGGGGACACGACTTCCCGATCGTTGTTTTCCCTTTCCTGATTTTGGATTGTAATTTGAGCTACTTTCTTCATTTTAATTGTGTGGGTGTTTCAACTCCTCGTACATTCTAGTTAATATATAAGGCGCGTTGCGCTGCCTTTCTACCAAAAAAAAGGATTAATTTTATTCATTAGGGGAATATGGAGAAAAATTAGGTTCAAACTGTAACGTTCCTCAAATTAAGCCAATTAGCAATTTAAATTATTAACTTCCTTACTTCGTGTTATATTGTTTAAGTAATTAAAAAAAATGGTCCAACGTAGGGCCTAGTCAAAGCTTGGATTCAATTTTTTAATCAAGATTATGTCCCACATCTTACTGTAAATTCTTAACTCTCAAAATCACATAAAAAGTCTTCGAAATAGAATGAAGAAAAAATCACAAACAAGAAATTTTAATTTAGAAAATGAGAAAAAAACAAAGTTACATGCATTATTTTTAGCCACAAAAAATCCTAGAAATTAATCGTTCAAATGATTCTCGGTAAATACACCAACACAATCACAAAATTACTAGCAGATCTGAGATAAAGAAAAGTTCAAAAATGCCATGCCAACAAGAAAGATATTGAACAATGCATCTCCAAAATTTATTTGACAAATTCTAAAACAAAGAGATTTTCTCTCAGAAACAATATACACCTCACTTGGAATTAAACGGACAAAGTCCTAATTATCAGTATAGGTTGGAGGCCTACCGTATTCAAATCCATGTAATGAAGTACAACTTCACCACGAACTACTTCTCTTGAGAGAGGTAACGAAGGGAATTTGCTAATGATTTCTGTAAATGAAACTTACCTTAAACTGGTTCACAAGGACAAGATTCTTGACACACCAGAGAATTTCGATGATGAAAATGGAAGAAAATGGCACAAGCATAAAGTTTCAGTATTCCTCTATCAAATTCAAACAATGAGGAGTTCTAGCTATGGATTATCAATTCGATCTCCATCAACTCAATCGATTCAGAGCTTCAGAAACTCACGACATCAATCAATAATCAGATAGCATCCACAAGGCCACGAACAGGAAATGAATAGGTGTTGCAATTGAATCCAGATTCAAATTAACTCTTCCGAAAAAGAACTATGCATGCCAGCTAAATTGAAATCAAATCACTTAAGATCTTTACCGAGCGCATTCATATTAAATCTGACAATATCAAAATCCTGATGGAATGAAGCGAATTGAGAAGATCTACCCAACTTTTCGAAAACACCGGTGCCACCGCGGAAACCGACGAAGATGAAGACGCCGGAGACGCCGCTCCTTTTCTCGACTTTGCTGAAACCGCCATTGTTAGACCTTAAGTGCGGGCTTAATTAGATTAATGCCTAGAGGAAGAAGAAGAAACGTTGATGCATGGAAATTAGGAAAATTTATGGTCTTGATGTAGAGAAAGTTATATAAGAAATCAAGGCAAACCTTAGGTGCACCACTAAGTGGGTGCACCGAGTATACCCACTGACATTTGTGCTATGTAAAGTGATATTTCTATTGAACTAATCATTTATATCAATAGATTTAATCTTAATAAGTCTAAATTGAGCTTAATTACAATTTTTAGTCATCATAGTATAAGATTATACATATTGTTCTTCAGGTTTCTTTCTACAGCTGCATTTTTTCTCAATATGATAGATTATCATCTCTACCAAATTAGTTTTTTGTTCAAATCGTCTTATATATCCTTTAACAACATGTAGATTATTATACTCGAAAAAAAATATTAAAAACATGTTTATCTATCAAAATGTTAGTGGGTGTACCCGGTGCACCCACTTTTAGTGGGTGCACCGGAGTGTTCACCAAGAAATCAATTATGATGTGTGACATAATGATAAGTAGTTAATTTTATAACACTAAGGTTAGGGTTTGGAATCCCAACATCAACATATGGTAAACATTCTTTTCCAGATGGCACATGGTAGGATGTGGATTCGGAGAGACAATGGCTAAAGATTCGGCAGTGGAGCACTGGTTGAAAGAAGATAGTGGTTGGAGGGAAGGCCGTTGGACGGTGTCATTGGACTTGCTAGTGATGAAAGTGTCCTAACGACCGTTTCGAAAGATATACATTTAAGTAACATATATAAGTGTTACAACACTTCGTGACACATATAAATGTCATTTTAAATATCGCAAAAAATACTCACCAACATTTATTGTAAGCGTCACAAAAACATAAAGCGACATTGGTTTAAGCGACATTATTACGACACTTGGACAAAACGTCGGTGAAAATTTTTACCGACATTATTTACCTTTTTAGCGACACATTAAAAGGTCGTAAAAGCTTGTTTTTGTTGTACTTTTCGTGCTTCTTTTCAGGCAGGCCTTTGAACTTCTTCAGCACATCGATTGCTTCTCGCACAAATGGCCAAACTGGTTGGACCTCTTTGCCCTCTCCATTGAAATCGTAGAAGATGATTCCACTAGCTATCGCTCCACAAAGAGTTGTGATCTTCTTCATTTTTTCAATAATCCGGTTTTCCTCTTCTTGAAGTTATTTCTAGTTATACCATTGCTAATAAGCTCGTGTTGCACCTTCTCATCCCATGATTTTCGTTTTCTTTTTCTTCGGTGTTGGTGAGCATAAAGATTATATGGGGATCACTATTTAGAAGCACATTGTATGAAGAACGGAAGTGAGATGGCAATGAGACTTAATGTAAACATGGAAACAAATTTAGTGACCAGATTCGTATAATTAGAAAGTTGAGTAAATTAGGGAGGTAAATGAAAGTATGGTAACTAATTAGAAATGATGCTCAAGGAAAGTTTTTTTTTTCATCATTTACTTTTCATGGGTTTTAGAATTGTACCGAAAAATTGAATCAATGAGTTTAACGATATGTGTTGCAATCGCTTAAATCATTTTCACTTTATTGAACGGGTTGAACAATAGAGCGAGTCAACCGTCAATGCTTGGCTCTAACTACTCGTAGGTGGACTGGTGACGGGACGTGGAACCTCAAAGGGCACAATGTCGGATTGTAAAAAACTAAAAAAGAGAATAAGGGGGACTAAGTATGATTCTGTCCTGTGAGATTGAATTTGTATCGGGGCTCACTAAGGGCAGTTTGGGCATAATAACGATGTGTGTATGTTGTGTTCTTCCCTGAGTTATGGATCTCTCCTTAAATAGAGTCTTTTTAAAGTTTTCTCACCCAACCTTTCTTATCCGTGTTGGCGAAGGAGTTAAAGGGATGGAGTCGGCTCCAAATCCTTCAACTTTGTGTCTAAGTAATCCAGACACAACGATTTACACGAGAAATCCTAAATATCAACCTCTCTTTGGGTCGAATGAAGCCCGTTAGTGTTCGTATCGATTCACTTGGGATCTTGGACATGAACCACAAAATAATAAAAATAATTGATCAAGATGGGCTTACTTAAACTTGAAGCCCATATAGAAAACTGTAATGGGCCAGCGTAGGATATAGATCCATGGGCTTGCAAAGTGAGTTTACTCGTTCGAGCCATAATCCAGATTTCCACTGTTAGTCATTGGGAAGTCCTCTTTGAGTAGAAACTTCATCTCCATCAATTGATTTTTCTCTTGTTGATTCTTCAACGCCTTCTTCATCTTCTCCAAGCTTCCACTCGATATAGTCTCATGGTCAACATATACTTCTCCTGCTTCCTCTGAGGCAATTCTTTCTACCTTTTCAGCAAGTTTGTTGCTTCGGACTCAAACGGCCAAGCCTCTAGGTGGTCTTTTTTTATCCTTTCCACCGAAATTGTGGATGATAAACGCACCATTAACCACTCCACAATGAGTTGTGTTTTCCTCTAATTTCTTCAACAATCCATTTTCCTCTTCTTGAAAGTTGTTTTTCTAGCAACTTCTGCTAATGAGCATATGGTGCACATTTGTTCTCACCATGGTTTTTGTGTAATTTTTCTTTTCTTTTTGGGGTTTGGAATTAGGTTGTGATGGGTATTTATATACACGTTATTGAAAGAAAAGAACTAGATTTGATCTAAACATGGAACAAATTTAGTGATTTATTTTTTTTGTCATTACAAATTTGAGTGAAAGTATGAAAATTAATTAAATATGATGCTAAATTGTTCAAAAAATTGAGGGCAATGACACTTTCATTAAATGAGTAATGAAAATAGTTACAATTTGAAGATATTTTTCCTATGTTTATTTCGTGCTTAAATTTTTTCGTATTAGCATATATTTTTCTTTATGATTTGTTATGTTAAGTTCATTTGTTTGAAATTTTCATACTTAATGTAAATAAAAAATGTATGTAAAATTGTAACATAAATGCATATAATTGAATATAGGATACCAATTGGACATGATCAAAATTCTTATTATTTGATAATTTTACTAATTTTTTAATATGAACCCTACTTGACACAATTTCTGACTAGGTCACTGCCCCTACCAGTGGCAGGGGAGGTCACTCTCTTCTTTCATTTCCTATGCCTTCTCTCTTCTTTTAATCTTTTCTTCAGCTATGGTTGCCGCCGGCACCTCCGGGTGACCGGCGATAGCTTCTCTTTCTGCTCTTATATTTGCTCTCCTTTTTCTTTGTCATCTTTCCTTGTTGTGTTTCCTCTTTCCCTAAGTGATGCCTTCACATATGTTTCTTTTCTCCTTCAAGGAGCCTTGTCTTTCTCCTCTAAGGAGCCTTGGTATGGCTCCTTTATGGAGCATTTTTTCTTCTACCATCATCTTTGTTTGTTCAAAGTTGATTTGGTGGGTTGGTTTGCAATGGGAGCTATAGATTTGTTTCTATGGTTTACTTCTTCCTCTTTGTTTCTGCTTGTCCTCCTCCTTGCTTCACTCGTTGTTCGTGGTGATTCGGAGATGCATGACGATATATTCGTCAGGAGTTCAGTTCATAGAGTCTTGAGGTAGGGAAGCTATCAACGGTGGGCTCTCGCTTTTCTCTTGAAAATGGTCGATGGACGATGGACTGAGGAGTGGTGATGTGGGTTGGTCTTGGAGAGTGCTCCTTCTTCTTGGTTCAGTCCACATGTGCTCCAGATCCTCTCTATTCAAGATGGATGGTGGTGGCGGCTGTGTTAGTGTGGAGAAGATGAAGCTAGGGTTAGGGTTTTCTTTTGGTTTAGGCTTATGTGAGCTGTTTTCAGCTTTCTTTGTACTGGGCCTTAAGTGGGCTTTTCCTTGTTTAATCCTTCTCCTTATCCTTCTACATTGTAATCCCTTGTGGGTTTTATTTTAATTAATGAAATCCTCTTTGTCAAAGAAAGCAGGGGAGGTTACCGGATTTTTTCCCAAACTAGGGTACTCTGAAATTTCAATTCCAATTATAGGGTGGTCCAAAATTCAATTCTCAATCTAGGGTAATAAATTATGCTGACTGTACATATAAATCGCCACATATATTGGCGATCTATGGTTTCTGACACCTTAGCACTAAAATCGCCACAAAGAGTGGCGACATGCATCTTAGCACCACCAATTCATTTAAATTGGTTGGCTGCTTATTACAAATAATATCTACATATTATATATTATTTACTGGGGTGATGACACCCCTTAGTGTCATCATATCATGATACCCTTTGGAATCGTAGGATTAGAAGGTAGATCTAATGGCCTAAATTAATATGGACAAAATAGTAATTTGAAATTCCTATATATACTAAATCATATTAGGGTTTCACAAACCCTAATTCTATTTTCATCTCTCCCTTCAAAGTTACAGCCGCTGTGCTCTAGCCTCGCCCCGCAAGCCTCGCTACAGCCAACCTCGCCGCCGCCCGCCTAGCCGCCGCTCGCCTCGCCGCCCGCCTAGCCGCCGCTCGCCTCGCCGCCCGCCTAGCCGCCGCTCGCCTCGCCGCCCGCCTAGCCGCCGCTCGCCTCACCGCCCGCCTAACCGCCGCTCGCCTCACCGCCCGCCTAGCCGCCCGCTTAGCCGGCCGTCGCCTCCCGCCTAGCCGCCGCCCACCTCGCAGCAGGCAGCCTCGCCTCCGCCCGCCTAACAACCGCCATCCTCGCCGCCGCCCGCCTAACAACCGCCATCCTCGCCGCCGCACACCAAAAAACCGCCCCATCAGATCTACCGCCGCATCAGATATGCCCCCACGCCGCATCAGATCTGCCCCCACGCCGCTACATCAGATCCGCCGCCACGCCACTACATAAGATCCGCCGCCAACATCATGAGATCTGCCACTGCGCTCTAGCCCCGCTGCCATCATCAGATCCGCCGCCGCCATCATCAGATTTGCCCCCCACGCTGCCACTTTTTCATTCTTCCTCCCTCGTTTCTGTGCAACTTCCCCCCTCTTACCACGTTGTTCCATTTTGATGATTTAGGAACATGTTTGTATTGTTCCATATAGCTACTTATGGAACAGAAAGCTGATATTATTGTTCCATTTTCAATTTGATTCAAAATTTTATGATTTTATGTGTTCCAATTTGGTATAATCGATTTTCAACACGTTCCATTACATTTGAGATTGTTCCTAAATATGAAAATGGAACAAAATCCTAACCTAATTCTAAGTATGAATGTTCCTAAAAACAGAAAAAGGAACAATAAACAGTAATATTATACAATGACTGTCTATAAGATTGTTCCTAAATATGAAAACGGAACAATGCATAAAACTAATTTTTCGTATGAAATGTTCCTAAAAATGAAAAGGGAACAGTGAAAACAAGTTCCGCCGCCGAGAAGAAACCAAAATTAGGAAGAAAACGAGAATATTTATATAATTAAAAATAAATAAAAAAATCAATTTTAATTAGGTAACTGCCCAAAAATCTGGGAAATAACTGCCATAAAATCATTTATGCTATTAAAAATGGAAATAAATATATTTAATATGAATATGCAAATTAATAGATGCAATTACTCTTTTATCCATTTGATAAGGACCATTAGATCAAAACTAAAAAATGAAGGGTGGATATTGGTGTTATCATATGAAGGACACTTCATGTGTCATGATAGTAGGAATTCCCATTTAATTGGGGTAAGTACAATATTTAATTGAGGAATTGATGAATCAATCCAAAATTGATTCTAACCCAAAAGAGTGAGGACAAGATTGGTAATTATAACATTCAATGATTCAACCAAAAAACTCTAGTTATTATTCGTGTTTTCAAAATCGTATCGGTACGGATGGTTTGATTGGTTAGATCATAAATCACTCACTAAAATGGTAAGACACAATGTCGATATAATAATGATTCACTGATTCGACATACTGTATAACGATAATTAGACTCACCGATTCAACATACCGCTATGTTAATTAACATATCGATATCTGTACGCTTTACATAATTAACATAGCGGTATGTCGAATTGGTAGAATTAACATATCGGTATTGTTACGATTTATATACTTAACATAGAGGTATGTCGAATCGGTAGAATTAACATACCAGTATTGATAGAATTAACATATCGGTATTAGTATGATTTACATAATTAACATAACGCTATGTCGAATCGGTGAGTCTAATTAACGTTGTACGGTATGTCGAACCTGTGAATCATTATTATATCAATATTGTATCGTACTATTTTAGTGAGTGATTTATGATCTAACTTATATCAAATCATCCATGCCGATACTATAATTACCCGTCTTCCCCTCACTCTTTTGGGTTAGAATCAATTTTTAAATTGATTCATCAATTCCCCCAATTAAATATTATAGTCCCCCAATTAAATAATATAATGTAGATAATAGATTTGCTGAATGAGCAGCCAATCAATTTAAATGAATTTGTGTCAGGTGCTGAGGTGCATGTCGCCACTCTATGTGGCAATTTTAGTACTAAGGTGTCAGAAACTATAAATCGCCGATATATGTGGCGAACAGTCAGCATAATTTACCCTAGATTGGGAATTGAATTTTGGACCACCTTATAATTTAAATTGAAATTTCGGATTATCCTAGTTTGGGAAAAAATCCGAGGTCACCCTGGGTAAAAAATAGTCTATTAATTTCTCCTATATTTGGTAGCTTGCTTAGCATTAACACGTGCAAGTGAGACGATGCTGAGATTACAAATTGCTTGTATCCAATCGAGGGTGTGTAACCTGACACTGACAGTTGCCACATTTAAAAAAAAAAAAAAAACCTAACGAAGACAGCAATCAAATCAGCGTACTTTGGATCGAGAAAACCAGCTAGCAATCGAGTGGCCGGTGACGATAGATATTCCTCATCATCATCATCAGACTTGTCTTTCAATTTCTATTCTAACTAATTTCCATGGCTGAGAAAGCTTCCACATGCTACTACCAAATTATAACAGATTGCTTATTTTATTCATTTTTCAAACGAACGTTTCTAAAACAGGAAATGTCTATATATGGAAAATTAATGATTGTTTTGTTGTTTGGGGAACGAGCAAGCTTCGGTATTTGGATTTCTGATCACTAGCTCTATATGTATAATATGTATGGGTTTGTGAGTATACGTCAGATTGGTTTGACCGCCACATTAAAATCAATTATTGATAACATGCCAGAAAATATGGGTTCAAAAATGGCCATGAGATTTTTCACATTTTGATTGGCGCAGTTGCCATATTCTTAAAGGTTACTTAAAGGTTTATGACGGAGTTTCCTGTACAGATGAAATAATTTTACTAACCAACTGTAGTGACGAAAATTGCTTAGGCACACAAGGCCTTCTGGTGTCCGTCGAATGTATTTTAAAATCAATACCCCAGACCAAAGATCATTCGGAGTACGCCTCATACCAACTTAATTAAAAACACTTGATTAAGTGATCTTGCACTCCCAAGTCCAAGACCTCCTAGTTCCTTTGGTAACTGTAGTTTTGGGGACAAGAATTTGTAATTATGTATCGTCAGTGGTACTTTGGAGAAATATGTGCAAAATTAGACAATGATGATACTTGAATGGCGTGACTCTCACAAGGTTTGATTTAAAGTTATCTGAGACAAGTTGTTATTAATTAATAACACTAGGTTGTGCAGTGTTTGCTGGGTGGAGCGGCGCCACCCAAATATCAAATTTATCTAATTTTGAACATAATTTAATAATGTACCACCATAATTAAAATATTACGAAATTATGTCACTAAAACTACAAAGCAACAATTCCTTGCGTTTGCAAACATTATCCTACGAAACAAGGTGAATTTTCTCAACTCCCAAACGAATCTTCGGATCTTTTGGTCAATCTGTTGGCATGCATTGGGGGGTCGGTTGACACAGATGGTTCAGTCTTTTTTGGAGTGTTGTTCAAAGTTACTATGCATTTGTATTTTCGTAAACAATTTTCAAAATTTTCTTTCTTTTTTTCTTCACTCTGGTCCTCTTTGTGTGTCATTGACTGATAAACGAAAATTTCATGGAAAGTTATAGTAGGCCAAATTGGCTGTCACTGACATAGGCCAAGGCCATTGCAATAAGTCGAATGTTCTTGTAAAGGAAAGTAAAAGCTACAGATGGCTTCATCCCAAAAAGTTCTAGAAACGGAATAGGTCAACTTTTAAACTGCTGCTGAATCCATGGGCAGATTAAGAGACAACCAATCAGATTCGGCGGGGTAACTGCATTAAACAGTGACAAGTTTTAGCAGATGGTACTGCTTACAGCCTATAGTTACCGGCGAACTCACCACAAAATCTATTTTTCTTTTAATAAAATTTTGCAATCTTGACTTATTCATTGGTCGAATACTACTAAATTCGAAAGTTTTCGCCGTTTGGTCGAAAACTTTGATTACTTGGTCTTAGGCCGTACCGACTGCATTTTTTATGTTCAACATATTTGCATGATATTTTGAAATAGACACAATGTTGTCAAATCGAGTAGAATAAATAAAAATAAAAGTTTATGGAAATAAATTTTATGTTTTGTTTTTGGTAGATCATAGAGATGATTAATTAGCATATATGAAGGCTGGAAGCAGAGATATATTGTGGCAGGAAGGTTGATCAGCGTGCATCCCGCAGGGCACGTGTTTGGGAACAAGTTGCGATCTATGTTTCTTAATATCAGCACTAATAAATAAATTAATTACAAGGATCCCACTGTTTATCTTGGTAACGTTTCATTAATCTCAATTCTTAATTTATTTCTAAACAAAGTAACAACAACTCAATCAGAACCTGTGGGCTTGCTGTTGATTAATTAGTTGTCTTCTTTCTCTTATTTCACTAAACATTTAATTTTAACTAGCATTTTTTTGGCCCGTTGGCTGATATGTGATATTTTGGTTGTTTATTTAATATAATTAGTAAATGAAGAATAATCTTTTCTTCTCTTATTGGATCAGTCACCCGGATTATAGGAAGATGATATTGGAGGCTTGGTCAAAGAGAGTAAAAGGGAAACCCTTCTTCAAACTCTATGCTAAACTGCGTGTAGTTAAAGAAGGTTTAAAGGCTTTGAATAAAGATAGGTATTCAGATATTCATATGAAAGTGCAGGATAAGAAGAGGGTTTTGCTGAAGGCAAAGGAGGAGGTTCTTTGTAATCCAAATTCTATAAACCTGGAAACAATGAAGAAGGCTAATGAAGATTATATGCACTTTCAGGATGGTGAGGAGAGTTTCTTAAGGCAAAAGTCAAGGATACAGTGGATAAAGCTTGGAGATTCTAACACATCTTTCTTCTTCAATCATGTGAAAAGTCGTTATGCAGTTAACACTATCAGGCAAATCAGAAATGATAATGGGGAAATGGTGGACAACCATGAGGATATTGCCAAAGTAGCTGTTAAGTTCTACCAGAAGCTCTTGGGGAGAATTCTCAGGTTACTTACCCTGACCTTAGTACTATTATAACTCATAAGCTTGATGTGAATGAGGCTGCGGGTTTAGAGAAGAATATTACTGCAGCAGAGATAAAGAAAGCCCTCTTTAGTATCCCTGATGATAAATCCCCTGGTCCTGATGGGTTTACTGCCTTATTCTTCAAAGATAGCTGGACAGTAATAGGGGAGGACTTAATAATGGCAGTGCTGAGTTTTTTCGATGATAGTATTATGCCTAGGTATGTGAATTCTATTTCCCTTGCCCTTATTCCTAAACTGAAGAATGCTGCCGAAATGAAGAACTATAGGCCCATCTCTTGTTGTAACGTGGTTTATAAGGTAGTCTCAAAGGTCATTGCCAATAGGCTAGCTTTGGTTCTCCCTTCTCTAGTCAGTATGAATCAGACGACTTTCATCAAAGGGCGTAACATAAGTGATGGTGCCTTGCTGGCTCATGAGCTCTTAAGTACTTATAACAGGACTGCAGGGACTTCTAGATGTGCCATAAAGATTGATCTGATGAAGGCATTCGACTCAGTGGAATGGCCTTTTATCATCAGTGTTCTAAAAGCTATGGCAATTCCTGATGTTATGGTTGGATGGATTGAAGCCTGTTTTAAATCCACAATGCCTTCAGTCAATGTAAATGGATCTTTAAGTGGTTACTTCTCAGCAAAGAGGGGGTTCCGTCAAGGTGATCCTATCTCCCCTTTCTTGTTTGTTCTGTCAATGGAGGTGTTAAGCTGCATGTTTAGGAAAGCTACAGAGGAAAAAAGAATTGCTCTTCATCCTCAATGTAAAGGGATTGGTCTTACACATTTAATTTTTGCTGATGACCTTCTGGTGTTTACAAAGGCAAGTGTTGAAGCAGTGAAGGTTGTAACAAAAATACTAGAGGATTTCAGGAAGTATTCAGGACTGAGGTTTAATCCTGATAAAAGCCAAATCTACATGGCTGGTGTGGGAGATGACAAAGCTGAAGAGATTGTTAGGACTTCAGGTTTCTGTATGGGTCATCTTCCTTTCCGATACTTAGGGGTACCCTTAACTGCAGGAAAGTTGAGAAAGAAAGACTGTAAAGGGCTTCTGGACAAGATAACTGCCAGGGTTACTGACTGGAAATCAAAAAAGCTTACTTATGCTGGGAAGGTACAGTTAATAGACTCAGTAATAGGAGGCATGATGCAGTATTGGATGTCTGCTTTTGTACTTCCTTCCAGTTTACTCAGTGATGTGGAAGACCTGTGCAATAAATTCCTTTGGGGAAAGCTTGATGGGGGAAGAGCTAAGGTGGCTTGGAATCAACTTGTTATGCCGAAACAGGAAGGTGGTATTGGTTTGAGAGATTTTTGATCCTGGAATATGGCAAATGTAACTAAGCATATCTGGAACCTACTAATCCAAGCAGGCTCTTTATGGATAGCTTGGATTAAGTATTATAGGATCAAGAGGAACACTTTCTGGACAGTGACTTCGGTATGTGGATCCTGGCATTGAAAGTGTCTTCTGAAGCTGAGGGACGTGGTTAGACCTCACATAACAGTGGATGATGAGGGAGACAATTGCTGGAATGGTCAAGCTAAAAAGAAGTTAAGAATTAGTGAAATTTGGGAAGCTATCAGACCTACAGGGGTCCAGGTTCCATGGTTCCCCTGTGTATGGTCAGGCTATATAATACCCAAATGTTCATTCATTTCGTGGCTCATTGTCACTGACAGAGTCTCGACAAGGGACAAAGTCAAGAGATGGGATCCACTTGTGGATGTGAAGTGTGTATTCTGCAATGAAGATGAATCAAGAGAGCATCTGTTTGCTGATTGCTGTGCAATAGAGGAGATATACAGAAGATTCCTGCCGAGCCTAGTGGGGAATAGTTTTGCACAGATAGTAGCTGCAGTTAGTAGCTGGCCTTTGACTGAAGTTTCAAAGGGGAGAATGCTGATTTGGAGGATAGCTATATGCAGAATTTGGTTGGAAAGATGCCTAGTCATTTTCCAGAACACTCAAAGGAAAAGTGCGGATGTGATATGTGAGGAAATTAAGGAAGAATTGCAAGGTTTTGCTATTGGACATAGGCATGAAAGTGTAATTATGAGATGTGTGTAGAGATTGCATAGTGAATAGTTTTGTGTCTCTTTTGTTTACTACTTCTTGTACCATTATTCCTTGACTTTTTGGTGAATAAAATAGCTCAATTCATAAAAAAAAGAATAACCTTGTATATTGAGAGATTTAAAATTACGTATAGAAAACTATAAACCAACTAAAATTTTGAAATATCGGGATTGAAATTAAACTAAAACTCAATAAATCTAAATAATTAACGTTTTACTTAATTGAGAAGTTAAATAGTTTAAAGTAAAAAATATAAAAATATCTAGATAATGTTTTATATAGTACCGAAATACACATAATATTTAAATGTAATGTTGTGATTAATTTTAGAATATTTTAAAATTAACGAAGTTAAATTACATACTAAAATGAAGTACGTCCATTTATGATCATTCCAAGGAGAAAAAATATAAAAAATTATAACAAACTTTTCAAATGAATGATGTCTTCTAAACCAATATAACTTCAAAATAACAAAAGTAAGTTCGAGACAAATAGAAAATGTAACTGCATCTCCCTCGAAACATTTGCAAAAAAATAAAGTAGAGACTAAAAAACCCAATACTATCAATAAAAAAATTGTTTTGAGGAATGGAACCTCAATTGGCCCGTTAGAACTTAGAATAATATGAAAATAAGGATCATTTTTAATATAGTTAGGTTTGATGAAATATGCCTAATTAAATTTGACTCAATTCAATCAATACTCTAAATTATTAAATAGTAAATGATTTGTAACTCACACTTTACTTACGATCACACACTCATGACCTCACTGGTCTGCTCTTACTAAAGTACAATCTTAGTTCTCCAATTCTCTCTAGCTCAATAATTCATAAAAAAAATCTCTAGCTCAATAGATATATCTAATATTAATTGGCAAATACCTCTCTTAAATATTCAAAAAATTTAAATTTATGCAACTAATTTTATTTTTAATTTATACTTCTTTTAAACAAACTTTTCAAATGAATGATGCCTTCAAAAAGTAAGTTCGAGACAAATAGAAAATGAAATTGCAACTCTCTTAAAACATTTGCAAACAAAAAAAGTAGAGGAGACTAAATACCCAACATTGTATAAACAAATCATTTCGAGTAATGAAACATCAACTAACCCGTTAAAACTGAAAAGAATATGAAAATAAGAATCATGTTACATGGATATATTTAGTTTTGATGAAATATGCTCAATTCAACCTTACTCAACCCGATCAATACTATGAATTTGTTAATAGTAATTGACTTGTAACCCACTTTCCCATGACTAATTCTTTTACACACTTGTGACCTCATGGGTCATACTCTTATTCGTATAATCTTATTTCTCCAATTTTCTCTAGCTCAATAGATATATTAATTGACAAATACTTCTCATAAATATTAATAATTTTTTAAATTTAAGCAACTCAATTTTTTTAGTCCATACTTCTTTTAAACAAACTTTTTAAATTAATGATGTCTTCTTAAACAATCTAACTTCAAAAAACTATAACAAAATATTTGATTTGCCAACAAAAGTAACTTCGAGACAAAAAGAAAACGAAATTGCAACTCTCTCAAAACATTTGCAAACAGATAAAGTGGAGTCTAAAAACCCAAAACTGTATATCAAAATCATGTTAAGAAATGAAACCTCAATTGACCCGTTAAAACTTAGAAGAATATGAAAATAAGAATCATGTTACATGATATATCTATGTTTGATGAAATATGACTAATCCAACCTACCTCGAGTCGATCAATATTATGAATTTATTAATAGTAAATGACTTGTAACCCACTTTTCCATGACTAATATTACTATTACACACTCGTGACCTCACTGGTCATTGCTCTTATTAAAGTACAATCTTATTTCTCCAATTTTCTCTAGTTCAATAGATATATTAATTGACAAAAACTTATCTTAAATATTCATAATATTTTAAATTTATGCAACTCAATTTTTTTAAGTTTATAATTCTTTTAAACAAATATTTTAAATTAATGATGTCTCCTTAACCAATGCAACTTCAAAAAAATTTAACAAAATATTTGATTACCAATAGAAGTAAGTTCGAGAAAAAAAGAAAATGAAATTGCAACTCGCTCAAAACATTTGCAAACAGATAAAATGGAGACTAAAAACCCAACACTGTATATAAAAATTATTTTGAGAAATGAAACCTCAATTGACGCGTTAAAATTTAAAATAAGTACTTTCGATAACTACTACTATTACACACTCGTGACCTCACTGGTCATTGCTCTTATTAAGATACAATCTTATTTGTCCAATTTTCCCTAGTTCAATAGATATATTAATTGACAAATACTTCTTTTAAATATTCATAATTTAAGGAAAATAGAAAACGGAAATTGTAATTCTCTTGAAATATTTGCAAACAAATAAAGTCGAGACTACAAAAAACCAACACTATCCAAAAATAATAATTTTGAGAAATGAAACCATAAAATTGGTTTGTTAAAACTTAGTTGACTATGGTAAAGATCATTTTATGAATATATTTAGGTTTGACAAATATGCTCAATTCAAATTGACTCAACTCGATTAACACTCTGAATTTGTTAATAGTAAATGACTTATAACCTCCTTTAGTTAAGATCTCATGACTAAGATTAATACACACTCTTGACCTTAGTTACCATTACCCTTATTAAGGTACAACCTTATTTCTTCAATTTTCTCTCGCTCAATAGATATATTTATCTGAAAAATATTTCTCCTAAATATTCATAATTTTTAATTTATACAACTTGATGTTTGACCAAATTAATCAATAACTTAGTTAGCTTGAATGTCTTTAACACATATATATGATGTGCTTTAATTTTTTAAGTAATCTACGACTCGCAGTTACCTTCAATGTCTTTCAAGAATTCATTGAGCAAATACATCTACAAACATATATGAATGATTCGATCAATATCAAGTTTATATGTCTCATTCTCACAATTGTAGTCATGTGTGTAAACATGTTAGTGCTATATATGCATACATAGGGTGGTAAGTAAAGTGTTTGAGTATATAATGTAAGATATTATATGTGGCAGAAAAATAAATTATTTCATTTTAGACCCCCTTAATTAAATATCAACACAAAGTCCGATTTAAACAAAAGCATCATCATCTGTCAATAAACTACATGAATGAATTATTACCAATTTTTTCACTATACTCTTTATTTACCTTGTTAGTGTATTTCTACAATAAACTGTTGGTTATCATAAAATCAATGAATTTGCAAATCATTAAGGGTGAAATGTGCTTCAATTTGTACAACAAAATGTCGAGAAGCAATATGCTTTAATGTTTCAATATAATTATAAATTAGTTTGTGTGGCTTAGTTGGTAAATCACGATACTTTGATCATTGAGGTTGTGGGTTCAAGTCTCATAAGTTTCCTTAAGATTTATCACTTTTATAATAAATAAAAATTTATTATTCAAAATAAATTAAATTATAAATTCATTGATTGCTACCTTCTATAATTAAGGAGAAGCATGGAGAATGTAAACGTCTCATAGTATTAGTAGCATCCCCATGAAAAGACATGTCTTTACCATTACACAATCTTGCAATAATTTGTACATATGGATAAATGTTATAAATAATATTATGTATGTTCATGGATACTATCTTCATATAGGATGCTACTTTCACATAAGATGTTTCCTTAACATTGATCATAAGAATCAATGTCTTTGATGACTCATTCTTCTCCCCATTCATGTGTAATTACATTATCATATAGGAGTTATGTAATATGTGCCTATAAATAGAGCACATCATTGTATCTATTGGGATGAATAATGAGGAGAAAATCTCCTATCTTTCTCTCTTGTGTTTTCTCTCTACTTCATAGTTCATAGTTCTCCACCTCTTTCATAACACGTTATCAACACGATATTATGAAATTTCAACTAGTTATTATTCATATATGTTATTATTTTATTGTTTCTATTCTCAAGTACGATTATATCAAAGACATGATTAAGATTGGAAAAGCCATTCGTTGGGATTACCTTAGAAACATTGATGGTTGGATGTTGGAATTTATTTGAATATCATTTCTCAAAGAGAATGTATCCAACACATATGCTACAACATTTCTTCAATTCAAAGTAGCAAAACATGATTATGATTCATGTGAAAAATATTGGTATTTGAACCAATAATTTGGAATATACAATTGCATTCCATGAGAATATATAAGTGTACCAAGATACACATGTTATCCAAAGAAAATGAATTATCTTATGTCTCAAATGTTGATGATCCAGAGACATAATGGGGCCGTTTGGTTGATAGAATTGGGTTCGGGAATTGAGACCCAGTTCCCGGTCCATTGGGAATTTACTTAAATAATTGCACTATAATTCTCATTGGACCGGGAATTGAAATCCAATTCCCGGACCCAATTCCATCAACCAAACCACCCCAATATCATTCCTTGATATTAATGATTATAATCATATGTCCATAAAGTGACAATATCAATGTTCTCACAAGTGAACAAAAGAGACAGTTATATATATTCCAAAGGAATGCACCAAAGTGATGAAATTTAACATCTAATAAGGAGTGTGCAATGCTTCTAATGAAATAAGAATTGTTCATACATTTTATCAGTTGTACAATTACAAATGATGGATCAAATTACTATCAATTATTCACAAAATATCATCTTAATTTATTGATTGTGAAGAAAACAATCGTCGCCTATTTGTGATATCAATAATTGAAAAAAGAGAATTGTGATATAGATTCTTTACTAAGCACTATCAACATCAAGTAATATCGATGTACATTGTCGATGATCTATCGACATATACCATCAATAAAGGATGCGAAATACTCCTTTATAATATGGCAAAGAAAGGAGCCAAAACTAATACTAGAAAGAGCTCATGTATTATTCAATAGATGAAAATTTTTCATATTGATGAAATTTATATTTAATTACATCCTCAAAAGTAGTTATATTGAGGAAAGATGTTAAGTGTATGGAAGCTCAGATTGGCTTAGTCTGCTGCAACTATATTATGGAGTTGTAGACTGAGTTCTGCTTAAAGAAGTAACATACAATGTTGTCGTTTCAATTACATTGATAGATTATTTGGATAGCTTTAGATTACAACAAGTGTACATCTATGATTCATTTTCCCCTCTCTTAGTTAGCTGGCAATGTAGGGTTTCCTTTTTCTCCTATATATAAACGGCTCGGCAGCCTTGCAGCCTCAGCAATGAAATTCCATTTTCATTCTCTAAATTCTTATGGTATCAGAACCTTAAGGCTTTTTAGGGTTTCTTCTCATGGCTTCCAACACCGACAGTAATGCCTCCAACAATGGCCTTCATTCCAATTTACTGCCACCGCCGCATAATGATTCACCACCTACTATTTATCACCTTGACAACTTGGTACAGTCCGTCATGGCAATCAAATTCAACGATAAGAACTGAACCAGCAAATCCAGCACCTTGAAAACCATGGAAACCACTTGAATTTCCCTGCATTCTTTTGTTCTTAGCTTTCAGCTTGACTAGATGATGCTGCAGTTTTAGCGGTATCAAATAACTAATCTACCAAGGTAGACTAGACCGTATTCTACTCGAGGTCTCTTCTTCTTGTCTACTCAAATATGTTGGCAAATTACTCGGTTTAAACACGTTGTGCGTGGTGTGAGTTCCACGACTTCTAATCTAATGAACAAAGGAAAATAAAAGACAGAAATATTAAAAGATTGACTAACGAGAAGATAGACGAACTTAGATTTTGAATCCCCCTTCGTTCACCAGAGCATTGGCAATCAACAGATCAGCGGTTTTCAATTCTAATTCAATCGGTTTCTATACACCACCATAACTCCTTACCCTTAGGTTTAAGACTGGCGAACGTAAGCTCTATCCGATCTAACTACCAAGATTAGCTAGCCGCCCGGGTACGGTCGCCTCAATTAACTGGTGCAATTACTAATGATTAATGAGTTACTCTTGCAGTGGATTAACCCTAACCGGTTCCTACGAAAGGCACGCTCCAATTATAAGGTTAATTGTTCAATTCGATGTTCTAAAGTAAGGCGAGCGTTCGCTTCTATCCTTAGCTTAACCAGAATCTAATCTAGGTGATCAATCCAGACAAGAAACATGAACAAGGAAGAACAAATCAAACATGAAAAAGAACTGATTGAATTTCGAATCTAATCACCGCCGATCCGTGACCGCTTTAAAGCCCTGGGTCACTTAGGGTTCATCTAATCTAAGCTCTACAAGTCCAGTTACTCATATCAGAAACAAGAGAATCAAAGGCAACAATGAAGATCATCATACAGAGGAAGAACAGATAAGAACTAAAAAACCTAATTCTGACGACTGTCGCGAAGCTTCAATCTCCTGGAACTTCAACTTTAAGCTCCGAGTTCTCCGAGGTGGAGGATGGCGTCACGATCTCTCCACGGATCTTCAAACTCTCTAAACTCTATCTATCGACCCTAGAGTCGGCTGACTCTCAAAAGTCTGATTTGTGAAAAGATGAATAATGATTCATTCCCCTCCTTTGGGCCGCCGGTTTAAGTATTTATACTTAAACCCTAAGTCGCCAGATTCCTTCTGTTATTTTCGCCAAAAATAAGGGATTATTTTCGCCGAAAATGTTGGTACAAATGAATGGGTCCTCCGGCTGATTCTCCTGTGATTTTCGCCGAATAAGTTCTCGGTCCGAAAGCTATATGTTTTCGCTGAAAACATCCTTCAGTTGGCCTTAGTTGATTTGTGCTGATATTTTCGCCGAAAATAAAGGGTTATTTTCGGCGAAAACTCCTTTGTAAACGGGGCAGGAATTTGTTTGACTTGGTTGGCTCCTTTGATCGATGCCGGTGCAATCCCTCGAGGTTCCAATGCCTTAGACACGTCAATGGCTACTTTATTTGACGGAAAAAACCTGTGCTAACGTAAAAACACTAGAAAACCATCAAACAGACCCGAAACGGGCCAAGGTAACACAAATGGCATGAGATAGGGCAATTGATTGAATATTCGTTATTCTACCCTAAAAACCATGTCTTAAGCAAAGAAATGTCGCTTAAATGAGGCTGATAATCACGTCAAATCGAGTGTCATCAAATACCCCACACTTAAGCTTTTGCTTGTCCTCAAGCAAACTGAACTAGAACACACTCAAATTCACAAATGACACGAGATTAAACCGAGATTCAATTCTAACAATTTGGTTTAGACTGTTCCACGTAGAAAAAGTGACCTACACATGCAAAAACGTCAACCAAACAAGTTTCGATCTCACTGTTTTCTGCACACTTCAAGTAGTGTCAATAAAGCTCGTTTCAAGGCAAAACAGTTAATCATGATTAACCGACTACGATAACACCAATTCTAATCAAAAAGACTTTAACCTCTAGCCATGATGTGGACGCGGAGGTAGGAAAAGTGACGTGGCTATCGACTCGACTTCATCCATTTCTAGATATGTACGTTACATGTTCTAGCTAGGACCGATTTAAACAACAATTTATTTCAAGTTTTAACTTTTTCCTTCAATTTATTTACTGCATACTAGTGCTCGATACCAAACACTTCACTTAGGTGTTGGACCTGTCTAGCTCACAGTATTTGTGCTTATGCTAGTGCTCAACCCGAACACTTCACTTAGGTGTCGGGCTTGCCTAGATTTTTTTTCAGCACTTTAAAGAACTTTACATTGATTTGCACAACTCGAATTTCACCACTCAAACACTTGATTTATCGATTTAACCACTTGATCCTAGCTAGTTATAACTTTTTACACGAGATTTCGAATTGGATTTCCATTTAATCTCAAGCCACAATCACAGGTGAACAAATATGGAGTGAAAAACATGGGAGAAGCTAGCATCTATCATCTTAGAACGGTGTTATCGAGCTTTGTTATTAACAAATCAATCAATTCAATTAATTCAAGTTTCAACTACCGAAGTGATTTGTGATCTGTTCTGACCTAGACTCATTTAATATCAGTTCCAACACGTTGGTTACAGGTTCTAAGTGGAACAGTCTAGACGTCATTGTTCAAAATTGAAGTCAATTTAACATCAAAAGTCAAGAATTGAGCAATTCTATGCAAGAGAAATTTTAAAATTGAACCACGGAATCACAGAAAATCAAACAAGATCATGCATAATCCTAGAATCCTACCCCACACTTAAACGGTTATGTGTCCTCACAGGACTAAACTAGAGTAGAGAGATACGAAGAACCTATGACGAGATGGTCGGTGTAGGGGATGAACACGGAGCGTCCGGAGCAGAGCGGAGTAGCTACTCAAGATCCTACAAAACAAAAACAACAAAAAGATCAAAAGGATACCGGGACAAGTGTCCCGGATCCACACAGAATAAAAGTCGAACAAAGAAGGTTAAGGGGAATTTTGAAAATATTTTGACTCTTTTTTTTTCAAATTCACGGCACGACACTCCTAGAGCAATCTAGATCATCCAAGCTCAATTAGGTCAGAAAAAATCACACCGAAACAGCAGACACGCAAAACGAGGTAGACCAGTATTAAACTCGTCGAAATTCAACAATCAATATGTCAAAAGATTCGAAATTGAAAACCCAACAACTAACCTTTTAGACACGACTCAAGAAAATGGACGGAAAGCGACGAAGTTGGCCAAAAACGTGAAAAACTTGTTTCGGGCATAACTGGAGCTACAGAGCTCCGATTTGGACGATCAAGTATGCGTTAGAATCGGACCGAAAAAAGGAATCTGATTTTCAAAACAACACAAATTTTCGGCGAAAATATTGTGAAATTTTCGCTGAAAACTTCTTCACAAATCAGCAAAAATAAAGAAGCGGCTCACTGTTTGATTTTTTCGGGCGAGAATTTTCAATTCCCGCCGAAAACTTCTTTTAAAACCCCCCTTTTTTTTCTTTTTTTTTTCAAAAACTGACGAGAAATAAGTCAAATGAAAGAAAATTAAACTGACATTTTGGCTCCCCCGAACCTGACTCGAACGACGAAAAGACTGAATCAAAAATTCAAAAACGAACTCCAGGCGTGGGTTGCCTCCCACGAAGCGCTCTCTTTTAACGTCCTTGAGCCGGACGATACCTGTTAGGGACCCCAACTCAGAAGTTCCTTGAAGTCAATCGTCTTCTTCAAGGACAGCGGTTGAGTGCCATGTAGCACTCCAGAAGGGTGATGTAGCCGGTAGTGCTCCAATAGATCGCAGTCTTGGTTGGATGACCAGTTCTTCTCGAATTCTCCAACCGGAGGAGGAAAGAGGTAGTACGGCGTGGCATGGTCAATGAGCTCCATCTTCTCTACAGGTTGACTCGGCGGAAGTGTAGGTGAGGGTATCTCCTCAATCTTTATGTGCTCCTTTTCGGCTTCAACTTCAGGATGGATTGGCTTTATGTCTTCATCAACCACCACCGCCAAGGATTCTTCTAGCTCATAATAGTCATGGATAGGATCATCATCTTCTTCTTCGAACAGCTCTTGAGCGTCTTCTGTCATTAACTGCTTTGGTTGCTCGAGCGTGTGTCCGTCGTGAGATGAGCTTGTAGCATTGAAGAGATATCATCCAAGGCAGATTGGGTTCTCGACGAGCATTGTTGATGTTCATGAAGCGTCTCTTGGTTATCTCTAGCGCTACTTTGATGCTCTTGTTGGTGTATCTCTTGGTAACCTTGTAGCATTGAAGAGATTTTATCAAAGAGGGAGTCAAATCTCGTCGTCTGTTGTTGTTGTTGATGTAGCATTTCTCGATAATCATCGGGATATGGTGCTTCATTGATGTACCGCTCTTGGTACCGGTCATCCCACCTGTTACCCTGCATAATCAAAACTAAGAAGCACTACCCAGGTAAATCATGAAAATATGGAGGAAAATAAATGGTAAGGCGGAAAGGTAGAAGAATAATTTGCCAACTCTTCTTTCAAACAATTAGAAGAGTCCCCGGCAACGGCGCCAATTTGATGCTGCAGTTTTAGCGGTATCAAATAACTAATCTACCAAGGTAGACTAGATCGTATTCTACTCGAGGTCTCTTCTTCTTGTCTACTCAAATATGTTGGCAAATTACTCGGTTTAAACACGTTGTGCGTGGTGTGAGTTCCACGACTTCTAATCTAATGAACAAAGGAAAATAAAAGGCAGAAATATTAAAAGGTTGACTAACGAGAAGATAGACAAACTTAGATTTTGAATCCCCCTTAAATCACCAGAGCATTGGCAATCAACAGATCAGCGGTTTTCAATTCTAATTCAATCGGTTTCTATACACCACCATAACTCCTTACCCTTAGGTTTAAGACTGGCGAACGTTCGCTCTATCCGATCTAACTACCAAGATTAACTAGCCGCCCGGGTACGGTCGCCTCTCGCAACAATTTAATTAACTGGTGCAATTACTAATGATTAATGAGTTACTCTTGCAGTGGATTAACCCTAACCGGTTCCTACGAAAGGCACGCTCCAATTATAAGGTTAATTGTTCAATTCGATGTTCTAAAGTAAGGCGAGCGTTCGCTTCTATCCTTAGCTTAACCAGAATCTAATCTAGGTGATCAATCCAGACAAGAAACATGAACAAGGAAGAACAAATCAAACATGAAAAAGAACTGATTGAATTTTGAATCTAATCACCGCCGATCCGTGACCGCTTTAAAGCCCTAGGTCACTTAGGGTTCATCTAATCTAAGCTCTACAAGTTCAGTTACTCATATCAGAAACAAGAGAATCAAAGGCAACAATGAAGATCATCATACAGAGGAAGAACAGATAAGAACTGAAAAACCTAATTCTGACGACTCCCACGAAGCTTCAATCTCTGGAACTTCAACTTTAAGCTCCGAGTTCTCCGAGGTGGAGGATGGCGTCACGATCTCTCCACGGATCTTCAAACTCTCTAAACTCTATCTATCGACCCTAGAGTCGGCTGACTCTCAAAAGTCTGATTTGTGAAAAGATGAATAATGATTCATTCCCCTCCTTTGGGCCGCCGGTTTAAGTATTTATACTTAAACCCTAAGTCGTCGGATTCCTTCTGTTATTTTCGCCAAAAATAAGGGATTATTTTCGCCGAAAATGTTGGTACAAATGAACGGGTCCTCCGGCTGATTCTCCTATGATTTTCGCCGAATAAGTTCTCGATCCGAAAGCTATATGTTTTCGCCGAAAACATCCTTCAGTTGGCCTTAGTTGATTTGTGCTGATATTTTCGCCGAAAACTCCTTTGTAAACCGGGCAGGAATTTGTTTGACTTGGTTGGCTCCTTTGATCGATGCCGGTGCAATCCCTCGAGGTTCCAATGCCTTAGACACGTCCATGGCTACTTTATTTGATGGAAAAAACCTGTGCTAACGTAAAAACACTAGAAAACCATCAAATTGACCCGAAACGGGCCAAGGTAACACAAATGGCACGAGATAGGGCAATTGATTGAATATTCGTTATTCTACCCTAAAAACCATGTCTTAAGCAAAGAAATGTCGCTTAAATGAGGCTGATAATCACGTCAAATCAAGTGTTATCACTAGAAGTTCTTCTAGTCAGTCTCATAGTCCAAGTGACGTGTGAATTTTAACTCACAACATTCAAGGTCGTATTCCACAGGGTTCTCTCAATGGCCACTACTAACATTCCTCGTAGACGGTCTATTCATTTGAAAGGAGTTTTGGTTTGAAATAAAAATCAAAAACTTAAAGGAAACTAAACAAGAAAGAAAAACAAAGCGGTGCAAATCAAAGATAAAGGAGGTTCACTTGGAAAGATAGCTTCATCATGCTCAAGAGGAGACAATGAACGAACAAGCCAAACATGATCGAGGATGCAATCGAATGACCATGCAAATCACTTTTGTAGACTCAATGCACTCCCGTAGCACTAAATCCCTATCCTAAGACTACTCAACTTAGGCTCTCGCTCTCAAGCTAAGTGACTAAGGATGCACTTAATGTGTTTGATGAAATGCAAAGCTACAAAACCATCTCCTATAACACTATGACCACAAGGCTAGACATCACACTCTCATGTCAATGTCCTAACACTAAGAGAATCATCAAAAGACTAATCAAAGTTCAATTGAGTGAAAAACTAAGTGCACACCAAGTGTTCGATAAAATGCACAAGAGAGAAATCATGCAACTATGGTTGAAATAAGTTGATCTAATCTCTTAGAACACATTCACTTCAATCCCTAGACCTACAATCCATGCAATCCAAGCACTCTCATGCATTAAATCACATTGAATGGACCAAATCAAGCAAACATGGCACAAATTGGCAATAAGAACAAGTCTAGAAATCATCCTCATACAACCAAGATCAATCATGGCAAGTCTATACAATCATGCCTCTATCATGGCACACCTAATCTACCCATCCAAGAATGGACCCTTGAAACTCAGCCACACATGGCCAAGGGAGTAAAGAGAAGAGAAGGAAGAATGGTCACCAAGAACACCATGGATGTATCCTTGTGATGATCTTCACTTCTCCACTTGTAAGCACTTCTCCCAAGGTTTGTTGGCTTCAATCCTAGCTCCAATGGCTTCAAATTGCTCCAAAAATGTGTTCTAGGATTTGAGAGTTTGTGGGTATGTGTTTGGGGTTCAAGGGAGATGAAAGAATAGTGATAGATCCCCAAAAATCGTCTTTAAATAGGATTCTGCTGGGCATACACGTCGTGTATGACTACACGTCATGTATAAATACACGTCGTGTACCCTGAAAAGTCTGCCCAAATCATGATTTTCCCTCGCTCGTTTCTCCCTCATCCAAGCTCCGATTTGGCTTCCGTTTGGTCCTATGGGCTCCTTGTCATCTCTACTTCGATGCCATAACCTGAAAATGCACAGAGGCAACTCCAATATACCACGAATTTGGCTCCAAAGTGGCAACCGGGCAACAAATGGATACTTTACGCAAAATATCATTAAAAGCATATAGAGCATGGCATCTCACGATCAAACACGGGCGTTTCATATGTCAATCATAGGCTCAAAATGCACTAAATAAAGTCACATCACCAAGCTCTAATTCTTCTAGTGACAACGGTATTGATTTCTCTTCTTTGAGACTATCGGCTGAGGATTATAGCCGTCTATGCAGCCTCTTACAGCAGTCCTCTCCAACCTCTCCAGCACCAAGAGCACCAGTACCCTCCAACCAGCCACAAACACACTCAGTAGCTAGATATTTACCTCAACAACCAAAATATGCAGGCAAGTTTATTTTATCTGCATCTGCATATTCATCACGCACATTACCTTTTAATTCTTCATGGATCTTGGACACTGGCGCCACAGATCACATCACTTGCACTTTGGCTTCTTTCTTATCTTTCAAACCAATTTTCAATATGCATCTCACTCTACCTAATGACCATAACACCCTAGCTACACACACAGGAATTGCAAATTGCATTGTGGTTTAACCCTGCATCAAGTTTTGTATGTCCCATCTTTCACCTTTAACTTGATTTCAGTTAGTAAGTTAACCAAAACCTTACATGTATCTCTTACCTTCCACTCAAATCAATGTCATATTCAGGACCTTCTTACAACGAAGAGGACTGGCTCGGCCCAGGAAATTAGAGGCCTATATCACCTATCAAGTTCTGTGGAAAGTCCCAACAACTACATATTAGCTTATCTACTTACAATTTCAAGCTTCAAGACTTAGATTTATGGCATTGTCACCATGGACACCCCTCACATTCAAGACAAAAGTTGTTGCAAACCTTAGACTCTAACATAGAAGCTCCTGAATTTCAGCATTGTGATGCTTGTAATTTGACAAAACACAAACACTTGTCTTTTGATTTGAGTAGTTCTATAGCAGCTTCAGCTTTTGATTTGGTTCATGTAGGGGTCCACATTATCTAATATCACATTCAGGGTTTTTGATATTTCCTCACTATCCTTGATGATTATACTCATTGTGTATGGGTATATTTAATGAAAACCAAATCTGAGGCTAGAACCATATTGTAAAGCTTCTGTCAAATGCTAGCAGTTCAGTTTACTAAACACATGAAGACCATTAGAAGTGACCAAGGTTAAAAATTTCTTATGCCCAAATTCTACCAAGATCATGGTATACATCACCAAACCTCTTGTGTTACTGTTCCCCAACAAAATGGTAGGGTTGAACATAAGCATCAACACATCCTAAATGTGGCCAGATCTTTAAGGTTTCAGTCAGGAGTTCCGTTAGCCTTTTGGAGTGAGTGTGTACTCCATGCTGTGTTTTTAATCAATAGAATACCTTCTCATGTGATTAACAACCAAACACCATATCAAATACTCTACAGAAAACCTCCAGACTATAGCACCCTAAAAGTTTTCGGTTCTCTTTGTTATGCTTCTACCCTAAGCCAAGGAAGGAAAAAGTTTGATCCTAGAGCAAAACAATGTGTCTTTCTAGGATATGCTCCTGGAATGAAAGGCTATAAACTTCTTTACCTTGATACACACCAAATTCTTATCTCTAGAGATGTAAAGTTCTTTGAACACATTTTTCCCTTCAAGAATAGTAAATCTACTACCTCAGTCAATCCACCAGATTACCACAACACACATACAACTTTCATGTTCCTATATCTGATGTGTCACAGTCTCATCATAACCAACCAAATCATCATACATCTTCTCATAACCAACCAAACCATCATACATCTTCTCAAGAAGTTTCGGATTCCTTTCCAAATTCTCCAGCCACATTTCCCTAAAACACTATCAATTCAACACCTTCACATTCTGCCACACCTAACCATGCCTTCATCCCAACACCAACATCAGAATATATTTCCACAAATTCAAGCTTTTCTGAAACCCCTCAATTGCCTACCACACTTGAGAATTTTTTACCCGTTCGAAAGTCCACAAGAGTGATACAACAACCCAAGAAACTAGCAGATTACTACCTTGGATCAATTAGTTCTTCCTCATCCCATGTTTTGTCAAATGTCATTTCGCATAAACATCTATCACCTGCATATGCTGCATTTGCATCAAATCTCATTTCAAATACAGAACCAAAGACTTTCCTTGAAGCCATGAAACATGACTGTTGGAAGGGGGTTGTACAGTCAGAGTTGAAAGATTTGGCTGAGAATCAAACTTGGGAAATCATACTACTGCCACCAGGGAAAAAGGCCATAGGCTGTAAATGGGTGTTTAAGTTGAAACTAAACCCTGATGGAACTATTGAGCGGTATAAAGCAAGGTTGGTCGCAAAAGGGTTTAACCAGATTCATGGCACTGATTTCTTGGAGACATTCTCACCGAAGGCAAAGATAAACACAGTAAAAACACTACTAGTTATAGCGGCGGTTAAGAATTGGCATCTTCAGCAAATGGATGTCAATAATGCTTTCTTGCATGGTGATCTGGACGAAGAGGTTTATATGGGAGTTCCTCCTGGTATGATATGGAAAATAAAATGCATAAGCAAGCTTGTTTATTGAGGAAGTCACTATACTGTTTGAAACAAGCCAGTAGGCAATGGTTTGCCAAACTCACTTCAGCTTTGCAGAATTTTGGTTTCACTCAATCCTCTTCTGATAACTCCCTATTTACAATCAAAACAGACTCATACATTATTGTGGTTTTAGTCTATGTTGATGATCTGATATAGCAGGTAATAAACTAGATGAGATCAACAAGTTGAAGGCTTTCTTGCAGAACACATTCAAGATAAAGATCTAGGTTCTTTGAGGTATTTCTTGGGGCTCGAAGTGGCACGAAAACCAAAGGGAATATTTGTTTGTCAGCAAAAATATTGTTTAGAAATGCTAAATGAAGTAGGGTTCTTAAGCTACAAACCAGCAAACACTCCTGTAGAATTGAAGACAAAGTTGTCTGCACAAATCGGAACACCATTAAAGGATCCTTCAATTTACATAAGACTTGTGGGAATATTGCACTATCTTACAACAACAAGGCCAGATATTACATATATTACTCAGCAGCTATGTCAGTTTCAGAATAACCCTGCTGATGAACATTTACAAGTGGTTAAGCATGTTTTCAAGTATCTTAAAAGTCAACCTAGCCAAGGTCTTTTCTTTGCTGCAAATATAACTTTGGATATGCTTGGTTACTCGGATGCAGCTTGGGAAGCATGTCCAGACAGTAGGAAATCTTTGTCAGGTTATTGCGTTTTTATTGGAAGCTCTCTCATCTCTTGGAAAACAAAGAAGCAAACAACAGTCTCGCGCTCATCCTTTGAAGTAGAGTATAGAGCATTAGCTCAGCTGTCTTGTGAGATCGTCTGGATAAAACAATTACTCAAAGATCTTGGCATCCAACATTCAAACCCTATTCCTCTATTTTGCGTCAGTCAATCACCAATCTATATTACACAAAACCTGATGTTTCACGAACGGACTAAGCATATTGAGGTGGATTGTCATGTTGTGAGACAGTATCTTCTTGCAAAGGTTATAACAGTTACACATGTTTGCAGTGAATTACAATTGGTAGATTTGTTTACGAAACCACTCTCACGTCATCGACTAAGCTTCCTACTAAACAAGCTAGGAGTTACTAACATTTACACTCCTCAGCTTGAAGGGGGGTGTTAAGTGTATGGAAGCTCAGATTGGCTTAGTCTGCTGCAACTATCTTCTGGAGCTGTAGACTAAGTTCTTCTTGAAGAAGCAACACTCAACGTCGTTGTTTCAATTACATTGATAGATTATTTGGATAGCTTTAGATTACAACAAGTGTACAATTGTGATTCATGCTCCCCTCTCTTAGTTAGCTGGCACTATAGGGTTTCCTTTTTCTCCTGTATATAAACGGTTCGGCAGCCTTGCAGCCTCAACAATGAAATTCCATTTTCATTCTCTAAATTCTTAAAAGATATTCAATATTGATGGTGCATTATATTGTACAATATTGTCTATAAATATATTGATATATCATACTAATGGATATCATATTGAGAAAACAAATATAAGAACAATGAATATATGTTCATCACATATATAGATTATGATGACAGGACATTGAAATGTAAACTAAAAGCTTACTTCTCCTGGCAAAATTATTTGGCATAACCGGTTAGACCATCCGGGTTCTACAATTATGCGAATTGAGAGTTTATGTGGTTAATTTTGAAAGCCACACACATAAAAAACCTTTTTTGCTGCTTGTTCTCACACTAAGTTGCTGGTTGGATAATCATTGACAAAAGTAAGCAATGAATCGCTTACATAAAGAGTAAGGGTGATATTTAGATCCATACGATACACCAAACATATGATTCGTTTAGATGTTTTCTAATTTTAATTGATGCATCAACTAGACATTCACACGTGTCTAGATTATATACTCAAAACCTACAATTCGCGAGATTATAAGTAGGGGTGGCTATTCGGTTATTTTGGTGAAACCACACCGAATTCGATCGGTCACCAATTTCGAGTTCAGTCAAAACATGGAACCGTTGACCGAGTTCTACCCAATTTGGAATAGATCTAGATTTGATTTCTTATTTTTCAGATCTGGAAAATGGGAAAAGAATTGGTAATCGAAGATCTGGAAAATGGGAAGAGGAATCCGGATTCGCGATGGCTTTGTTCGTATGAGCCAACTCTCTCCATATCTCCAAACACGGTCGCCGCGTTGATCTGAGACGGAGATATCCGTAGCCGCAATTGAGAGATTTGCCACCACCACGTCGATGTGAGACTGAGAGATACACCGCCGCTGCATCGATTTGTGACTGAGAGACGACTGTTCGTTTGGGAGGAGAAGAGCACAGGGGAGTGAAGGTTTGGGGGGTTCTTGTGCTCTATTTCGTTTGGGAGGAAAAGAGCACAGGTAGTTTGCTAAAGGAAACAGATCTTCAAAATTTGGGTTCGAACATTGCAAAGAAGAAGAAGAAGAAGTGTGGGTTTGAAGATGGCAAGAAGAAGAAGAAGTCATCTGGGTTTGGGTTTGAAGATTGCAAGAAGAAGAAGAAGAAGTAATCTAGGTTTGGATTTGAAGATGGCAAGAAGAAGAAGAAGTAATGTGGGTTTGGATTTGAAGATGGCAAGAAGAAGCGATTTTGATTGATTTCGGTCATTCGGTCAATTGACTGATGACCGAAAATACCTGAAACCCATAACCGCGGCCGATTTCAAAATGTTGAAATCGTATTTTTTGGTCATCAAAACCAAATTGAATTCGGTCAATTTTTGGCCAAACCGAAAAACTTAGCCCGAATAGCCACCCCTAATTATAAGCTCGATCATCTTGATTATGAGCATATTTTCATGATTATCCCATAAGTGAAATACTTCATTGAGAATAAATAATCTCATTATCTTTTTTGTTTTTTGAAATATATGTGTTTCTCTAGGTCAAAAACTGCCAAAGAGTTATAACGAGTTCCCCCGTTATAATTGGTTTTGGGTCAAAACCTCATATTTCTCATATAAGAATATTTGGATGTGATGCATACATTTCAATTGCTCCACCACAATTCATTAAGATAAGTCTCAATAAGAGATTGAGAAATTATATACGTTGGGTACGAGTCTTCGTTGATAGTCAAATATTTACACTATTGTCGGGAGATTTATAGATGACTCATTTAGATGATCACATCGTTTTGTGATTCAAATTTCCCAACTTTAGAGGGAGAAAAATCAAAGGTTGGACAAAGAGATTTGTTAGAATAAATTATCATTATCTCATTTTGATCCTCGTACTAAACAATATGAACTTGAAGTTCACAAGGATAATTCATTAACGTAGTTGAGTTGATCAACTGTCAGACGTTTTAACGATCCAAAAATAGAGACATAAAAAATCTCTTATGTCAACTACATTTGCTCCAACATAAGTATTTTTTCGTACTAGTAAAAACTCAAATGATTCTAAAGCACTCACGAAGCATGAAAAATTAATCGATTCCAAAGATATAAATCCTCAAAAAGTGAAAAGTAGCTTTAAATTAAGATGGTCAAAATTGAGGATAAGATAAAGGATATCAAACAAATACATTTGCTCCCAAATAGCATCAGGTACCTGATAATTATGAATGGGAAATATATCAATGTATTTGATGAAAAACTTTGGAATCATGATGAAGTCAACGTTGATGAACAAATTCATTACAATGCAGCGCTACATTTTGATAAGTGAAAATGAGGATCATGAGCCAAATTCATTAATGCATGCAAAGAAAGAAATTATTGGCCAAAAATGGAAGATATGATTGCGACAATATTATATATCCTAGAAAAGTGAAAAGTTCTTATATAAAAAGTCTCTACACATGAAGATGTAAGCTAACGAGACATATATCACTACAAAAAAATTGATCTTTAGCTACTGCAAAAATTACAACTGCATGAAAATGCAGTAGCAAATAGTTAGTATTTGCCACGGCAATCACTATTTCATGTAGTAATTGCAGTAGCAAATACTATTTGCCACACCACTATTTGCTACACTCAGCATCCCCGTCGCAAATAGTGGTGTGGCAAATAGTATTTGCTACTGCAAATTACTACATGAAATAGTGATTGCCGTAGCAAATACTAACTATTTGCTACTACATTTTCATGCGTTGTACTTTTGTAGTAGTTAAAGGTAAACTTTTTTGTAGTGTAAATTTATCTCACTGCGATTATAATGAAAATCGTAAAATTGCGAGTTATGTGAAATCTCGTTTTGAAAGGTTTTATACAATGACAAAAACCTATATAGTATTGATTATGATGAAATATATTTTCATTTGGTGGATGCAACAACTTTTCATTATATGATTAGTCTGACAATTTGTGAAGGGAAATATTATCTTTGATGGATGTCATTACAACTTATATGTATGGTTTGTCTAATAATGACATATATGCATATATGAAATTCCCGGAATGATTCATTGCTAAATGCAAACAATTAGTCAAGTTCACGTGAATAGTATTCGATCATATTGAATTGACGTCATACGAATTATGAGATTGAGAAAGAATAATATATTTCGTATAACAAATATATTCTATATTTTATTTTTTAATATTTTATATTTAATACTTGATTTTTATCATTAAATATTTTTTGTTTTTGAAATTATATCGTATCAAAATTTCTATGAACTTCTTTTGTTTTGAAAATGTGTTTTCTTTATTTACAAGGTTAAGATGTCATCGTTTTATTATCTATTTGATTAGCTATTGAGACTCTTAAAGAGTTTCTCAAAGAAATTAGCTATTTGATTAACGAGTTTGAGATGAAATATATGAAACTATATCATTGCATTCACTTGCAAATTGTGCATATCTCAAACATGATTGTTGTTTATCGACAAAGATACATTACTGAAGTGTTGAAATTTTGGATATGGATATATATTGTCCATAACTATCTTGATGGTAGTAAGATCATTAAGTAGATTTCGAATATATATATCGATAAAGTAATGAAGAATCTCTCTGTCATGAAGTATCGTATCTTAGTGCAATCAGAGCACTCATGAATCTTGGCTAGTCTTATAAGACTTGATTCATCTATCAATAGATATTTTGGCAATATTATACTCTACTCTCACTCAATGACATTGAGATCAAATTGAAGCATATACTATGTTATGTTCAAATAACATAAGATTTCAAGTTATTTTATTTCAGCATACTGAAGACATGACAATGAGTAAAACCTTGATTCTGACAAATATTTATAACCATTCATAAAAAAATAAGATATTTCTAAGTTACCGATTTAAAATGTTAGATTGTTAGATTAACTTTAATAATTAATGTTATTGTACTCACTTATTTCAGAAAATATAGAATTCAACATAAATATTTTTAACTTAATTTTTTGACTCAATAAATCTTACAATCATATTTAATCAAAACTACAACAAAATTGATCAATTGGTGGTGTTATCATATAAATAACAAACAATAAAATGAAAAAGAGAAGAACAAAAGAGATGGCATTTGCCCCTTTAAAGGCCCATTTTCCCAACCCAAACTACCACACGTTCCTCCCTCTTCATTGTTTTATTAAAAAAACATGTGGTGTTTTTTTTTAATAGCAGTTATTGGTGAATTCAAAGATGAAGGAGAAGAGAGAAAAATGTTAAAATTGTTGAGGTGTCAACTTCTGAATCTCATTTCTGCATATATATATATTTATAGATATCCTCGAGCCGATGCCGACCTAGGCATAGGGCCGAAACCGAAGCATATACGAGACGCGACTAGGGCCAAGCCAAATTTCCAGTCGTGTCTTTCAGGGATCCCTCGGCCAGAAGGATTCTCTATGTCCTAAGGATGAACCTCCACTATGCCAAGTTCGATTCGGGGAAGGACATGAGGTGGACACCAAAGACACGACAACCGGCAGCACCCAGCACCGTGCCCAGCGACTCGACAGCACCCAGGAATTCGAGCGTGACCAGGATTCCTATCATGGTCAAGAAAACCTCTATCAGGAGCTGAAGGCCCATGTTTCCCATTCCTTTTAGGAGTACGGAACACGAAGATACCTAATCCTAGTCCGAATAGGATTTTTCACACCCCATCCATCTCAACTACGGATTAGGGTTTCTCCGGCCTAGGTTTTCGCTGGTTTTGTCGGATTTTCACTATTTTAAGCTTTTTAGTGCTTTAGTTCAGATTTTCTTCCTACTTAGATTATTTAGGAGTAGTTTAAGCTATTTTTAGGAGTAGAGTTGTAGGAGGATTCGGTGAACTTGTTCACGAATCCTCACCTATAAATAAAGGCCTTTGGCCTCGTTTGTAAGACACCTTTGATCAATTATACAAATCAAATTTCAGAACTTTGTTCTTGTTTCCTTCAAGTCTTTGCTCATTGTTGCATTGCTTAAGGTTCATTTTATTATCTTGGGCATCCATCCCATGGTGTGGCACCTTCGACTTGATACTTAGGGTTTGATGACACGTTTTTGGCGTGCTTCAAATAACTAATCTACCAAGGCAGACTAGATCGTATTCTACTCGAGGTCTCTTCTTCTTGTCTACTCAAATATGTTGGCAAATTACCCGATTTAAACAAGTTGTGCGTGCTGTGAGTTCCACGACTTTTAATCTAATAAACAAAGGAAATAAAAGACAGAAAGAGTAAAAAGGTTGACTAACAGGAAGATAGACGAGCTAGATTTCGAATCCCCCTAAGATTACCACAGCATTGGCGATCACAAGACCAGCGGTTTCCAATTCTAATTCAATCGGTTTCTATACACCACCATAACTCCTTACCCTTAGGTTTAAGACTGGCGAACGTTCGCTCTATCTGATCTAGCTACCAAGATTAATTAGCCGTCCGGGTACGGTCGCCTCTCGCAACGACTCAACTTAACTGGTGCAATTACTAATGATTTATGAGTTACTCTTGCAGTGGATTAACCCTAAATGGTTCCTACGAAAGGCACACTCCAATGATTAGGTTAATTGTTCGATTTGATGTTTTAAAGTAAGGCGAGCGTTCGCTTCTATCCTTAGTTTAACAAGAATCTAATCTAGGTGATCAATCCAGACAAGAAACATGAACAATGAAGAACAAATCAAACATGAAAGAGAAACTGATTGAACTTTGAATCTAATCACCGCCGATCCGTGACCGCTTTAAAACCCTGGGTCACTTAGGGTTTATCTAATCTAAGCTCTACTAGTTCAGCTACTCATAACGATAACAGAAGAATCAAAGGCAACAAAGGAAATCATCATACAGAGGAAGAACATATAAGAACTGAAAAACCTAGTTCGGACGACTCCGGCGAAGCTTCGATCTCCTGGATCTTCAACTTTAAGCTCCGAGCTCTCTGAGGTGGAAGGATGGCGTCACGATCTCTCCACGGATCTTCGAACTCTCTAAACTCTATCTATCGACCCTAAAGTCGGCTAACTCTCAAAAGTCTGATTTGTGAAAATATGAATAATGAATGATGTGTCCCTTGGCTGCCAGCTGCTTCTGTTTAAATAGGTACGATTAGGGTTTCCAAGACAGCGCCGGGAAAGGAAGGAGTTTTCGGCGAAAACTTAAGAAGTTTTCGCGAAAACTTAAGAAGTTCGCCGAAAAACTTCAGTGTAATTCAGCTCAGTCCGCCTGTGAGTTTCTTAAGATATTTTCGGCGAAAACTCTGTTGGGTTTTCGCGAAAAACCTTGTACTGGGCAGTTGGAATTTTCGGTTCTGATTCTGGTTTGATTTCTGGTTCGATTCTGGTTCACTCCTTGAGGTCTAGAACACGTCCATGGTTACGCATTTGACAGCAGAAACCTGCGCTCTTACAAAAACACTAGAAAACCATCAAATAGACCCAAAAAAGGCCAAAGTAACCAAATCGGTAGGAATTAGGGCAGTTGAGTGAACATTCGTTATTCTACCCCTAAAACCACGTTTCAAGCAAGGAAATGTCGCTTAAATGAGGCTGATAATCACTTCAAATCGAGTGTCATCAATACCCCACACTTAAGCTTTTGCTTGTCCTCAAGCAAACTGAATTAGAACACACTCAAATTCAGAAATGACACGAGATTAAACTGAGATTCAATTCTAACGATTTGGTTTAGACTGTTCCACGTAGAAAGAGTGACCTACACATGCAAGAACATCAACCAAACAAGTTTTCGATCTCACTAATTTCTGCACACTTCAAGAAGTAGTTTTAACAAAGCTCGTTTCTTGGCAAAACAACTAATCATAGTTAACCGATTATGATAACACCAATTCTAATCAAAAAGACTTTAAGCTCTAGCCATGAAGTGATGTGGAGGTAGGAAAAGTGACGTGGCTATCAACTCGACTTCATCCATTTTTAGATCTGTACGTTACATGTTCTAGCTAGCACCGATTTAAACAACAATTTATTTCAAGTTTCAACTTCTTCCTTCAATTTATTTACTGCATACTAGTGCTCGATACCAAACACTTCACTTAGGTGTTGGACCTGCCTAGCTCACAGTATTTGTGCTTATGCTAGTGCTCAACCCGAACACTTCACTTAGGTGTCGGGCTTGCCTAGCTTTGATTTTCCGCACTTTAAAAACTTAGCATTGATTTGCAACACTTAATTACTTGATTTAACAATTTACCATTTGATCCTAGCTAGTTATAACTTTTTACACAAGATTTTGAATTGGATTTCCGTCTAATCTCAAGCCACAATCACATGTGAACAAATATGGAGTGAAAACATGGGAGAAGCTAGCATTTATCATCTTAGAACGGTGTTATCGAGATTTGTGATTAACAAGTCAATTAATTCAAGTTTCAACTACCGAAGTGATTTATGATATGTTCTGACCTAGACTCATTTAATATCAGTTCCGACAAGTTGGTTACAGGTTCTAAGTGGAACAGTCTAGACGTCATTGTTCAAAATTGAAGTCAATTTAACATCAAAAGTCAAGAATGGAGCAATTCTATGCTAGAGAAATTTCAAATATGAACCATAGAATCACAGAAAATCAAGCAAGATCATGCATAATCCTAGAATCCTATACCCCACACTCAAACGGTTTTGTGTCCTCACAGGACTAAACTATAGTAGAGAGATACGAAGAACCTGTGACGAGATGGTCGGTGTAGGGGATGAACACGGAGAGTCCGGAGTAGAGCGGAGTAGCTACTCAAGTTCCTACAAAAACAAAAGCAACAAAAAGATCAAAAGGATACTGGGACAAGTGTCCCGGATCCACACAGAATAAAAGTCGAACAAAGAAGGTTTAGGGGAATTTTGAAAATATTTTGACTCTTTTTTTTCTTTTCAAATTCACGGCACGACACTCCTAGAGCAATCTAGATCATCTAAGTTCAATCAGTTCAGAAAAAATCACACCGAAATAGCAGGCATGCAAAACGAGGTAGGCCAAATTTAAACTCATCAAAATTCAATAATCAGCATGTCAAAAGATTCGAAATTGAAAACCCAACAACTAACCTTTTAGACACGACTCAAGAAAATGGACGGAAAGCGACGAAGTTGGCCAAAACGTGAAAAGCTTGTTTCGGGGATAACCGGAGCTACAGAGCTCCGATTTGGACGATCAAGTATGCGTTGGAATCGGACCAAAAAAAGGAAACTGGTTTTCAAAACAGACACAAGTTTTCAGGGAAACCTATGAAAGTTTTTGCCGAAAACTTCTTCGAAAATAGGCAAAAATAAAGAAGGACGTCACTGTTTGAAAATTGTGAGATGTTTTCGACGAGAACTTCCAATTCTCGCCGAAAACCTAATTTAAAACCCTTTTTTTCAAAACCCAACCGAAATGAATCAAAACGAAAGGAAATTAAACTGACACTTTGCCTCCCCGAACCTGATTCGAACGACGAAAAAGACTGACTCAAAAATTCAAAAACGGACTCCAGCCGTGGGTTGCCTCCCACGAAGCGCTCTCTTTTAACGTCCTTGAGCCAAACGGTACCTGTTAGGGACCCCAACTTAGGAGTTCCTTGAAGTCAATCGTCTTCTTCAAGGCCAGCAGTTGAGTGCCATGTAGCACTCCAGAAGGGTGATGCTGCCGGTAGTGCTCTAGTAGATCGCGGTTTTGTTTGGATGACCAGTTCTTCTCGAATTCTCCTACTGGAGGAGGAAAGAGGTAGTACGGCGTGGCATGGTCAATGAGCTCCATCTTCTCCACCTGATGATCATCCAGAGGTCTCTCGGGATTGAGTATGTAAACTTCTAAATCCATGACCTTGTTGCTTTCCACGTGCTCGTGTCTGGCTTGATCTACAGGTTGACTCGGCGGAAGTGTAGGTGAGGCTATCTCTTCAATCTCTACGTGCTCCTCTTCGGCTTCAACATCAGGATGTATTGGCTCCATGTCTTCATCAACCACCACCGCCAAGGATTCTTCATCAGATGCTTCTAGCTCATAATAGTCATGGACGGGCTCATCTTCTTCTTCGAACATCTCCTGAGCGTCTTCTGTCATTAACTGCTTTGGTTGCTCGAGCTTGATGTCCGTCGCGAGATGAGCTTGTAGCATTGAAGAGATATTATCCAAGGCAGATTGGGTTCTCGACGAGCATTGTTGATGTTCATGAGCTTGTAGAAGGATCTCTTGGTTATCTCTAGCGCCACTTTGATGCTCTTGTTGGTGTATTTCTTGGTAACCTTGTAGCATTGAAGAGATCTTATCAAAGAGGGAGTCAAATCTCGCCGTCTGTTGTTGTTGATGTAGCATTTATCGATAATCATCGAGATATGGTGCTTCATTGATGTACCACTCTTGGTACTGGTCATCCCACCTGTTATCCTGTATAATCAAAACTAAGAAGCACTACCCAGGTAAATCATGGAAATATGGAGGAAAATTAAATGGTAAGGCGGAAAGGTAGAAGAATAATTTGCCAACTCTTCTTTCAAACAATTAGAAGAGTCCCCGGCAACGGCGCCAATTTGATGAACATTGTAGGACGTATCAAATAACTAATCTACCAAGGTAGACTAGATCGTATTCTACTCGAGGTCTCTTCTTCTTGTCTACTCAAATATGTTGGCAAATTACTCAAGTTTAAACACGTTATGCGTGGTGTGAGTTCCACGACTTCTAATCTAATAAACAAAGGAAAATAAAAGAAAGAAAGATTAAAAAGTTGACTAACGAGAAGATAGACGAGCTTAGATTTCGAATCCCCCTTAGATCACCAAGGCAACGGCAATCACAAGACCAGCGGTTTTCAATTCTAATTCAATCGGTTTCTATACACCACCATAACTCCTTACCCTTAGGTTTAAGACTGGCGAACGTTCGCTCTATCCGATCTAGCTACCAAGATTAATTAGCCGCCCGGGTACGGTCGCCTCTCGCAACGACTTAACTTAACTGGTGCAATTACTAATGATTTATGAGTTACTCTTGCAGTGGATTAACCCTAACTGGTTCCTACGAAAGGCACACTCCAATGATTAGGTTAATTGTTCGATTTGATGTTTTAAAGTAAGGCGAGCGTTCGCTTCTATCCTTAGCTTAACAAGAATCTAATCTAGGTGATCAATCCAGACAAGAAACATGAACAATGAAGAACAAATCAAACATGAAAGAGAAACTGATTGAACTTTGAATCTAATCACCGCCGATCCGTGACCGCTTTAAAACTCTGGGTCACTTAGGGTTTATCTAATCTAAGCTCTACAAGTTCAGCTACTCATAACGATAACAGAAGAATCAAAGGCAACAAAGGAAATCATCATACAGAGGAAGAACAGATAAGAACTGAAAAACCTAGTTCTGACTACTCAGGCGAAGCTTCGATCTCTTGGATCTTCAACTTTAAGCTCCGAGCTCTCCGAGGTGGAAGGATGGCATCACGATCTCTCCACGGATCTTCGAACTCTCTAAACTCTATCTATCGACCCTAAAGTCGGCTGACTCTCAAAAGTCTGATTTGTGAAAATATGAATAATAAATGATGTGTCCCTTGGTTGCCGGCTGCTTCTGTTTAAATAGGTACGATTAGGGTTTCCAAGACAGCGCCGGGAAAGGAAGGAGTTTTCGGTGAAAACTTCAGTTAAAATCCTCTGTTTCCTTCGTTGATTTCTTCATAACTTTTCGGTGAAAACTTAAGAAGTTTTCGCCGAAAACTTCATTGTAATTCAGCTCAGTCCGCCTGTGAGTTTCTTAAGATATTTTCGGCGAAAACTCTGTTGGGTTTTCGCCGAAAACCTTGTACTGGGCAGTTGGAATTTTCGGTTCTGATTTCGGTTTGATTTCTGGTTCGATTCCGTTCACTCCTTGAGGTCTTGAACACGTCCGTGGTTAATAGACCCAAAAAGGGCCAAAGTAACCAAATCGGTAGGAATTAGGGCAGTTGAGTGAACATTCGCTATTCTACCCCTAAAACCACGTTTCAAGCAAGGAAATGTCGGTTAAATGAGGCTGATAATCACGTCAAATCGAGTGTCATCAGGGTTCCTACCTCTATATAGCTAGCGGGTCCAAGTCTTATCCACCCTCGGTTACTAAGGTTAGACTTGTCAATTTTGTTTATTGGCTTATTGGTATAGGGTTGCCACCCACGATTGCGGATCGGTTCATATCAGGATGTGAGTCAGATACTTAAGGGTAAGTTGAAAAAGCTTAATATTGATTGTTTTTATTACATTAGTGGGAGAGTGAAGTCTAAAGAACTAGAGTTAGCTTTATTGCAGCATGATCTGTTAATGTACCCATCTGAGCAAAACTTGTTAGCAGTAAAGCCTGCAGAAGTGACCTGGAATGTCTTAAACTGGATGGGAAACAATTTGAGTTTAAAGGCTAGAACACTATGGATTGGGGGGGGGGGGTTGCAAAAACTCTCATTTATTTTTCTCTCGGGTTAAGGATCGAAATCTCATAAATACTATCTCGCACCTAAAATAGTAATGGTGAGTTTGTTCATAAGTATGATAAAATGGAAAAGGTTATTGTTACCAGAGCTGTCAAACGGGCGGGCTGGGCGGGCCACGGGTCGGGTTAATCGGGTTGCGGGTCAGTCGGGTTAATCGGGTCGCGGGTTCATCAGTCACGGGCTGGGCGGGTCTCGGGTTGCCCACGGGTTACTAGTCTCTACTCTCAACTACAAATTACAAAAAAATTTATAAACTTTTTTTATGTGATAAATAATTTAAAAAAATATTAAAGTTTTATTCGTGAGTAGGCTTAAGGCTTGTAGGCTGTAGGACTATTCATATATTAAAAATAATAATTTATTTTCATAAATTACATATACTTATAATAAATAAAATGAAATTTAATATAATTTAGCTTTTAAGTTCTAGAATTTAAGATTGGACTAATTTTTAAATTTAGACAATTCTTTAAAAAAATATTAAATCTAGCCACTTCCATTTTATGACATTTGTAGGTCAAACGTTTTACTTTTGTTTTTAATTTAACTGTTTTGGAAATAAACTTGGTGAAGTCAGAAGTGGATGAAACTTTTATATCTTCAATAATGACATAATGTTGATATTTGAAGCACTAGATATTATGACAAACGGGTTATTCGGGTTGGGCGGGCGGGTTACGGGTTAGTCGGGTTGCGGGTTGATCGGATTGCGGGTTGGACTGTTGACTTTTTGGTCAATCGGGCCACGGGTCGGGCTGGGTTGGACGGGTTGGGCGGGTTTATCGGGTCGGGCCAGCATTTTGCCAGTCTAATGGTTACCTATTATTCCAAGCTTTTAGCAGAAGAGGTAAATGTCCAGAGGATGGATGGATGACATTGTTAGAAAGAAGTTGGATATTGATCAACAGGACAAGCTGATTAGACAGGTTCTTATGAAGATGTCGGATGATAAGGCCCCCGACCTTGATGGTTTTACAGTTGCTTTTTTAAAGAGATGTTGGGGATCTCGAAGATTTTGGATTATAGAATGATCGAAGTATTACCTCACATTATTGGTGAATCTCAAACTGCTTTCGAAAAAGGGCACATGATAAGTGATAACATCTTGTTAGCTCATGAACTGTTGAGGCCTTATTCTAAGAAGGGTATTTCTTCTAGATTTACTCTCAAAGTTGATTTGATGAAGGCTTTTGATAGTGTGAATTGGACATTCCTCATGGATGTGCTGAGAGCAATGAATTTCCCTCTTGAGTATGTTTATTGGATTGATATTTACTTCAAGTCAACAATGCTATTTGTGAATTTAAATGGTTCTTTTGTGGATATTTTGCTGCAAAGAAGGGTTTACATCAAGGTGAATGGTGCGCAAATTAACGTTCACTAGTTTTACTCACTAGATCGCTCTAATGAGATCGTTATTTCCCAAAGGTCTTTCTTTCTCTATTACTCAGAAATGTGTGTTAAAGTTGATCGGGGTATGTGTCGTTTGGTTTGGAATTGGTTGTGAATGAAATTAACTAAGAATGCAATAAGAACAAGTAAAGCAGATTGGGGTTTTGAATATAGACTAAGGCGGTTGTTCAGACTCGAATCCACGCTAGTTCGGTTAAGATGGATGAAGTAATGCAATCTCAGTTTCAACAGACTTGATGACTCGACATTTCCTTTTGTAATCTCTGCTTCATGGTCAGGCCGTAGAGATTCTATTCTATCAAACCTACAAGCTCCTATGGTCAAGCTAACTTGCAAATAATCAAGAACGAACAAGAACGATGAAATGCCACACGATCATGCAAAGAGATTAGGTCTGTCCAATCCTATAGTCAAGCTATTGGCAGAACCTAACGACCTCCTAAACTCTAGAATGAAATGCGATCATGGTCAAACCCGCAAAATCAAAAATAAACTTAGAAACTAACAATTGATCAAGTTGTCAGGATCAAAACGTTTAAATTATGGTTTAGGAGAAAACGCATCAAAGTCTGAATAAACATCGATTAACATAAACGGGTTAGAAACCCAAAATCATTCATACAAAATCCTAGCTAACGCTTCATCTAATCTAAACAACCCTGAGAGTTTAGCTTGACATAGCCAAGAAAAAGAAATAAATTACTATCAAGAACATAATTGAAATTAGGGTTTCAAAAAAGAAATTCTAACCCCAATCTCAAATCAACTCTTGAACCAATCTTTTCTCTCCATGGAAAGCTGCTCCCAATCGCCTCTTGACTCCCCTAAACTGCTCCCTTATATATTACGAGCACGTTTTCCTGCCAGGAAAGCAACGCCGGAATCAAGCAATTCCGGCGGAATTCTTCGATTCCGTGTTTTCCTGCATACTACCATCGGCCGAATTCCGACGGAAAGGCGAGCCCAATTACGGCCTACCAATTCCGACCAAAACGGTAGGGAATTGGATAATTACGGCGGAATCACTTAGGAAATCCCGAAATTGCCCACCATATACCCCCATCCCCATCTTCACATCCGCTGGTGTCTCTCTCCATTCGAAACTCCCAGCCAACATCGTCGTTCTCCCAAGAAGGGTTCCGTTCGACGAGGAGCTCTATCATTCTTCCGGCCGTTCTCCCCAGAAGACCCCGTCACTTCTTTCGGCCGTCTTCCTCGTAACAACACGTCTGCCGCAGGTAAGCTCTGTCAGTCTTTCGATCTTTAATCTTCTTCTTCTGCAATCTTCTTCTTCCCTGCCGAATTAGGGCTTCATCGTATCTCTCTTTGCAATCTACTACTTCAATCTTGCTCTTAGTTGGTTGTTTAATTTTAGGGCTTCCTGGTTATTATCCATTCGCAGGTCAGCCAACATCGGTGTTCTCCCCAGAAGAGTTTCGTTCGACTAGGAGCAGCAACCATCCCGTCACTTCTCTTCCCAGGCCGTCTTCCTCTTAACTAGGTCTGCCGCAGGTAAGCCCTGTTATTCTTCGATCTTTAATCTTCGTCTTCTTCGTATCCATGCCGTAAGGGAAGACTGGAAGAGGCGCACTGCAACCTGCAACATCCCAGAAGTAGTGACAAAAAGCTCCTCAACTCATAGCTGCTGCACTCGACATTGGCGTTGCTCGATTCCCAGTGAGTGGAGGTTCCAAGGTTCGTATTTTAATTTTAGGGTTCCTGGTTATTGTTCCTTTGGGGATGGGTTCGTACTGATGCAAGAGAATGGGGGAATGATGATGATGAGTTTCATCAGAAGGAAGAAGTGGAAGAAGGGAGGCGAATGGGAAGGGATAAAAAATAGGGGTAATTTTGTCATGTATTCCGAAGTTAAATTCCAATTCCAAGTGACTTTTTTGCAGGAAAACAAGGAATTGTTGCTGGGAATTGTGCTTAATTCCGTTTCCGCCGGAATGGGCAATTGCGGCGGAATTTGGGCCTTTTGCAGGAAAACGTGCCTCTACTGCCGAACTGAATTGATTTTCTTTTTTCCTAATTTCGTACGTTTCCCTTTTAATTTAATAATAATCAGCCGCCGGCTCCATTCATGACAATTTTGTGGGCTTTTATTCAATGACATTATATGGTGAGGGATTAAAAGTTTCAAGCCCACTTTCTTTCCTCTATTGTCCATACGTCTAAAGTGGAAATTATTACCAAGATGATGATGGATCAACAATGATAGTTTGAAGATGATGGGAGCAGATTATCCAAAGTGAGCAGATTCAGGTAACGGTGGAGTAAGAGTAGATGAAGGAGGTGAGTGAAATAATGAAGTAGGAATCGATAAAGGGAAGTTGAAAGTATGGTGTATATATAAGTGCAATGAGCTTTATTATAAGGTAATGGGTGTCGCAAGACATGCACTTATTGGATTTTTGAATGTGAATAAAGTTAATCACGGAATGGCTTAACGAAAGAATGAGGTGCTAGATTTGATTGTAGAAATGGAGGAATTGGAGTAGATGAAGGGGAAGGGGTTTGATTAATGTATTAATGTACCGTAGAGAAGGGAATAAACTGAAGGTTCGAAACTATTTAAGGTGTGGAGAGTTGTAACAACCCGTGTCTGGTTATCCGGTCAGAGTTTAAAATTTTGGTTTCATGCCTTGTTGGTTAATACTTGAAGAATCTTTAATTTCAAATTAAATTATTAATTCAGGAATTTAATTTACTCCAATTGTTAAAATTGAAATTTTCAACTTAAAGCCTTTTGAGTTAATTGTCAGATCAGTGCCCTGAACCATTTGGTCGGACCAAGCATGCCTGGTTAGAGACCCAGGTCACGTGGCCATGGGTTAGACCGGGCCTTGGGCCGTGTTATACAGCAGCAAGGGAAGAAATGAAGTAAAGAAGTAAAGGTTGGGTGTTATTTAGTGTTTCCGCCAATCGGGCCTTAAGCCCACTCTCTATTCTATCTAGAATGCCATTTTATTTTTCCTTGGGGTTTTTTACTGATCAGTAGCTGGTCCGAGAGGATGAATAGCCACACTGGGACTGAGACACGACCCAGCGAGGTTCAAACGAGGAAAGGCTTACGGTGGATACCTAGGCACCAAAAAAAAATATTGGGTGTTCAAAAAAAAAACTGACAAAAGGAAAGGAAGTGATTCGAATTTTCGGGCACGCAGATGAAGGCAGAGAGTCGAGCCCGATCATTGGCACATGTGTATTAGGCCAGCCTGCATGAAATCATTAGGGGGTCGTTTGGTTGCATGATATCTACATATCATGATATGTGAGATATATTGATATGTTAGTATATTGATATTGATATCGCGAAGATATCAATTCTAGCCACTATTGTTTTAATGATATGTTTATGTCAAATTTTTGAAATTGATGACAAATCTAGCTAACGGACTCAAAAAATTCAACATCGTAAGTGACTGTGCTAACGGAACTGGCGTGACACTCATTTGATTAGTCAAATGTTACGTTAGCTACATCATTTTTTATATTTATAATTAAATTTTTTATCAATAAAATTTTTAAAAAAAAAACTAAATTTTCATTAAAAAAATTAAGCTACCTGATTCCCCCACTGCACCCAACCTCTGCCACCTCTATTCTCGTCAGATGCAGTTGAAGCTCATAAATTCATGCACTCTCAAAATCACACCAGTTAAAATTTAAAAGATTGTCATAGACAGTGAGTGAGAGGCCAATCCCAAGAGGAAGCTATTGTTCGTAAACCCTTAAACTCTCTGAAATCCTATCCTCGGACGTGGATAGCGTCATCATTCAGATTTGGAGATCAACAACATTGGTGAATCGGAGCAGATGAGAAGTTGTAGCGGCTTCAATATCCTCTTCATCTCGTGCAGCTTCTGCCCAGAAAAAAACCAGCACCATTGTTCGTCGATATTGATCACTACCTTCAACTCCACTCTCCGCACCTTCAATCTCAACCTCTTTGTTCTCTTCAACTTTCGATTCTGATTACCCAGATCCATATCGCCAACTATCATCTGCACAAAGATTTCGTTCTAGGTGGTCTTCTTTCTCCCTTTTGTAGATCTGAGCTCGAATCAAGTCGATTATCAAGAGAGCTCAAATCAAGTTGATTGATGGAGCGACGCCATCGCTTGGGAGATGACGAGAGTATACAGAATCTGCCGCCGACATCGATGGGGAGATTCCAGAGGGAGGCGTCATCGGAAGATGGGAGGAGACCTAGTGGTGGTGGTGATTGCAGCAAAAGCAGTGGTGGTGTTATTGATTTTTTTATTTTTTTATATTATTAATTTTTATTTATGTGATAAAAAAATGAAGTGGCAACATGTGAGATGACAATGTTTGCCACATCAGTTGACACATCATATATGAAGTTCGTATTTTCGTTATTTTAGACGGAAATAGTTAACGGAAATCACTCAATTGGTTAATTCGGGATTTCCGATACTAGTGGCTAGATTTGACATTTTCGCGAAACGTTTGGCTAGAATTGTGTATTAGTCCTTTTTAAAATATTTAAGAACCGCAAATGGGTAGTTTGATCCAAATTTTTTATGTCATTGAATCCAAAAAAAAATGAAATCACTCCATTTGTATAGATTCGATAAGTCTTGTCAAACATATATGAGCCTACGGGATTATAAAACAAAGATTATTTATGCCATGTCATGAACTGATGTATCCAAATGACTCAAGTTGTTGCGAGCAGGTTCAATATCAAGCGCTCCGGTACCCACGGGGTATCGGTACCCTAGCACTCGTATGTAAAAGTACTCTAACTTTTGATCAAAAGTCCAAATTAAAATATCATAAACCCCCAAAATAAACTCGAAACCACAAACGCTATATCCTTACACATGAACACTAAACTCGGACCCTCAAACTTTAAAATTCAAACATAATTGGGATGAAATTTTAGTGATAGGGTACCGATACCCAGTGGATACCGGAGCGTTACGCTTAGTTATATATTATTCATTAATCATCATTGTCCGGGTTTGCATTTTTTATCTTTTTACAACTACTTTGGCATTGACTTCTTATTTGAATAATGATGTTAACTAGTTAACTAGATAAATTAAGTAGTTGAGTTGAATTTTGATAACTAGTTATCAATTATGTACATTGTTAACTAGTTATCTGGTCATGATGTTAATTAGTTAACTCAATAAGTTAACTAGTTAATAGTAACTAATTTTGATAACTAGTTATTAGCTAAAAAAATATCGTTAACTAGTTATCTAAATTATGATGTTAACTAGTTAATTAGTTCATAACAATATAACTTGTTAACAAAAATTCTAGTTAACTGATCATGGTAATTCATTAACTAGTTATTCGCAAGATAACTTGTTAACTAGTTATCAATGGAATAACTTGTTAACTAGTTCAGATAACTAGTTATCAATAAAAAACTTGTTAACTAGTTATCAGTAAAAAAACTCTATTAACTAGTTATTAGTGAAAAAATGTTAACTAGGTAATTGGACGTTATCGAAAAAGTCGCTGATGTTTGGTCGGCCGTTGGAGTCTTGCCAAAAAAAGTCACCGAAGACGACGGTCGGTAAAAAAAAAGTCACCGGAGACCAGCACAATCACCAAAAAATATTAATTTTTAATTCAAATATAATAAATTAATTATATATAATATCATAAATACCCCTAACAATCTAGACTGTTGGAATGATCAACGAGTCAAAAGTGATCTAATAGAAGTTTCGTCGCTAAAAATTGGGCATATCCGCTTCCAAGGGAAAACCTAAGAAAAAAAATATATTTTTTAGAATTGATAATTAATTAATTTTTGCAAGGGAAACTTATGATTGGAGCTATATAATTAAGGGAGATTTTCATTTACTTATCTGTATTATAAATCCTTTTCCGTATATAGTATAGATGCACCTGCAACTGCAACTCTGCAAGGGCCTAGATGTAATCAACAATCCTAATAAAATGAAATGCTACCCTCTTTAGTCTTGGCTCTTATATAACTTAGAACACAAGGAACCAGGTCAAATAATCCAAAGATCAAGTAAATCTACATGCTGCTACATAGCCCAGGAAAAGGCGCATTTAGACAGTAGAGCTGCGGACTAGCAATCGAATAAGCTAAGCAGCTGCTGCCACCTTGATGAAGACGTCTTCCAAGGTGGTGTCTGAAATTCCCCAAGCGAAAACCGGGAACTCAGTTTTCGCAATCTCAACTGCCCGAAACACATCTGCAATCCTGACATCCTGTTTCGGCATCTCAAACTTCTGGGTTCCAGATAGATGGTACGTTCTTTCAGCACTCGGGGATAGCCGTCTAACCATCTGCTCCACCTCCTTCTCGTGGTCTGCAGCTGTAGTCATTGTGAACACGTACGTTTCTCCATATCTGCCCTTCAGCTGCCAACACACAACACTTAACGTGACCACCATCATCCCAACATAATACCAAATCCATCTTATAGAAAGAATACATTACCTCTTTTGGGTTCCCTATACACTGCAAGCCACCATCTACGAAAATTCCCAACCGGTCACAGAGAGCCTCTGCTTCTTCCATTGAATGTGCTGGCAATGCGAGCAAAACTGTTAGGGATATAATCAACACAGGCATATAGACCTAAATGGGGAGCTAAAGAGATGGAAACATTACTAGTGAGAATAATAGCTCTGTCTTGTTTTGCACGCTTCAGAACATTCCATAAACAACTTCTCGAGGCAGGATCCAATCCAGTGCTAGGTTCATCCATATATACAACCTTGCACAATAGCAACATTGATGACATTTGAAAATTGTCAAGGGTAAATGTATAGAGAAGGTTTATGCAGCTCATTTACAAGTCTCTTGACATACCTTGGGATCCCCTATCAGTGATATGGCTACACTAAGCCTCCTCTTCATGCCTCCACTGTATTTCCCTGCTTGTTTGTCAGCAACACCTCCGTTAAAAAGATTCAAGCTTCTAAGAGAATCTTCCACTGCCTGCAGCAACAGAATGGCAGCGCCAGATTAGGGCAGAATCTCTCATCAGTTACCTTACCCAGAAAAATAGCACATCAGAATGGTTGGTAATCTCACTGTAACACACAAGTATTAACAATAATTGACTTATTGGAGTGCACTAGTACACATGTCTCGTATCTTCTCTTCAAGAACCCCTATTTTGCATCTTAGTATATAAGCTGAAACATTAAGTGAATCACTCTCGGAGTAAGCTTTGAAAGTTTGCTAATAACCTGCATTCAGAGTCGCAACTTACCAGAACGATTTATAAGGACTCGATCAACTTATTATATTTCCCAGTTCTTTAGACATTAGTGACCCTACAATGGCAATCATCTAGTGTAATAAATCACTTACTCTTGTTAAGACGGAGCCTTTCAGATTCTTTAGTCTTCCATAGAATAACAAGTGCTCCCTTCCAGTCAAAGTCTCCCAGAGCAGGCTATAAAATATGCAAAGCATTAAAGCATGAAGTAAAGGACTGGATTTCTTGTTAGTGATTGCTTCTGAGTCTTTTTAAAACAAGCGCACTGAAATTTTGGCTTACTCGTGCTGGGGACACACGCCCATGTTGGTATAAACATAATCCATGTGAGTCTGTATGTTCAAACCTTGAACATACGCTGTACCTAAGGTGGGTTTTGTCAGCCCGATCATCTAATCAGAAGATGCAAAAAAATAGCTCATGAGAAATCTGAACAATACAAAGATGAGGGAGATTTAAGGAACTTGGCAAAACAAAGAACTTATGAAAATGTCATAATTCATTGCATTACTCATACATTGTTGTATAAACGATGACAATAGGAACTTATCATCAATCGAACTTAAGCAGATGCATTAGTACTATATTCTTTGAGCTACAGTGGCTCGTCTTGTTTTACATGGAGTTTCAGTGGTCTGTTTCATTGTACCTTTTCTAAGCATTTAATGCGATCGATAAGAATAAGAAAATGACATTTTGGGAGAAAAGTTATCTGGTTCACATCCTCGCTAAGTTCCTACGATAACTTTATTGCTGACCATATTAGAAATAAGACAAAGAAAGCACAGTTCAATAACTAGAAAGCCCAGCGAAAATTTATGGCACTAACCATACTAATGAAGGATGTCTTCCCTGCACCATTTGGACCAAGCATACCAAAGCACTCCCCTCGAGGCAGTGCAAGAGATAATCCTTTCACAGCCAACTTGGCTTGATTCCCATCCCTTCCTGGATACACCTTTCTGAGGTTGTCACAGACTATTGCGTGACTTGTATTTGCTTCAAGTAACAATTGCTCTACCTTTTCTCGCTGCAAAATTCAAAGTAAATGACATTGCAAAACTTAGTCTATTTAGAAAGAAAGATGAAATTCAAACCAACATTGAATACCATGGTATGTAATACGAAAATAGAATATAACGTTCGTCAAACGAGACAAAATGAAAATGCAACCTCTTGGACAACATCAGGTTTCTCAAGATTTACGAAAACTTTAGATCCCTGCCTTCTCAAACTAGGCATCCGGAGAGATGCAGAAGGTTTCTTCCCACAGTTCTTGAAGAAAAATAGAGGACTTTTCCCAGATGATAACACTTGATCAATGTAATATGCAACAAAAAGAACCACAATCCATTCTACAGTCATAACAGTGAACACTTCCTTCATCCCGTTTCCACTGTCATTCAAATTTTCCCAGCGCATCCCATAAGTTCCAGTTGAGTCCCCTATAAAAGCGTACTGAGAAAACTCATATAATCCACGATACAGAGAAAATCCTGGATACATCTCTAGCAATATCAGCAACCCTCCTGCAACAGCAACGGCAAGAAGTCCAAGAAAGGATGAAGCTGGAGCAAGACTAAACAAAAGCACATAGTAATGTGCAACTGTGATTACTCACCAACTAACTACCATTAGATCAAGTAGCAGATAGGAACAGAATAACATTCAAATTCAATCTAACATATAACTAATAACCAACGCAATAGTTTATGTTGACCAAAGGCAAAACATTAGCATGAGAACTGTAAAAGAAAAGATAAAACAATTACAGGAAAGGCAGGAACTAGATTACATCATCTTAACACCACTAGGTTCTTTCTTTTAACAAGGATGAAAACTGAGAAGAAACAGAACGAACTCCACCCACTAGATTGGAGATCCTTTCAAGAAAAATTCACTCACGTGGAAATGTCGTGTCCTCGAGGAAGGACTGATAAAAGAAGCCACCCAGAAGTCCTGATCCAAAAACACATATGTAGGCTACAACTGTAAAAAGTAAAAACAGATTCAATGAACAAGGGAAAGAACAACTAGTCAATATCCTTCGCACTTACAAATGAAATGGCTAAATCAAACCTGTAGCAGTTTTAACATTTGAAAAGAATGTTGCAACCAGGAATGCCACCGAAATTTGCAAGTTGATATAGATAAAGTAAAATACAAATTGGATGCTGTAGTCATTCAGCGTAAAAAACTTCAAACCTGTATTAAAACAGAAGCAGTTAGTACCAGCAAAAGGTCAGAGATAGATACCATCAAATGTTCAAGACTTACCTATAACTGAGCCAAACGCTATGAAAACGAACATATACAACAAGGATATGGCAAAAAAATATGCATATGATATCATCCAATAAGGCCCATCACCGAGCCCATGCATTTTCATCATAATCCTTAATCTTTGTTGTTTCTCATAAACCAATGATGTCAATGTCACCTGAAACAGAAGGGTAAGGGCGTAAATGTTACAGAACTTGAATATTTATCACATACATACCAATGTAACCAACTGAAATTTTGACTGAAGGCAATAGTAAAAACTCCATGATTTATTTACCACCCTTTTAAATTATTGTAACCCTAGCTACTGCTCTATTGTTGTTAGATAACACCATGAAAGTACATGATCTGAGAAGCTTCCTCATCTCTGAACCTTTGAATTTTCAGAATGTAACAACAGTAAGTGTCTTATCCTAAAGCATATGGCTTTCTGTAATAGGCCATCTAACTAACATCAAAGATAGAAGAACGAGAGTAACTAAGAATGTGGTAATAAGGAACAACTTCCAACTTATCCTCGCAAATTTTCTTCTCATTCTTATATTTTTATTTTTGTATTTTTAGTTTTTCTCCTGAAAAATAAGTTGATGTATCCAAGAGAGAGGCTACACTAGTCAATGAAAAAAACTCAAGGCTACACTATTTACTAGAATCTCTACTAACACACTGTCAAACAGATCAGTGCATTTTTAGCAGTGGCATAAGTCTGCTCATTGAGCAGATGCCTCTGACTTACCACTGACAAAATTAAGGAAGCCTAAATATCAGAAATTAGAAATTTCATGAGAAAAGCATAAAGGAAAAAAGAATAATATGTTAAATCCTAGTTTAGCTAGCTAAAATATAATTGTTCCTTATCATGGAAAACGTGATAACAACCTTATCTGTTGTTCATGCAACCCGAACTAGATAGAACTGAGCATCCAATTCTGGTCACGCCAAGAAACTTCTATTGGAGAACAAGACTTTGAAAGAGAAATGGTATAACTTACAGGAAACAGTTGTAGAATAACCCATGTAAAAAAGAGAGTGCCAAGAACAGATGCGAGATCCAGCCGAATATTTGTTTCAGATTTAGGCATTTCTTTAACAAACTGAAGTTGCATTCCTGCACTGGGTCCTTTTAAAAACCGAAGATATGCATTTGATGCCTGTACATACATTACTTAAATGTCAGTTTCAACTACATAAAGATGTCAGACATGAGAAACTCACTAAGCAACATGCAGATCCTACATGTAAGAAGCACATCTCCATAGATTTAGCAAAATATTCATACATAGTTCGAACAGAATGGAGATGACATTCAGTAGAAAGATAATAACCTCATGACTTCGTTAGCAATCCAGGTCCCAAATCTAAACCTCACAATAGGCATATTTTCTTGGCACATACCAAATTGACAATTCGTGGAACCCGCAGCAAATGGAATGCATTGCCACCACCGTCATTCTTAGGAGTAGAGTTGTACCAAATGTTCACGTTCAAATTATTCCTATCAGAATTCATGAAATCATACGCTGCATAAGGATGGAAGTGTTATTAGTCCTCATTCTACTCTACTCTAGGAATGCAAACGATTATGTGGACAGTATATCATACCTGCAATTATCTCATTTATTTTCTCCTCTGAATTTCCCTTGTAATAGCCTTTGTATATTTCATCATTTATGTCAGATGCACTATTGCGCCACAAGTGTATGCCTCGAACACATCTCACCTCTATAATTGAAGTACAAATCAAAGACAACTTAGCCAGAAAGTTATGCAAGAATATAGTAAAAAAAAATAATAATTTTGAGCAATGAACTAGGTGAAGTAGCAATACTAATGAAACCCATATATCATATACACAGGTCATACATCAAGCTATCTTAGTTCACTAGGTTTGGATTCTAGATTGTGGTTACATCCATGTAGCATGTTCTTTACACATTGCCTTTGGCTCCTGTAACTGGGCTGCCACTTTGAGTCAGTCCAAATATATTATCTAGAAAAGGCTTTTATTTTAATTTGGATCCATATTAATAGGGTTCTATAAGTTGATTACCTATCTGAAAATCTATGGATTGCACACTGGTATTCAGGGAGAATGGAGAGCTTGTTCCACACTGAGATTGCACTATGTAGAGAGGAGAACCATCCATAAAAGCAGGTTCGACATAATTATTGGATTCAGTCTCTGTATCTGATCCCTGGAAGATAGAGAAGCCCAGACAAAAGCAAATCACAGTACACGAAAGCAAAAACTATTAGTAAATAACAATTATATTGCCAGAAAATTATCACTATAAGCCAATCTATAAATGTTTTAGAAAGAGAGAGAGAGCAAAATAGATAAACAACCTACCAATACAGAGTTGGCTAAAATGTCTGGAACATTTGAGATGTTCAGTGTGGAAGAGCGGCTGAACATGTTTCCAGCCACACCTTTAACAAAGTGAATAGGAAATTTCAGAACCAAATGCTAGTCGAAAATCAGTAGTAGACTGAGAAAAAGAATGACCCAAACAAATGAACAAACAAGATTGACATGCAGGCATAAACACAAAGAAAAAAGAAAGATAAAGATGGAGACAGACAAAGAGAAAAAGAGAAAGAAAATGGATACTTTGTCCAAGAGTCCGGTTATTTCCTGTGACAAGTACAGTTACAGGACAGGTCCCTGTGAGCCGGCAAGCCTCGTTTGGTAGGTCATTAAATGGAAGGAAATCAGTTTTGACTGCACGATATTCAGGTGCAGGGACTTGCAAAACTGGCGGCCATTGTGGGGGGCTGGAAATTGGGCAGGCGGCAGCTTGCTGTGCATCAGAGTACTGCAGTCCACAGACTTTCTCACATTTCCCATCACCATTTGTGTCAACACAAGTACAGCCGCACTTGAACTCGTCCTTGTCTAACTGATTATTAACCAGATTTTGAGCAAGAACAAGGAGAACACAAAGGATAAATGGAAAGGAAATGAGACGACAATTTGTCTTGGCATTTCGTTTCTGCAAAATAAGAGAGACAACCAAGGATTAAAGTCAGGTGGTGTTAAAGATCAGCCTAAAAGCAATCATTGACCACTAAAGTTTACTAATAACTAACTCTAAGCAGGGGAAAAAACAAGGGCAGAAGAAGGATGAATTGTACATATAGACATTCACTATACAAAATAAGAGAGACATCAAATGACATAAATTTTAAACCCGGGTGGTGTTAAGATCATCATAAAAACAACCATTGAACCCACTGGGATTAAGTAACAACAGTGTAGAAATTTATCCCTCTAAGCTGGGAAAATACAAGGACATAAAAGGGATGAAATGAACATATAGTAGAAACGCGTCAAATTATACATTGAGAACGATAATGCAAAATCAACAGTGTAGAAATTTATCCCTCTGGCTAGTGCTTGTAATCTTCTGAGGGGAGACATTGCTACCATTCTATCAGTTCATCCCACGACTTTATGTCAGAAGAAATAACAAATAAACTGCAACTAAGAACGAGGTAGAAATCAAATTTGAAAACAGAAGTAGAGAAAAAACAATTCCCATTGATCAACATATCGATTTTTTTTTCCAGTCCCACTTCAAACTTTATTCAATTTCTAGATCATGACACTTGTCTCTCCTACTTTCAAGGTCACAACCGATACCGGAGGTTCCAATTGCTTAACATCTGGTGCCCCCAACCACAGACAGGAACGAGCCATATACAACATCAGTCCCACGCAAATAAGCAATAGAAAATTCAAAGAGAACGAACCGGAAAAAATTCCAATTCAATTAATCCCAAAACTTTCACTTGTTCTCTCTTTCGAAATGTTTGATTCTCAAACAAGAAAATTCAGTAATAAAAATAGATATTGTGGGAGAGAGAGACCTGATAGGTTAAGTTCTTTCTAAGCAGAGCATCAGCCTGAGTCCAGAAACTTGCACGACTACGTGAAGCATCCGATTCCGCCATCACAAAATTGCTAAAGTGAAGAAGGCGAATCTTCTCCCGTATCAAAAGATCAAAGTAATAGATGCTCGGGATCGTCTTTACCGTTACAAATTTTCCCCGCCAAACGACCGTAGTCAGCTCTCTACTCTGTAGAACTAGAGCACTTGTCTTATCTGAGACGGCCTGTAAAATTCATCGGCAACGCCAATGTCTCTCTCGTTCAATCGAATGCCAAGTGAACGGCGTCACTCCTCTCCCGATCACGAGTCTCTCCACCTCCTCGGATGTGCGGCGGCGGAGATTCGGAAATCCGCCGGTGTCTGTTCGGCGATGAAGAAGCTTTTGAGCGGTCTGAACAGACACCCAAGGGAGGGGAATGTCTTCTACTGCATCGGCGAGAAGCGGAAGAGATTTGAGTTTCCGGTCGGGTACGTCAACTGCGATGGAATCGGAAAGCTGCTCCGGGAATCGGAGGAGTACGGATACCAGCTGGATTACAAGATTGATGGTCCGATTTGGATAAGGTCCTGCACGGTGGAAAAGTTCCGGCGAGTTCTCAGGGACGTCGAGGAAGAGTATCGATGGAGAGTGCTGGAGTAGTTTTTTTTTTTTGTTTTGCGGATCAATTCTTTAATCAACGATCTGGAAAATCTTTTGATCTTGTACATTGATTGATTCAATTTGTTTTTTGTTCTATCGAAGTATAAACCCTAATTGATGGGATCTTCTGTACCACTTTCTTATATGTCCTTTTTTCCGGCATTTTTTAATTAGTTAATTAATATGTGTTTGTGTTTAACTATGAGCCAACTCTCTCCATATCTCCACACACAGCCGCCTCGTCGATTTGAGGCGGAGATATCTGTAGCCGCCATTTGGAGATTTGCCACCACCGCGTCGATGTGAGACTGAGAGATACACCGCCGCCACGTCGATGAGACTGAGAGATACACCGCCGCCACATCGATCTGAGACTGAGAGACGAATGTTCGTTTGGGAGGATAAGAGCACAGGGGAGTGAAGGTTTGGGGGCGTTCTTGTGCTCTATTTCGTTTGGGAGGAAAAGAGCACAAGTAGTTTGCTGAAGGAAACAGATCTTCAAAATCCGGGTTCGAACATTGCAAAGAAGAAGAAGTGTGGGTTTGAAGATGGCAAGAAGAAGAAGAAGTCATCTGGGTTTGGGTTTGAAGATGGGAAGAAGAAGAAGAAATAATCTGGGTTTGGGTTTGAAGATGGCAAGAAGAAGAAGAAGTAATCTGGGTTTGATTTGAAGATGGCAAGAAGAAGAGATTTTGATTGATTTCGGTCATTCGGCCATTCGATCAATTTTGATTGATTTCTGTCATTGACCGAATTGACTGATGACCGAAAATACCTGAAACCCATAACCGCGGCCGATTTCAAAATGTTCAAATCAGATTTTCGATCATCAAAACCGAATTGAATTCGGTCGGTTTCGATCAAACCAAAAAACTGAGCCCGAATAGCCACCCCTAATTATAAGCTCGATCATCTTGATTATGAGCATATTTTCATGATTATCCCATAAGTGAAATACTTCATTGAGAATAAATATTCTCATTATCGTTTTTTTTAAATATATGTGTTTCTCTAGGTCAAAAACATAAATTCGCATTATGCCAAAGAGTTATAACGAGTTCCCCGTTATAATTGGTTTTGGGTCAAAACCTCATATTTCCCATATAAGAATATTTGAATGTGATACATACATTCCAATTGCTCCACCACAATTCATTAAGATAAGTCTCAATAAGAGATTGAGAAATTATATACGTTGGGTATGAGTCTTCGTTGATAGTCAAATATTTACACTATTGTCGGGAGATTTATAGATGACTCATTTAAATGATTACATCGTTTTGTGATTCAAATTTCTCAACATTAGAGGGAGAAAATCAAAGGTTGGACAAAGAGATTCGTTAGATTGAATTATCATTATCTCATTTTGATCCTCGTACTAAACAATATGAACTTGAAGTTCACAAGGATAATTCATTAACGTAGTCGAGTTAATCAACTGTCAGACATTTTAACGCCCAAATATAGTGACATAAAAAATCTCTTATGTCAACTACATTTGCTCCAACATAAGTATTTTTTTCGTACTGGTAAAAACATAAATGATTATAAAGCACTCACGAAGCATGAAAAATCAATCGATTTCAAAGATATAAATCCTCAAAAAGTGAAAAGTAGCTTTAAATTAAGATGGTCAAAATTGAGGGTAAGATAAAGGATATCAAATAAATACATGTGCTCCCGAAGAGCATCAGGTACCTGATAATTATGAATGAAAGATATATCAATGTATTTGATGAAAAACTTTGGAATCATGATGAAGTCAACGTTGATGAACAAATTCATTACAATGCAGCGCTACATTTGATAAGCGAAAATGAGGATCATGAGCCAAATTCTTTAATGCATGCAAAGAAAGAAATTATTGGCCAAAATGGAAAGTATGATTGCGACAATATTATATTCCCTAGAAAAATGAAAAGTTTTTATATAAAAAGTCTCTACACATGAAGATGTAAGCTAACGAGACATATATATTTATCTCACTAGAATCAAGTTCTCACGCGCTGCGCGTGACTTTCTGTGAAATCTGGTTTTCTGATTCCCATGTCTGTGATGGCGCCGTCGGCGTCGAAGGCCTCGAGTAGCTCTAGTGACCCCAATCAACCTAAGTCTTGGGCTTCCATCGTCTCCCCATCCGAGGATAACCTTCACTTTGTTGAGGAATCCTTAGATGCGGTTGTAGATGGTGTGTTGAAGATTCCGATGGCTGTGGTTGAACAAGGGGTAGCTAAGTTGCGAAGGGCTATGGTGGGTCAGTTTGCTGGAGAAGGTCCCCCAATTAAGGTCATTCGTTCGGTAGTGAACTGGCTTTGGGGGTACGAGGGGAAGGTTGAGGTTTCACAGTTGGACGTAGGTTGCTACCTATTTGAATTTGCATCGGAGGCACTGTGTGATTGGGTTATGCAGAGGTCATGGCATATTCACAAAGCTCTGATGGTGATTCGAAGATGGTTTCCTGGTATCCAGCCGATTGATTTCTCGAAGGAGCTGAAACCGGCATGGATTGAGCTTAAGGATGTTCTGGCAGAGTTAATTACGTCGGACGGGATTAGTTGGCTTGCAACCCAGTTTGGTAAGCTAGTCAACAAATTTGTTAGACTTGGCTTCACTATCAAGGTGTGTGTATTAAGGAATCCTAAAGCGCAAGAGGTCTCTGAGCTGCGACTTGATATGGGGGACGATGAACCAGCTGTGGTGAGGGTTCTCTTTTCATCAAGTCGTACATGTCGAGAAGGAGGTGGTCAGGTTAGTAGGTGGGATGCCCGGCAGAAGTCTGTAGCGTCTACCAGTGGTGCATCAGGCAATGTGCCTAAACCCTTTGTTGAGGGGAGGGTTCACCTGAGGCTGCTGGTGGAATGCCTGTCGGAGGGGGGTCTGGCAATGCTTTTGAGTCTCCGGAAGGGGAGGAGAAAGCACCAAATCAACATGATGACACTGAATCTGTAGAGGAGGTGGTAGTCCTGAGCCCTGGTGCCCAAGAGAAAAAGAAGAAGAGGAAGAAACGTAAGGGTAAGAGGAATGCCCAGCGGGCGAGTACAGCTCCCGGGGTTGGAATTTCAGGCAATGATTCTGAGGTCCTGTACGGGATCACCTGAAGCCAACTCTGGTGATGCTTCTGCTGGAGGGGCAGCAGACAATGAAACCAAGTCCTCATGTGAGGAGGTGGAATCATCTGCTAACCAGATAGCTGTCGAAACTCAGGTGGAGATTGCAAATATGGGCCCTAATTCTCCTGTGAAGGGAAAATCTGATGAGGTTGCAAGGAGGTTGGTCACATTTGGAGACTTTGCAGAGACAAGTAAGGTAACAACCCCTCCAGCAAATAGTTCCCTATATTATAAATGTCCCCTCTTTTTACCTCTTTTACTTTAGTCACTTTGTTTGTTGGGTCCTTCTGTTCCAACTACCGTCTTCTTAACATTAAGTTTTGATACATCTACACACCGACATAGAGGTAGGAGACGAAGAGTTGGTCATGGAGGTAAATTGAGGAGGTATCACGAAGAGTATGGTGAAATACGATTGGTTTTAAAAGCAATGCGATTTCATCATATCTGTACTGAATGTGCGGCTAGGGTTACGGAACAGGGCAGCGAGGCCGGACAGATCTCGAAAAAGAAGTGAGTACAGAATCTGATTATATTCAAGATGGAATTTGGACACACATCAATTAACGTTATGAAGATAAAATTTGAAATTGAATGACCCAAATGGAAAATTAGTCAGGAGGGGTAAAAGAGAGAATCATAATGTAGGGAGCTATTTGTTAAGTTGACAAAGTAGAGGGGCCAAACTGATATTTTTTTTCTAAATTAATCATTCTTCTGCCGAACGAATGCATCGTTTCATGTAAATGCATGAAGGAAGAGACGCGGGGTTTGATTGATTTGTAAGAAGAGTAGTCGCAGCGATTACGTATCCACAGCCTCAGGTCTATGAACTACTTACTTACTTCCCTACAATTTTTTTTGGGTGCTGGCCCCTTAAATCGTCCGCCAAGGCGGGCACCCCAAATCCACCCTTTCTTTTCTGACACGAAAATTAAATGGCTAGGATTGAAAAGGGGTTTCTTTTATTTCTTTCTCTTTCTGCACATTCCCTTTCTTCTTTCTTTCTCTCTCTCTTAATTAAATCATTTTACCTCTCTATATTTCTCTCTCTTGATTTATAATGTGCAACCCCTTTCTCTTTCCTTTATTTCTTTCTTCTTCTTCTTATATGATCTTCTAATTTGTGAGCGTAAGTGTGTAACCCACCTTCTCCTTCTTCCATTTCTCCCTTCCTCGTGTTGCAAATGTCGAATTGAGTCTTCAATTAATTTTAGTTCGTCAAGTTCTTGTCTAGAATGAAGACCACTATCATCGCGGTCGGCGATCGCCAGAACTCGAGGACCCAACTACTTTTGTGCATCTCACATCCTATTATGTTGGTTGTTTTAGGGGATCGATGTCATATTGTAGAGGATATGTATATGTCTATCTAGTATTTGGTCTTTATATATTAGTGTTGTACTAATTATTTGTGTGTTACTAGAGTGTTACTCGAGTTTTATTGGTGTGTTACTTGAGGTAAAACTCAAATAACACTTGAGTAACTCTCGAGTAACATCCATGTAATAAGTTACTCGAACGTTACTAAAATGTTATTGGAGTTTTACTAGATTTTTACCTCAAGTAAAACTCTGGTAACACTCAAATAACTAGTACGACACTAATCGAAAGGCCAAATATCATGAATTCAAGTAACACCCAAATTAGCAGTAACATTGCGATGTGTTCTGGAACAACTTTGTGTTTTTGGCATTATGGTGTTTGGGGGTGATGTAGATTAAGTTGTCGTCGAGTAATTCAGAGGAGAAAAAAGATGATAAGGTTGGAAATTTGATCTAATGTAAATTGAATGGCTGATTCAACTATTGTTTCAATAACAATACAATTTCTTTCATTTGTGGGAGAAGGAGAAGAGAGAAGGAGAAAGAGAGAGGAATGAAGTTGAAAGAGAGAGAGAGTAATAAAGGAAGAAGAAATAGAGTGAGAAAGGAAGAAAAAAGAAAATCTGCACATTGGAGAGAGAAATAGAGAGAGGGAATTAAAAACAAAACAAAAAAAAAAGGAAATGAGACCAATTTTTAATCTCAGCCATTTAATTCTGATACCATTAAATGAATGAACTTGATTAATGTGCCCGCCCCGACGGACGAAAAGAGGGGCCAACACCCAAAAAAACTTGACTTCCCTAGAGAGCCATCATGCGTATGCGATCATTAATTTCTTCTGGGACATGAACTTAGTAATTAAATTAAAAATGATGTGATATTTTTAATTATCAATATTTCATGTTTACTTTTTTAAAAGGATTAATACACCGATTTAGTCAAACGTCTCGCGAAGATATCAATTCTAGCCACTATTGTTTCAATGATATGTTTATGTCAAATTTTTGAAATTGATGACAAATCTAGCTAACGGACTCAAAAAATTCAACATCGTAAGTGACTGTGCTAACGGAACTGGCGTGACACTCATTTAATTAGTCAAACATAGTTACGTTAGCTGCACATCATTTTTTATATTTATAATTAAATTTTTTATCAATAAAATTTTTTAAAAAAAAACTAAATTTTCATTAAAAAAATTAAGCTACCTGATTCCCCCACTGCACCCAACCTCTGCCACCTCTATTCTCGTCAGATGCAGTTGAAGCTCATAAATTCATGCACTCTCAAAATCACACCAGTTAAAATTTAAAAGATTGTCATAGACAGTGAGTGAGAGGCCAATCCCAAGAGGAAGCTATTGTTCGTAAACCCTTAAACTCTCTGAAATCCTATCCTCGGACGTGGATAGCGTCATCATTCAGATTTGGAGATCAACAACATTGGTGAATCGGAGCAGATGAGAAGTTGTAGCGGCTTCAATATCCTCTTCATCTCGTGCAGCTTCTGCCCAGAAAAAAACCAGCACCATTGTTCGTCGATATTGATCACTACCTTCAACTCCACTCTCCGCACCTTCAATCTCAACCTCTTTGTTCTCTTCAACTTTCGATTCTGATTACCCAGATCCATATCGCCAACTATCATCTGCACAAAGATTTCGTTCTAGGTGGTCTTCTTTCTCCCTTTTGTAGATCTGAGCTCGAATCAAGTCGATTATCAAGAGAGCTCAAATCAAGTTGATTGATGGAGCGACGCCATCGCTTGGGAGATGACGAGAGTATACAGAATCTGCCGCCGACATCGATGGGGAGATTCCAGAGGGAGGCGTCATCGGAAGATGGGAGGAGACCTAGTGGTGGTGGTGATTGCAGCAAAAGCAGTGGTGGTGTTATTGATTTTTTTATTTTTTTATATTATTAATTTTTATTTATGTGATAAAAAAATGAAGTGGCAACATGTGAGATGACAATGTTTGCCACATCAGTTGACACATCATATATGAAGTTCGTATTTTCGTTATTTTAGACGGAAATAGTTAACGGAAATCACTCAATTGGTTAATTCGGGATTTCCGATACTAGTGGCTAGATTTGACATTTTCGCGAAACGTTTGGCTAGAATTGTGTATTAGTCCTTTTTAAAATATTTAAGAACCGCAAATGGGTAGTTTGATCCAAATTTTTTATGTCATTGAATCCAAAAAAAAATGAAATCACTCCATTTGTATAGATTCGATAAGTCTTGTCAAACATATATGAGCCTACGGGATTATAAAACAAAGATTATTTATGCCATGTCATGAACTGATGTATCCAAATGACTCAAGTTGTTGCGAGCAGGTTCAATATCAAGCGCTCCGGTACCCACGGGGTATCGGTACCCTAGCACTCGTATGTAAAAGTACTCTAACTTTTGATCAAAAGTCCAAATTAAAATATCATAAACCCCCAAAATAAACTCGAAACCACAAACGCTATATCCTTACACATGAACACTAAACTCGGACCCTCAAACTTTAAAATTCAAACATAATTGGGATGAAATTTTAGTGATAGGGTACCGATACCCAGTGGATACCGGAGCGTTACGCTTAGTTATATATTATTCATTAATCATCATTGTCCGGGTTTGCATTTTTTATCTTTTTACAACTACTTTGGCATTGACTTCTTATTTGAATAATGATGTTAACTAGTTAACTAGATAAATTAAGTAGTTGAGTTGAATTTTGATAACTAGTTATCAATTATGTACATTGTTAACTAGTTATCTGGTCATGATGTTAATTAGTTAACTCAATAAGTTAACTAGTTAATAGTAACTAATTTTGATAACTAGTTATTAGCTAAAAAAATATCGTTAACTAGTTATCTAAATTATGATGTTAACTAGTTAATTAGTTCATAACAATATAACTTGTTAACAAAAATTCTAGTTAACTGATCATGGTAATTCATTAACTAGTTATTCGCAAGATAACTTGTTAACTAGTTATCAATGGAATAACTTGTTAACTAGTTCAGATAACTAGTTATCAATAAAAAACTTGTTAACTAGTTATCAGTAAAAAAACTCTATTAACTAGTTATTAGTGAAAAAATGTTAACTAGGTAATTGGACGTTATCGAAAAAGTCGCTGATGTTTGGTCGGCCGTTGGAGTCTTGCCAAAAAAAGTCACCGAAGACGACGGTCGGTAAAAAAAAAGTCACCGAGACCAGCACAATCACCAAAAAATATTAATTTTTAATTCAAATATAATAAATTAATTATATATAATATCATAAATACCCCTAACAATCTAGACTGTTGGAATGATCAACGAGTCAAAAGTGATCTAATAGAAGTTTCGTCGCTAAAAATTGGGCATATCCGCTTCCAAGGGAAAACCTAAGAAAAAAAATATATTTTTTAGAATTGATAATTAATTAATTTTTGCAAGGGAAACTTATGATTGGAGCTATATAATTAAGGGAGATTTTCATTTACTTATCTGTATTATAAATCCTTTTCCGTATATAGTATAGATGCACCTGCAACTGCAACTCTGCAAGGGCCTAGATGTAATCAACAATCCTAATAAAATGAAATGCTACCCTCTTTAGTCTTGGCTCTTATATAACTTAGAACACAAGGAACCAGGTCAAATAATCCAAAGATCAAGTAAATCTACATGCTGCTACATAGCCCAGGAAAAGGCGCATTTAGACAGTAGAGCTGCGGACTAGCAATCGAATAAGCTAAGCAGCTGTTGCCACCTTGATGAAGACGTCTTCCAAGGTGGTGTCTGAAATTCCCCAAGCGAAAACCGGGAACTCAGTTTTCGCAATCTCAACTGCCCGAAACACATCTGCAATCCTGACATCCTGTTTCGGCATCTCAAACTTCTGGGTTCCAGATAGATGGTACGTTCTTTCAGCACTCGGGGATAGCCGTCTAACCATCTGCTCCACCTCCTTCTCGTGGTCTGCAGCTGTAGTCATTGTGAACACGTACGTTTCTCCATATCTGCCCTTCAGCTGCCAACACACAACACTTAACGTGACCACCATCATCCCAACATAATACCAAATCCATCTTATAGAAAGAATACATTACCTCTTTTGGGTTCCCTATACACTGCAAGCCACCATCTACGAAAATTCCCAACCGGTCACAGAGAGCCTCTGCTTCTTCCATTGAATGTGCTGGCAATGCGAGCAAAACTGTTAGGGATATAATCAACACAGGCATATAGACCTAAATGGGGAGCTAAAGAGATGGAAACATTACTAGTGAGAATAATAGCTCTGTCTTGTTTTGCACGCTTCAGAACATTCCATAAACAACTTCTCGAGGCAGGATCCAATCCAGTGCTAGGTTCATCCATATATACAACCTTGCACAATAGCAACATTGATGACATTTGAAAATTGTCAAGGGTAAATGTATAGAGAAGGTTTATGCAGCTCATTTACAAGTCTCTTGACATACCTTGGGATCCCCTATCAGTGATATGGCTACACTAAGCCTCCTCTTCATGCCTCCACTGTATTTCCCTGCTTGTTTGTCAGCAACACCTCCGTTAAAAAGATTCAAGCTTCTAAGAGAATCTTCCACTGCCTGCAGCAACAGAATGGCAGCGCCAGATTAGGGCAGAATCTCTCATCAGTTACCTTACCCAGAAAAATAGCACATCAGAATGGTTGGTAATCTCACTGTAACACACAAGTATTAACAATAATTGACTTATTGGAGTGCACTAGTACACATGTCTCGTATCTTCTCTTCAAGAACCCCTATTTTGCATCTTAGTATATAAGCTGAAACATTAAGTGAATCACTCTCGGAGTAAGCTTTGAAAGTTTGCTAATAACCTGCATTCAGAGTCGCAACTTACCAGAACGATTTATAAGGACTCGATCAACTTATTATATTTCCCAGTTCTTTAGACATTAGTGACCCTACAATGGCAATCATCTAGTGTAATAAATCACTTACTCTTGTTAAGACGGAGCCTTTCAGATTCTTTAGTCTTCCATAGAATAACAAGTGCTCCCTTCCAGTCAAAGTCTCCCAGAGCAGGCTATAAAATATGCAAAGCATTAAAGCATGAAGTAAAGGACTGGATTTCTTGTTAGTGATTGCTTCTGAGTCTTTTTAAAACAAGCGCACTGAAATTTTGGCTTACTCGTGCTGGGGACACACGCCCATGTTGGTATAAACATAATCCATGTGAGTCTGTATGTTCAAACCTTGAACATACGCTGTACCTAAGGTGGGTTTTGTCAGCCCGATCATCTAATCAGAAGATGCAAAAAAATAGCTCATGAGAAATCTGAACAATACAAAGATGAGGGAGATTTAAGGAACTTGGCAAAACAAAGAACTTATGAAAATGTCATAATTCATTGCATTACTCATACATTGTTGTATAAACGATGACAATAGGAACTTATCATCAATCGAACTTAAGCAGATGCATTAGTACTATATTCTTTGAGCTACAGTGGCTCGTCTTGTTTTACATGGAGTTTCAGTGGTCTGTTTCATTGTACCTTTTCTAAGCATTTAATGCGATCGATAAGAATAAGAAAATGACATTTTGGGAGAAAAGTTATCTGGTTCACATCCTCGCTAAGTTCCTACGATAACTTTATTGCTGACCATATTAGAAATAAGACAAAGAAAGCACAGTTCAATAACTAGAAAGCCCAGCGAAAATTTATGGCACTAACCATACTAATGAAGGATGTCTTCCCTGCACCATTTGGACCAAGCATACCAAAGCACTCCCCTCGAGGCAGTGCAAGAGATAATCCTTTCACAGCCAACTTGGCTTGATTCCCATCCCTTCCTGGATACACCTTTCTGAGGTTGTCACAGACTATTGCGTGACTTGTATTTGCTTCAAGTAACAATTGCTCTACCTTTTCTCGCTGCAAAATTCAAAGTAAATGACATTGCAAAACTTAGTCTATTTAGAAAGAAAGATGAAATTCAAACCAACATTGAATACCATGGTATGTAATACGAAAATAGAATATAACGTTCGTCAAACGAGACAAAATGAAAATGCAACCTCTTGGACAACATCAGGTTTCTCAAGATTTACGAAAACTTTAGATCCCTGCCTTCTCAAACTAGGCATCCGGAGAGATGCAGAAGGTTTCTTCCCACAGTTCTTGAAGAAAAATAGAGGACTTTTCCCAGATGATAACACTTGATCAATGTAATATGCAACAAAAAGAACCACAATCCATTCTACAGTCATAACAGTGAACACTTCCTTCATCCCGTTTCCACTGTCATTCAAATTTTCCCAGCGCATCCCATAAGTTCCAGTTGAGTCCCCTATAAAAGCGTACTGAGAAAACTCATATAATCCACGATACAGAGAAAATCCTGGATACATCTCTAGCAATATCAGCAACCCTCCTGCAACAGCAACGGCAAGAAGTCCAAGAAAGGATGAAGCTGGAGCAAGACTAAACAAAAGCACATAGTAATGTGCAACTGTGATTACTCACCAACTAACTACCATTAGATCAAGTAGCAGATAGGAACAGAATAACATTCAAATTCAATCTAACATATAACTAATAACCAACGCAATAGTTTATGTTGACCAAAGGCAAAACATTAGCATGAGAACTGTAAAAGAAAAGATAAAACAATTACAGGAAAGGCAGGAACTAGATTACATCATCTTAACACCACTAGGTTCTTTCTTTTAACAAGGATGAAAACTGAGAAGAAACAGAACGAACTCCACCCACTAGATTGGAGATCCTTTCAAGAAAAATTCACTCACGTGGAAATGTCGTGTCCTCGAGGAAGGACTGATAAAAGAAGCCACCCAGAAGTCCTGATCCAAAAACACATATGTAGGCTACAACTGTAAAAAGTAAAAACAGATTCAATGAACAAGGGAAAGAACAACTAGTCAATATCCTTCGCACTTACAAATGAAATGGCTAAATCAAACCTGTAGCAGTTTTAACATTTGAAAAGAATGTTGCAACCAGGAATGCCACCGAAATTTGCAAGTTGATATAGATAAAGTAAAATACAAATTGGATGCTGTAGTCATTCAGCGTAAAAAACTTCAAACCTGTATTAAAACAGAAGCAGTTAGTACCAGCAAAAGGTCAGAGATAGATACCATCAAATGTTCAAGACTTACCTATAACTGAGCCAAACGCTATGAAAACGAACATATACAACAAGGATATGGCAAAAAAATATGCATATGATATCATCCAATAAGGCCCATCACCGAGCCCATGCATTTTCATCATAATCCTTAATCTTTGTTGTTTCTCATAAACCAATGATGTCAATGTCACCTGAAACAGAAGGGTAAGGGCGTAAATGTTACAGAACTTGAATATTTATCACATACATACCAATGTAACCAACTGAAATTTTGACTGAAGGCAATAGTAAAAACTCCATGATTTATTTACCACCCTTTTAAATTATTGTAACCCTAGCTACTGCTCTATTGTTGTTAGATAACACCATGAAAGTACATGATCTGAGAAGCTTCCTCATCTCTGAACCTTTGAATTTTCAGAATGTAACAACAGTAAGTGTCTTATCCTAAAGCATATGGCTTTCTGTAATAGGCCATCTAACTAACATCAAAGATAGAAGAACGAGAGTAACTAAGAATGTGGTAATAAGGAACAACTTCCAACTTATCCTCGCAAATTTTCTTCTCATTCTTATATTTTTATTTTTGTATTTTTAGTTTTTCTCCTGAAAAATAAGTTGATGTATCCAAGAGAGAGGCTACACTAGTCAATGAAAAAAACTCAAGGCTACACTATTTACTAGAATCTCTACTAACACACTGTCAAACAGATCAGTGCATTTTTAGCAGTGGCATAAGTCTGCTCATTGAGCAGATGCCTCTGACTTACCACTGACAAAATTAAGGAAGCCTAAATATCAGAAATTAGAAATTTCATGAGAAAAGCATAAAGGAAAAAAGAATAATATGTTAAATCCTAGTTTAGCTAGCTAAAATATAATTGTTCCTTATCATGGAAAACGTGATAACAACCTTATCTGTTGTTCATGCAACCCGAACTAGATAGAACTGAGCATCCAATTCTGGTCACGCCAAGAAACTTCTATTGGAGAACAAGACTTTGAAAGAGAAATGGTATAACTTACAGGAAACAGTTGTAGAATAACCCATGTAAAAAAGAGAGTGCCAAGAACAGATGCGAGATCCAGCCGAATATTTGTTTCAGATTTAGGCATTTCTTTAACAAACTGAAGTTGCATTCCTGCACTGGGTCCTTTTAAAAACCGAAGATATGCATTTGATGCCTGTACATACATTACTTAAATGTCAGTTTCAACTACATAAAGATGTCAGACATGAGAAACTCACTAAGCAACATGCAGATCCTACATGTAAGAAGCACATCTCCATAGATTTAGCAAAATATTCATACATAGTTCGAACAGAATGGAGATGACATTCAGTAGAAAGATAATAACCTCATGACTTCGTTAGCAATCCAGGTCCCAAATCTAAACCTCACAATAGGCATATTTTCTTGGCACATACCAAATTGACAATTCGTGGAACCCGCAGCAAATGGAATGCATTGCCACCACCGTCATTCTTAGGAGTAGAGTTGTACCAAATGTTCACGTTCAAATTATTCCTATCAGAATTCATGAAATCATACGCTGCATAAGGATGGAAGTGTTATTAGTCCTCATTCTACTCTACTCTAGGAATGCAAACGATTATGTGGACAGTATATCATACCTGCAATTATCTCATTTATTTTCTCCTCTGAATTTCCCTTGTAATAGCCTTTGTATATTTCATCATTTATGTCAGATGCACTATTGCGCCACAAGTGTATGCCTCGAACACATCTCACCTCTATAATTGAAGTACAAATCAAAGACAACTTAGCCAGAAAGTTATGCAAGAATATAGTAAAAAAAAATAATAATTTTGAGCAATGAACTAGGTGAAGTAGCAATACTAATGAAACCCATATATCATATACACAGGTCATACATCAAGCTATCTTAGTTCACTAGGTTTGGATTCTAGATTGTGGTTACATCCATGTAGCATGTTCTTTACACATTGCCTTTGGCTCCTGTAACTGGGCTGCCACTTTGAGTCAGTCCAAATATATTATCTAGAAAAGGCTTTTATTTTAATTTGGATCCATATTAATAGGGTTCTATAAGTTGATTACCTATCTGAAAATCTATGGATTGCACACTGGTATTCAGGGAGAATGGAGAGCTTGTTCCACACTGAGATTGCACTATGTAGAGAGGAGAACCATCCATAAAAGCAGGTTCGACATAATTATTGGATTCAGTCTCTGTATCTGATCCCTGGAAGATAGAGAAGCCCAGACAAAAGCAAATCACAGTACACGAAAGCAAAAACTATTAGTAAATAACAATTATATTGCCAGAAAATTATCACTATAAGCCAATCTATAAATGTTTTAGAAAGAGAGAGAGAGCAAAATAGATAAACAACCTACCAATACAGAGTTGGCTAAAATGTCTGGAACATTTGAGATGTTCAGTGTGGAAGAGCGGCTGAACATGTTTCCAGCCACACCTTTAACAAAGTGAATAGGAAATTTCAGAACCAAATGCTAGTCGAAAATCAGTAGTAGACTGAGAAAAAGAATGACCCAAAACAATGAACAAACAAGATTGACATGCAGGCATAAACACAAAGAAAAAAGAAAGATAAAGATGGAGACAGACAAAGAGAAAAAGAGAAAGAAAATGGATACTTTGTCCAAGAGTCCGGTTATTTCCTGTGACAAGTACAGTTACAGGACAGGTCCCTGTGAGCCGGCAAGCCTCGTTTGGTAGGTCATTAAATGGAAGGAAATCAGTTTTGACTGCACGATATTCAGGTGCAGGGACTTGCAAAACTGGCGGCCATTGTGGGGGGCTGGAAATTGGGCAGGCGGCAGCTTGCTGTGCATCAGAGTACTGCAGTCCACAGACTTTCTCACATTTCCCATCACCATTTGTGTCAACACAAGTACAGCCGCACTTGAACTCGTCCTTGTCTAACTGATTATTAACCAGATTTTGAGCAAGAACAAGGAGAACACAAAGGATAAATGGAAAGGAAATGAGACGACAATTTGTCTTGGCATTTCGTTTCTGCAAAATAAGAGAGACAACCAAGGATTAAAGTCAGGTGGTGTTAAAGATCAGCCTAAAAGCAATCATTGACCACTAAAGTTTACTAATAACTAACTCTAAGCAGGGGAAAAAACAAGGGCAGAAGAAGGATGAATTGTACATATAGACATTCACTATACAAAAAAGAGAGACATCAAATGACATAAATTTTAAACCCGGGTGGTGTTAAGATCATCATAAAAACAACCATTGAACCCACTGGGATTAAGTAACAACAGTGTAGAAATTTATCCCTCTAAGCTGGGAAAATACAAGGACATAAAAGGGATGAAATGAACATATAGTAGAAACGCGTCAAATTATACATTGAGAACGATAATGCAAAATCAACAGTGTAGAAATTTATCCCTCTGGCTAGTGCTTGTAATCTTCTGAGGGGAGACATTGCTACCATTCTATCAGTTCATCCCACGACTTTATGTCAGAAGAAATAACAAATAAACTGCAACTAAGAACGAGGTAGAAATCAAATTTGAAAACAGAAGTAGAGAAAAAACAATTCCCATTGATCAACATATCGATTTTTTTTTCCAGTCCCACTTCAAACTTTATTCAATTTCTAGATCATGACACTTGTCTCTCCTATTTCAAGGTCGCAACCGATACCGGAGGTTCCAATTGCTTAACATCTGGTGCCCCCAACCACAGACAGGAACGAGCCATATACAACATCAGTCCCACGCAAATAAGCAATAGAAAATTCAAAGAGAACGAACCTGAAAAAATTCCAATTCAATTAATCCCAAAACTTTCACTTGTTCCCTCTTTCGAAATGTTTGATTCTCAAACAAGAAAATTCAGTAATAAAAATAGATATTGTGGAGAGAGAGAGACCTGATAGGTTAAGTTCTTTCTAAGCAGAGCATCAGCCTGAGTCCAGAAACTTGCACGACTACGTGAAGCATCCGATTCCGCCATCACAAAATTGCTAAAGTGAAGAAGGCGAATCTTCTCCCGTATCAAAAGATCAAAGTAATAGATGATCGGGATCGTCTTTACCGTTACAAATTTTCCCGCCAAACGAACGTAGTCAGCTCTCTACTCTGTAGAACTAAGCGCTTGTCTTATCTGAGACGGCCTGTAAAATGTTCAGTCGAGTGAACTGAGACCCGCCATTTATATGGTTTGTCGAACAGCTGAACGGGAATCGTCGATTCGGGAATGACGTGGTTGCCCTTTCCGTCGTGCTATCTTTTCGGCATCAAAAGTCCAAAACAACCTTCTTAGTTCTCTAAATATCAGTAATACACTCCACGCGGTTAAAACTTAAAAGTTCTCGAGATACAAAAGTGGTACTGAAACTTTAGGGAAATCCTACCATTAGGACACTGAGGACACCTTTTAGAGCCGTAGGATTTAATCTTACAAATCTGAAGGTTATTTATTGCAGATTTTTAATTATCGTTTATTAATTTTCGGATTTGCAGTTACATTGCTGATTTTTTATACCTTTTCTGCTCCTTTATTTGCTCTATTTAATTTATGATTAAATTAATTATCCTTTTTTAATTACTTCTTCATCTTCTTCTTTATGTTCGGCGGTTTTTGTTGTGCATTTCCGGTGGTTTTTATTTTAGATTAGTTTTCTAACACTTTTTTGTGGAAATTGTTTCGAATCAGTTCCTCTTTTATCATTTCGGAACAGTTCCTCTTTTATTGTTTCGGAACAGTGATCCATTTCAAAAGTAATGGAACGTGTTCAAAATTGATTTTGTTCCTCATTACCAAATCGGAACACAGGAAATCATAAAACATTGATTCAAATTGAAAATGGAACAATAATATCAAATATTTTGTTCCATAAGTAACTATATGGAACAATACAAACATGTTCCTAAAATGTCAAAATGGAACATCGGGTGATTTTTCCTAGCCAAGAACTGCAGGTGATTCTTCTTTGAAGTGGTGTTGAATCCCATGAACACAAACGAAGCGTTGTTGAACGACCATTCCTTCCCCTACCACCACTGCTGCTATTTCCGTCACCATTGGGTTCCATGAGGCCCATCATCGCTACCTTTTTAACAATAACAAGGGAACAACACAAACATGATCATCCAATAATTACATCATTCTTCAATACACAAAACAGCCAGCTAAACCCACCATTGTTAGAACTAGAGTGGAACCAAATAGAAGAGCATAAATGAAATAAACAAAGTTCTTATATATAATTGCACCAACTAACTTATTTACAAAACCCAATGGCTTCTTATAACCCAAAAAACCAACCAACGTGATCCCTTTCCAAACAACACAACTATTCAACCTTTTTAATTAAGAAAACCAACTTCTGTTAACATTCTAATTAGAGTTTTTTTTCCAGCACAAGATTAATTCCAACATACACTACCTTAGTCAAGTTGACCATGAAAACGCCAACGTGGGAGTCTTTGAGAGTATTGTAGTTCCCTTTATCAACAGTGAGCTCCAACCATTACAGTTCTGAAAGTCGCGCTGCGATTCCAGAATGTTGAAAGTCTTGGATTTCTTGTTTTTGCCATTCAAGGACAAGTGACCTTCTCCCGCAGCCAGCACCATCAGAAAACGGTTTGATTCTCCAGATCTGGAGATTAGCGTCCATGGAAGATAGGCGGCAGCGGGGCTGGAGACGGAAGGCCGCAGAGGAGGTTGGAGACGGCGGCGAGGCAGTAGAGGAGGCTGGAGCAAGGCAGCCGGATTGGAGCGGCGATGGGATCCGGGTTTCCGGAGAGAGATTGGTTTTCAGCGGCTGTGTAGAGAATTTGATTAGGATTTGTGGGAAACCTAATATTATTTACTATATATACTAGTTCCCAAATTACTAATTTGTCCATTTTAATCTAGTCCATCAGATATGTTCCTTAATCCTACGGTTCTAAGAGGTGTCCTGATATGATGACACTAAGGGGTGTCCTAATGGTAGTAGATCCCGAAACTTTAAATGTTACAAATTAGTCTCGAAATTTTGAATCATCTTACCATCCAGTTCTGCAGTCGTCGGCGTTAACAAATTCTGGCCACTTTCCCTTGTCACCACAACCAAGGGTAAATTGTGCCGGGTACCACCGAACTATTTATTACGTTTAGTAGTAGCCACCTAACTAATTTTCTTGGTTGGGATACCACTGAACTCAAATTTCCTTGGTTCGAAGTACCACCTAACTAATTTCTTGGCTCGGATACCACCGAACTCAAATTTTCTTGACTCGGGGTACCATCTAAAAAAAATAGCAATTAGATCACTTTCATTCAAAAAAATTCATAATGGGCAACGGCGTTAAGATGTTGAAAAATAGGATACATTTTAAAAAAATAATTTACCATACTTACTACTTTTTAATTATAATAACAAAAAATAAGCTAAAAAGATGTATTTAACTTTTTTCTTTTCTAACTTTTTTTTTTAAGGTGAAGGCTCCTTCTAGTTTCCATCCTTGGAGCTTAGTTAAGAATAGTAAGGGAAAAATTTCGTCGCATTTTCAAATTTTATATTTTTCGTCTATAATTGTTCGTTCAATATCTCGGGAAATAAATTCCTCCTTCCCCCAAATCCAGCTACAACAGGAATCTAAAATCCTTTTTGAATGGAAGGAAATTGAATGGAATTGCTTATTCCCTTTCATTTCTAGGTCATCATTAGACGAGAAAACAAAAATTTCAATTGCGATGAAATTACAAACTCTCTCGACAATTAAATTTTATTAGATTTATTAATTTCCCACTCAATTCACTTTCACCGTAAAAAACAAACCTTTAGTAGCATATATAATACATATATATATATATATATATATATATATATATATATATAGTGCACACTTCGGTGTCCGTGGGTATCGGTACCCTAGCTAGCATAAAAATTCACATTTCTATACTTTAAAACTCAAATAATGAGTCTTAAACCTATTGCAAAACCTTGAGCGCTACTTAATAATGCTAACTCCCTAAACATTAAATCTTAACCCTCAAACACTACATTATAGACTCAAAACTTTAAATCGTATTCCAAACTCTAACATTTGACGATAAGTCCAAATTAAAATATCATAAACCCAAAAAATAAACTCAAAACCCCTAACACTATATTCTAACACATGAACATTGAATTAAAGCCCTCAAACTCCAAAGTTCAATCACCAAATACTGTAGAATTTTAATGCTAGGGTACCGATACCTCGGGGTACCGAAGTGTTACCCATATATATATATATATATATCCAAGGAGAGTTTGTACTAGTACGACATGAAGTGCATTTAAAAAATAGTTTAGGTTTAATGGGAATTTATTGTCCGAGTACGAGGATAATGGGAGATTTCGAGGAAATTAACATGGAATCGTAACTCGTGAAGTGCTTACGTCCTTCATTTGTATTCTGTAGACCATATCAATGGCATTAATGAAATACTTTATACCTTAGTTTGTGGCCACAGCCCAAAATCTGAAACTGAATATATGATATTAATTTACCTCTAAAACAGAATTAGCAAGTTAATCAATGGACCAAAGTCAGCGTTTTAGAGAACTGTCTCTCTCATCGTTCAATAAATACGTGGACTAGATTCTTTAATTTGTATTGACTTTTCCACAGGCGGAAGTATAGTCAAGTACGCCAATTCAGCATCTCTTTCTTGTAGTTTAATTTCCACACTAGACTAGAGGTTCTTAATCTTAATGAGCAAGTTAAACGATGAAACTATTTTCAAGCAAATAGACATTAATGAAATTTAAATAACAATCAAGTAGATTTGTTAAAATTCCTAAGAAAAAATCATTTTCAAATAATCTTAATTATGTGGTCATTGTGAAACTGTGAGGCGTGGGATATGAATGGTGGACTATGATGGGATGGTGGATCGTGAATCTTGATTGGATGTGGAATAAGGAATGTGAAATTTAGTATGGATTAGAGAGTGGTTTGGTTGATGGAATTGAGTCTGAGAATTGGATTTTAATTCCCGATCTAATGAGAATTGTAGTGCAATTATTTGAGTCAATTCCCAATAGACCGAGAATTGGGTCCCAATTCCCGCACCCAATTCCATCAACCAAACGGCCCCCTAGGTGTTTGTGTAAAGTGATTGTTGCATAATAAGAATTGTAGAACCTGAAGGAGCCTACTCTACCTCACCTTTGTGATGGAGTCACGGTCTATGGGGTAGATCACATTGATGGGGTTGTCAAGGATTAGTTGAAACATGAATTGAATTCTATCTTAGGGAAATTGATGATATTAGGCCTTGGATCCTTCTATAAGGATGTGTATTGGACCCTCCAAGAGAGAGGGTGTGTTTCATTTCATGTATCCTTCTATAAGGTCGGCGGTGGTAGTAGAAGAACAACCTTAGTTCATTTCATTTATTTCATGATGGTGTGTTCTATTGTTCAAATTGGATGTTGTGGTGTTGATGAATTATGATTATGATCTTGTGAATTATGGAATGTGATTGTGAATTATGGAATGTGATGTTATGGATAATACTTATGAGAACTATTGATTCTAGTACAGAGACTTAAATGGTTGAACATCAAGATGATTTATAGGTTAATAACCAGGTCAGACCTAAGATATTATTCTGGCTAATTATTGGTACCGTAAACTACAAAACAAGATCAGCAACAAGCATGTAAACAGAAGGACAATTCGAGTCGATCGACTTCACGATCTGTCCTTAAGAATTGTTATTCCCCTCTACGTCACCCAAGGTTAACGAAATCAATTCTCCCAGGATAAAACGGATACTCACATGCGTAGTGGTGATGCAAACGCAAGCGATCGGCGAACTCAACGAACGGCGCAATCACACTACTCGATTCCTTTGAAAACAATGAATGCAGAGAGGTTTTTGTGCAGAGAATAAGTTTAGAGAGGGGAAAAATCTGTAGGAGAAAGTGCAGGGACTGATTTGCTATTTATAGTAAATGAAGGGGTGCCTCCTGGCAGTTGGCCGGTTTGAATCGTGTCGGTTCACGACTGAACCGGTTTAAAAACCAGGTTTCGGTTTGGATTCTAAACCGCAGATTCAAACCGGATTCAAACCAAATCGGTCGGGTAGCAAAAGAATTGAATCAAATCAAATCTTTTGACCGAATCCGAATCCGAGGCCGAGGCGAGGCGACGACAACGGCGCGAGGGCCCATTACCATCTCAAGCCTTTTACCAACCTTAGTGGGCTTTATTTCTTATATCTAGCTCCACTTTCCCATCAGTTAGCAATGTGGTATTCAACACTACTTAACTCATTCCTTCATTCACACATCAAATCCCCAACACTAACTGAGTATGTCACCATTTATATGTAGTGCCTTGAAGCAAGTTTCAGGTTAGCAAGACCTTATCCTCGCCAGTACTGGCCCACATTTCTTGCAAGGTGAGAATGACATTTCCCGACCATCATTCCACAAGGACCGGACGCGGTCATCATAAAAAAAGTCCTCCACCCACATGTCTCTAAAAGCCTTAGAATTGGGTAACGTCCTAGCTGGTCTCCGAGAGGCTATTGGGGCAGTTAAGGTTGTTGGTCATATCTAGCTCTGTTGAGACATAAGACATTCTCAAATTAGTATCACAATGAATAGATTCAATATTTAGTGGATTGGTTTGAAACTGTTTGAAAATTTTCAAAATCTGAAGCGCATCGGGGAAGATTTTTTTCACTCAATTTATAAAATCCTTCTTTTAAAACCTATTTAAACTTGAATGATTACTAGCATTTCCTGGATAACCAAGAAACAGTTGAAGGACTCTGATACCAAAATGTATCAACCGAACTTTTGAAAAAAAATCCGTACTCATTTTACCCCAGGGGATTAAAGTACAAACCAGAGTTCGCAAAAGAAAACAACATTAGGGAAAACACATAGTGGGGTTCATAACGTATGGGCAAAGCCAACAAAACGAGTCAACACTTACTACAAATCCAACCACAGTTTCAATCCACACAAATAGAATACTTGAGCTTATAGGTACACGAGAAGCAACTTTTGGGCACTAGATCATGCTATTCGGTAAAGTCATTTTTGAAGGAGATTCTTTGAGTATCATTTTGCAACTTTAACATCATGATACTTCCAATTCTCATTTTGGTACTCTTTATACTCTTCGCTTCCACATTTTCCACCATGTTCCTTAAACTTGCAATAGAGTTGTCGAGTGACTCAGTTGTGTCACACCAATTGATAGATACACGAGATGTATCAAAGCTCAATCGAATAAAAGCAATCAGTTAGATCCTTACATTACACTCTTGAGAAAAAACCTTTTCTCCCCGACATGGGGACTAGGGAGTATGAGCCTTCATCTCAAGATTCCCCCTCCAAGGGTTGCTTGATTTTCGTTCTTGGATTGTACTATAATGTTTAATTTTTTCCAATGAAGTTATCTTTGAAAAAAAAAAGATTATTTAGCGACCAATTATCAGCAAAAGGCTATATAACCAGTTATATGACTATATACTCATTTATAAGACCATATAATCTGTACATATAACCAATAATGAGACCCTATAACTAGTTATGTGATCTTATAACTTTCTATGTCTATTGCCATAAGCAGTTATAGGCCTTGATGAAAATATGACGGAGGGTGGCCAAAAAATCCATTGGCTTGTGGTCGAAAAGTCGTTGGAGGATGGCTGAAAAGTCACTGATCACTTGCTGAAAACGGTGGAGCCTCGTCACCCAGTGACAAAAGTGTTGGCAGTGAGGTGGTAGAAAAATAAACATACGTACTATATTATAAGTACAGTTACCTAAAACTTATTAATGTTGGAATTGGTCAAATTTTGAACTCTAATTAGATCCTTAGAGTAAGTCTTTAGAGTTTTGAAGTTGATGGAGATTGGAGAGATGATTACTTCATATCTTAGCCAATAGTGTCACCTAGTTATAGTGACACTATGCAAACAAGGTGCTCTACCAATATAGTAATATACGACGGTCTACAAACAGATCACAACCAACGTGGTCAGCAAGCAAAGCTGCTATTTCCTCGGAATTTCCACATGATTGATGATCATGAAACCAAAGCTCTATACAATTTTTTGGTGGAAACGTAAGGCTCAGACCTTACAGATTATTATTAATTAGGCGAGGCAAGCAAACACCAACAAGATCGTATCTAAGCCACTCAAGGAGGCGATTACAAGGAGAGGAAAATAAAGTAGTGCCGAGCTCGAGCTCATGACCCGAATTGGCAAGGAAATCCGCGGCAAAGTTTGCCTCACGGTAAATGTGTTCGATGTTGACTTCCCACTCTCGCAGCATCAGTTCCTGGAAGCACTGGATGAGATTGGCGTGCTGGTGTCTAGCTGGTTGCAAATTTGAGAACAACTTGACAGCCAAAGCCGAATATGTTTGGATTCTGAGCTTTCTAACTCCTTTATCCCAAGCGATCTTCATCCCTTCCACTACTCCCCACATCTCTGCTCTAACTATCGAGCAAGTCCCCAGCTTGGAGGCGAACGCCGTAACAAAACGGCCCTGATCATCGCGAACTAAGCCCCCAGCTGCTGTAGAGTTCGACTCAGGGTGGAGATATCCATCAGTGTTCAGAGTAAACCAACCCTCACCGCCTGGCCGCCACCCAATCAGTTGGGTCTGCCGAGCATATCCCGGCGCTTCTCGGCCCAACCGAAGGGTCTTCCAGCAAGACGATGAGAATTGAACCCAGAACGAGACCTGATTAACAATCTCCTCCACAGTCGTAGTAGCCTCTTCAAAAATCAACTTATTCCTCCTCCGCCATAGGAGCCACATCGTGAAACCGAAAATCGAGGTGAACTGCATATTGCTGATGCACATTCTCCACCAGTCCCTGAACCCCATATCCGACAGTTCCCCCTGAACAGCTTGCGGCAAAACCCGCTGCCAAATTTGCTGGGCAAATGGGCACGCACGAAAAACATGATTTTGGTCCTCTCTGTCACCATTACAGTTCGGGCATGCCACATCGACTGTAAGTCTGCGTCTGCCCCGCTCCACATTCGTCATAAGTTTCTCATGATTAACGAGCCACAAGAAATGCCTAATTTTATTTGGACCCTCCCAATTCCATATACTTCGCCAGCTGCTCCTGTCTTCCCTCTCGTCCAGCTCCCTCAGCATTTTATACGCCGACTTAACTGAAAACGAGCCATCCCCTTCAAGCCCCCAGACTCTGCAATCACTGCCCCAACCTGCACGAGGCGGAGTCATGCCTACCACCTGCAAAACAAACTCCTCAGGTAAAACGCTTCTAAGCAAACTAATATCCCAAGTCCCATTAGAACAGAAATCAGCAACTGAGAGAGAAGAGTTAACTCCCTGAAGATTGATAGCGTGGTCAACGAGCACAACTCCACTGTCAATCCAGCGGTCAGTCCAGAATTTTGTGTTTTGGCCGTCCCTAATACTCCAGTGAATACCGTTATGCGCATGCTCCCAAACTTTCATAATCCCCCTCCACGCATTCGAAAAACCTTTCGTACGAGCCAGCATATATCCATTTTCTGTGATAGTCATATACTTAGTAATCATGACTCTAGCCCAAAGCTCCTCTGGACGGGACACCAAACTCCAAACAAGCTTCATGAGAAACGCCTTGTTGAGATCCGAGCATTCCGCAACCCCAGACCCCCTTGATCCTTAGGTCTGCAAACAGTTTCCCAATTCACATTGTGAATTCTCCTATTTCCCTCACTCGAGCCCCAAATAAAATTTCTGATCCTTCTATCGATTTTGTCACAGAGAGAAACAGGGAGGAGGGCAGTTTGCATAATGTAGCAGGGGAGGGAGTTCAGAACCGACGAAGCCAGTGTAACTCTCCCAGCCAGAGAAAGGTTTTCGCCTTTCCACCCCGCCAAACGCTTATCAAGTCTGTCAAGGAGAAAATCGTAAGTGTGTTTAGTAACCCTGCCATGGAGAATCGGCGCTCCCAGATATCTTCCCAAATCCTGCGTAGCTGCAATTCCAAGAGTAGTGGTAATTTCACCTGCCAGCGTTCTAGAAGTATTCTTGGAGAAGAAGACTTTAGATTTGCTTATTCAAACTCTGACCCGAGGCTTCACAGAAACGGTCGAGAGTATCAAGGATAACCCTGGTCTGATTAATGCTAGCTTCACCAAATAGAATGAGATCATCCGCAAAGAAACAGTGAGATAGAGGGGTGCCTCCTTCAACAAGGTGGACCAGATTCCAATACCCATAATCCACAACAGAGAGAATCATTTTGCTAAGCCTTTCAATGCAGAGCGTAAAGAGGTACGGGGAAAGGGGGCAACCTTGTCTGAGACCTCTCCTAGGGATGAAAGGATCCGAGCAGCTCCCAATCCACAAGACTTGGAAAGATGTTGAAGAGATGCAAGCCAAAACAACCTCCACCAGGTGGCTAGGGAAGTCGGCATGCACCAAGGTGTCTCTCACAAAGTCCCACTCAATTTTATCATACGCTTTGGCAAGATCAAGCTTGATAATCATGTACCATTTTTTGCCTTTCCAAGAACGGAGGGAGTGGACAACTTCCTGAACCATAAGGATATTGTCAGTAATATGGCGGCCCGGGACAAAACTCGTTTGAGATGGGTGCGTAAGGCCTGGCATCAGCTTCTTAATCCTGTTTGCAATCACTTTGGTGATTGTCTTGTAAGTAACATTGCACAAGCTAATAGGCCTGAAGTCGCTGACCAACGATGGATTCTGCTTCTTGGGGATTAGCGTAATAAGAGTCTCATTAACAGTCGAAATAAGATCTGGAGAGCGGAAGCATCTGCAGATGAAACTGACGAACTCAGCACCCACAGTATCCCAACACTGCTGAAAAAAATTGGGCCGAAACCATCTTTTCCCGGAGCTTTAAGCGCCCCCATTTCCTTGATCGCCGACCGAACCTCTGAGACTAAAACCTCTGTCAAGTAACGGCCTGGCCTCAACTGGGATGCTGCCTGAAAAGCCTCTAATGAAACTCACTTTGGGAGGAGTACCCTTGTAGAACTCGGCAAAGTAATCAGTAACCTTGCCCATCAACAGCTCCGGATCTTCAATCCAATTACCCTCATCGTCTTTAAGTCTCTTGATTCTGTTAATCGATCTACGCTTGAGGGTTGCAAGATGGAAAAACCTTGTATTACGATCTCTTCAACCATCCAATTAGCTCTGGATTTTTGAATCCACAGCGACTCCTCCTGCCAGAGAGCCAGCTCCAACTTGGCTCGTAAACTGTTCTCTCTTTGCAGATTGAAATTAGAAGGGTTGGCCACAGTCCTTTCCTCAGAGCAACGAAGTTCCGCCTCCAATCTCTTCTTTCTTTTAAAAATATTTCCAAAGACCGACTTGTTCCACACTTTGAGATCATCAGAAATCCTGGCCAGAGCACATGGCAGATCCGTACCTGCACGCCATTTATTAGAAAGCACATGGTTAAAGCTCGCATGAGAAAGCCAAGCCGCAATGAATCGAAAGGGTTTAGCATTGGGGGAAAACACCTGGGTCTGCGGGCACAGCAGGATCGGACGGTGGTCCGATTTAATTTTGGTCAGATGCAGCACGGAAGAATCAGGACAGCTTTGAAGCCAAGCCGCGTTAACAAGAGCCCTATCGAGCCTGACTTGCAGAGTGTTCCTTGACCAGGTGAATTTAGGGCCCGAAAACGGTATGTTAAGGAGCCCGCAAACGTCAACAGTGTCAATAAAGGATTTATTTCTGGCTCTGTTGAAAGGCCTGCCTCCGCTTCTATCCTCAGAGGATAAAACCGAGTTGAAATCACCAATGACCACCCAAGGATCGGTCATACCCACAGCCAGTCTCTTGAGTGCATCCCAAAGGAGTACACGAGAGGTGGGTCGCGGGCTAGCGTAAACTGCAGAGATGTAAAACGATGTTCCATCTCCGTTCGTGCCCTTCGCATGAATAAATTGGGGATCAGACTCCATGATGTCAATGGAAACCACAGAGGAGTCCCAGCACAGCCAAACCCCTCCTTTAAAACCAATTGCTTCGGCCCTGAAAGAAGAGGCAAACCCCATTTTCTGAATCACTTTCTCGGCACGACCATGGCTGATTTTGGGTTCGACGATCACTGCAATAGAGAAACGATTAGAACTTTTAAAAAACTTAAAGGAAGAAATGAACGATTTGTGGCCAGCACCACGACAATCCATGAAAAAATGTTTGACGAAGACATAAAAATGAGAGAAAGAGAACTCCCTGAATCAAAGCAATTCCATGGAGCTGGGAAGCTCCCTGGGTTCTGCAACCGAGCCAGAATGGTTAACGTCCAATTCCATATCCGCAGACAACGTCGGGATGACCCCCGCATCACTAACTTGCAGCCGCGCGGTGTCCCTCTTGTCTTTCCCGCCATCAGAGCTCGATTTTCCACCACCTTTGGGATTCTTCTTGCGACTAACAGTGGACGGTTGATGAACAATACCCACATCACTGCTCTTCACATTGTCCTTAGCCGTTTGTTTATTCTTGACTCCAATAACTTTTTGATTGGCTTTCTCACCCGGCAAAGAAGAAACCTGAGCCGGCCCACTCTTTTTAGAAACTGCCGAAAGCCCAGACTTGCCCAGTGTTTCGGACGTCTCCGGCCTAGAGTTGGGATCTTTAGAAAGAATTGGGTCCGACTTTGGGAACTCATAGCCGTTACCCAAACGATAATTAGGGTCCTGATTCTCCTTAACAACGCTCATTGAAACCGGATCTTGACGAGGGATCGGAATCACAACTTCCCTTGTAGCTGCAATCTCATCCCCTTCCTTAACTGGCTCCTCATTAAACACCCCAAACCGATTACCTTTTTTGGCACCAACCGGCGGGCTCCCCGATTCCCCGTGCGGCGAGGACACCGCTTGCACCTGGTTGCTCCGGCGACGCCCCCTCTTGACTATCATCCACGTACCGAACTCCTCTGTAACCTCTGGTCTAATATCATCACCAATATCATGACTGAAGATAGGATTGACAAAGGAAGACTCGGCAGTAGTTTCAGCATTATCCGGCTTCAACAAAGTGCAATTATCTTGTTGATGACCATAGCACCCACAAGTGAAGCAGATTGTATGAAGGCCTTCGTATTCAATGCGGCGACCCTTCTCCTTAGACGATACTTGGAAAGAAGCGGCTTCGACAGATCAACCTCCACACAGATACGAGCAAAATTGCCCTATTACCCTGAAGGGTCGTATGATCGATTCGAATGGTGTTGCCGATCCTGTCGCCAATGGTTTTGAGGACCGTGGGGTCAAAATACTCGAGGGGAAGACCCGGTAGCCGAACCCAAACCCGAAGTGTTGACAGGGACGCATCCTCCATTCGGAAGTATGGTCTCCAATTCTGGAGCACCACATAGTGATCTCCCACCATCCAGGGCCGCCAAACATAGCTCGATCTTGATCCGCAATAGTTTCAAACCGGACAACGTAATATCCCCATCCAATGTCAAAGATCTCCACCCCTCCTTGTTTCGACCAAAGCTGGGGTATTTTTTTGCTCATGTAAGCATAGGGGAAGTTCTTGCCTAAGGTGTTAATGATGACCGCGTTGTGAAATCTACGACGGGCCCTAGCTTTGACGTCCTTCGGGATTCGGATCGTCGGGCACATCGGGTCATGTTCTTCCCCCTCGGCATCCGATTCGTCCGATAGGATTTCAGACGTGTCCGAGTTATCTGCAACCCAAATTCCTGTGACTTTGTCTCTGAACGACTGAGGCACGGTGGGGCTTCCCGGTTGGGTTTTCTCGGAGTCTTTCACCTGCGAGCGTTGCGCACCCTCCAGATTCGAGACCCTAGCCCTCTTCACAGTCTTGAGGGGTGTTGACGACTGGCCCGTGTCCGAGAGGACGCCGGCACCTCCATCGGAGAAGGTCGAGACAGCTCAGCAAAAGAGAGAGAGATATGGAAACCCAACTATAGCAACGGTATGCATAATAATTATGGATGGTCAACGATTAGATTACTTACTTACACAACTTTCTCAATGGCACATATCGTAATTTCCAAAACTTGGCTCTGCTATTTGACGGTTTTCACCCTCGTACACGAACCAAAACCCAACTTTCAAAGTGGCAGCTACCGTAATTAAGAGAAAGCAGCAGACCCAAAACTGGTAGTTTAACGTCTTCCGTTCTAACGCGTTTTACAATTTTCCGGCCAACGGCGTTTCATCTTCGGCCTTGTCTCTATTTAAAACCATCATCATCAACGGCCAATACTAAACCCAGAATTGAAATTTCAAAAAAGGAAAAATAGAAAAGAAAGAAAGTGAAATTGAATTAAGAAAACAAAAAGGATTGCGGCCAGTGGACAGGACGAATGGAATTGAAGAAAGGAATCTCACTACAGTACCAGCAATTCACAGCCCTGTTCAACAAGAACTTCCTGCTCTCATGGCGGAACAAGCGCGCCACTTTTCTCCAGCTTTTCTCTTCTTTCTTCTTCATCCTCCTTCTCTTCTCCATTCAGAAGGCTATGAACTCCTCTGTCGATTACACCACCGCTTACTCCACGATCAGAAACCCTGCTACTGCTATCTCTCCCGCGATTCCTCCCTGCGAGGACAAGTTCTTCATCCGCACTCCTTGCTTCGACTTCCTCTGGAGTGGAAACGACAGCATCTCCATTGCCCGAATTGTTCGCGCCATCATGGCTAATAACCCTGGCCGCCCCATTTCTGACGTTAAGGTAAATTCAATTTTCCAATGGAACAGTATGCTTCTCTTTGTTTTTAATAGAGAGTGAAAATTCAATCTAATTGCAACTAATTGGAGGTTTCGTGGGTTAGTGTTTCTAAATTTCGTTTTGATGGATGCTGTGGGGTAATGCAGGTGAAATCATTCAGGAGCACAGAGGAGGTAGATGCATGGCTGCTAGCTAACCCAAGCCATTCCCCTGGCGCTCTGCATTTCACCCAAGTGAGTAATGCAACAATAAGATACGGTATTCAGACTAATTCTTCAGCAGTTCCGAAGAGAGGCCGGACGGAAGATCCCACTTTCAAATTTCAAGTCCCGCTTCAGATTGCTGCTGAGCGTGAAATTGCACGATTTATTATTGGAGGTTTGGTTCAATTGCTGAAAACTCTCCCTTTTTGTTTTATACAAGAAGACTTGACTTGGTTTGTTGCTTCCTCTGCATTCAGATCCCAACTTTAGATGGACGGTTGGACTTACAGAATATGCACATCCAGCAGATGAGTTCTTCTCCTCATTGGTAGCAGTTGGTCCTGCCTTTTTTCTTGCATTTGCAATGTTTGGATTTGTGCTGCAAATTACTGCTTTGGTTACAGAGAAGGAGCTGAAGCTTCGTCAGGTTTGCCTTCTTGCTGCTCTCTTTAGATACTTAGAAGCAGTCTGAATGTGCTTTTCATTATTGGTCTTTTGTTATTTATCTTAGCGTGTCTTCTTTATGCAGGCGATGAGCACTATGGGCCTTTATGATTCTGCATACTGGTTATCTTGGGTCATATGGGAGGGAATAATCGCGCTGTTCTCAGCACTGTTCTTAGTTATCTTCGGAATGATGTTCCAGTTTGATTTCTTCAAGAAAAACAGTTTTGCAGTTGTTTTTCTTGTGTTCTTCCTGTTTCAAGTCAATATGGTCAGACACTCGGCTTCATCTCTTGTTTCCGTCTTCTGTGTTGTTTCTGTTTCTTCAATTTGTAACTCCTTTTCGGTTTCTTCATACAGATTGGTCTTGCCTTCATGTTGTCAACCTTCATTAGCAAGGCATCTTCAGCCACATCAGCAGGATTCTCTTTATTTATAGTCGGGTTTTTCACTCAGGCAAGGTCCCTTTCAGAAGTTTGGCCACTGTTTTTAGCACTAGACCACAAAACCAACATGGACCAACTACTTAGTAGATCTTTACATAAGAGACACTCGAGTCCCTTTTGTCTCTAAGAAAACCTGATAAAACCCAGTCTACTTTATGTTAGACAAGATAACTTCTTAAGCAATTGTATGATTTTTTTCTGTAGTCATTAGATGTTAGAGGATTCGTGTATAGATCTCCAGTCTTTGTAAACCGATGGTAGCTGTCATAGAGCATCTTGATCATGGAAGAAACGCATTACATTTATTTTTGATGTTGACAACAAAGAAAATCTGTTGAGTGCATACATATTCTCCACATACTTTTGTAAGTCCTGTTGCTATAGTAATTTTATTCTTTGTTTTTTTAACACATTTTGATGAACTTCACAGATTGTTACCTTATTCGGCTTCCCATATGACCTTGATACTTCCAAAGCTTTAAGGAATTTCTGGTCAATGTTCCCACCCAATCTTCTTGCTCTAGCCGTGAGGCAGCTAGCAGATGCCACTAGCACTCCTGAAGATACTGGAATTACCTGGAGCAGTAGAACTGACTGCGTAACACGTCAAGATGCCTCAGCTTGTGCAATGACAATTGTAAGTCAATGTCTAAACTTTTTACATGAAAGGAACAAATATTTGAACCTTGTAACATGACAAAGTCAAGTTACCGCTCATTCTTCCTGTTGTAGATAATTTACTTGGCCATTTAATAGAAAGCTTCCTGGTTCCATCTGCTCTCTACAGAATAATGTCTACACATGGCTCCTGGGGACATTCGCTGTCTGGATCCTTTTGGCAATATACTTTGACAATATATTCCCAAATGCATATGGTGTGAGAAAACCTTTAGTTTACTTCCTAAACCCTGGGTACTGGACTGGTAAAGGTGGAAACAAGGTGAAAGGTAATTACATAAGCTTTAATTGTTTCTCAAAGGCCTTCATGTCGGCAAAATTCTAGCTGTGTAGTACTTTATCTATACAGAGGGTGGCATCTGTAGCTGCCAGGGTTCGATACCACAAGAGGAACATATTTCTCCTGATGATGAAGATGTTCTTGAAGAGGAAACAATGGTTAAGAAAGATGCAACAGAAGCCACAATAGATGTGGATGTTGCAGTTCAGATACGTGGACTTGCAAAGACATATGCTGGAACCAGGAAAATCGGTTGTTGTAAATGTCAAAAAACCTCACCATACCATGCCGTTAGGGTAAGACCTTTTAACTCTCAATAACCAGCAAAGGTTGAGAAAATGTATGCATCAGTGTCTCTGAATAGGATATTTTATCAGTTGGAAAACTGATATATGGTTCCTGATAGAAATTCTGTTGCTCGAGATGTTGTGGGAACGATATGGGAGTTGTTTTCTTGTGATTGAAGACAAACGGTTGTGTGTCGTTTCTTCTCAACTTATAAGAAGAGATACTTGAGATATCTCATTTGTTTTTTGTTTTCCTTATCCGATTACCCTTTTTCCGGTATTATTACCTGCAGGGCTTATGGATGAACATAGCTAAGGATCAATTATTTTGTTTACTTGGACCCAATGGAGCTGGGAAAACTACAGCAATCAATTGTTTGACAGGAGTAGCACCAGTTACCAGTGGAGATGGTAATGATATAATTGATATTCATTTGTGGTTAATATAAGAAAGATTAAGCACTAAACATTCAACATCAAAATAATATATGTTCTAATCTTTTAACAGCATTGATTTATGGGTATTCAATTCGAAGTTCTGTTGGAATGTCCAGCATTCGCAAACTTATGGGAGTTTGTCCCCAGGTGAACTCACTTTTCTTCCTTGCCTACTTTTGCGGTGAAGCACTTTTTGTGATAAGATGTGTATTATTCTGCAATGCAGTTAAGAATATATTCTGGGGCCTAAAGTTTTGCGTTTATGCAGTTTGACATTCTTTGGGATGCATTATCCGGTCAAGAACACCTTCACCTATTTGCTACCTTGAAAGGCCTACCCCCAGCTTCAGTTAAAACGGTAAGTGATAAAAACTCCAGAGGATCACAAATAAACGTAGCTTCGCTAGGGTCATATTATCTAGGGTCTCTCTCTATAGCTTACTCAATTGTAAGTTGCATTGATCAATCAAAGAGGTAAGAAAGGGGGGGGGGGGGGGGGGGGGGGGGGGTGTAGGTGCCACACGGTCAAACAAAAACAAAGCAAAAGTCAACATAAGTTACTATAGAAAAACGGGCGGTTAGAGTTGTTTCCTCCCTTAATCGTTCATAAGGTAAAACCGGGTAAAAGTGACAAAGGATGATCGAACATCAAATTAATGTAATGCAACCAATAGGCAAGGCTAAACTAGGCTTAGAACACTGTAGAACACTCTTGTGACACTAATCCCGCTACCTAACACTAGCTAGACCGAATTCTCTCCTCAATCCTTGCAAATAAAAGATGCACATAAGGTGTTTTATAAAATGCCTTAGAGGAAATTCCCCAACAATGGACCAAAATCAGCACCCTCTCTCTCTCTCTAAGTGTAATGATAATTTGGTTCTAGTTCTTGGTGCACAAAGGGTTTATGACTCTCTCAAGACCAAAAGACCCAAGCAAGAACCCTAACTAAGCATGCATTCAAAGTTGGGCACAAATAGCACATAAAGAGCAAGAACAAAGATGGCATGGCATTTAATCTAGAAGAATCATCCACATGTCAACAATTACAAGTGATTAAACATCATTCCCCTTAGGGTTCCACAATTCTCGTCAAATCCTACCCTAAAGGGATTTAGTTACACATGGAGAAAAGAAGAGAAAAACCTAGGTTGAAGGAAATAAACATCTTCTTTTCTCCAAGCTTGATCAACTCTTCTCCTAGTTCTCCAATGTTGAAGGTGAGGGGTGAACGATGACCTGATGGAGTGGAAGTGAGTGGGATGGTGATTTTGGAGGGTTTTTGCTTCACAAAGTCGAGCTAGGGTTGATAGGATGAGAGATGGCCCCTTCACTTGAGTTTGGATTTGTTTGAAAGTCCTTTCCATTGTTTTGAGGATTTTGACCTTGTCGGGTGTCCAATTCCATTTCTGCTTGATCCGGTGGATTCATTGTCAGCTCTTCTTTGGTTTAGTGACCTAAAATGCACCAAAAATACTCTAATACAACATCAAATAGGGCCACTTGGGCCCTATGACGGTAATAAACCATAGTCATGCATAATTGATCAAAACTAGATCAAAAGAACACAAGAGTAGTAAATGATTTTGATGCAAAATGTTGTCTAGTTCAAGAGAGATGGACACCACTTTTATGATGCCATCAGTAAGTCTGGGGAAAACTTGAAATTTTTCTTTCTAGTCCAGTTTCCTATGTATCAGGACTGATTGCTTCACTAATAGTTCAATTATCGGTGTATTAGGTCCCCATGGTTCCTTCAGACCTTGACTTGTTTGCAAGATGAGTTCACTGTGTTAGAATGTCTCTTCTGAAAATCCTTTTATGTTGACACAGGTTGTTGAGGAATTACTAGTGAAGGTGAAACTTACTGATGCAGCTAGTGTAAGAGCTAGGAGCTATAGTGGAGGAATGAAGCGCCGGCTCAGTGTAGCAATAGCCCTCATTGGTGACCCAAAGATTGTCATTTTGGATGAACCCGTATGGATATTCAGTCTATTTCAAACTACAGATTGATGTTCCCAAAGTCTTCATTCTTGTACGTCTATATTCTTTAATTACCCTTTTTTTGAACTACAGACGACAGGCATGGATCCTATATCTAGAAGGCAGGTATGGGATGTTATACAAGAAGCTAAAAAAGGACGTGCAATTATTTTGACAACGCATTCGATGGAAGAAGCTGATGTCTTAGGTGATCGAATCTCAATCATGGCCAAAGGTAGGCTAAGATGCATTGGAACTTCCATCAGGCTGAAGTCGAGATTTGGGACTGGTTTTGTTACAAACGTTAGCTTTGGTGAAGTGGCCGGTGGCCATAGTCCTATAAATCAACCTGTAGACAATTCAGCTCAACATGAGGCAGTGAAACAGTTTTTCAAACAGGTATGCCGGCTTAATCAACACAACATATTGACTTGTTTAACTTTCTGCTTAGTTCTGACTTGTTCTTTTGCTCACAACAGCATTTGGATGCAACACCAACAGAAGAAACCAAGTCCTTTATGACTTTTGTCATTCCTCATGACAGAGAGAAGCTTCTCACAGTAAGTAGTCTCTTGTCATGCCCTAATATAAAAGATTACTCCTTTATCTTTTAGACATAGCAGACATGTACTAACTACCATTGTGGCTGACCACCTCAGTTAAGCTTGGTTGTATGTGTTTTCTTGCTCCTCTCTGACACTTCAAGTCCTTCTTCAGAAAGTTTTTGCAGAACTTGAAGACAGACAAAGAGAGCTAGGCATAAGGGATATTCAGCTAGGCCTAGCAACTCTAGAAGAAGTGTTCTTAAATATTGCAAGGCAAGCTGAAGTAGAAAGTGCCACAGCTGAGGGGCGTTTTGTGACCCTGAATTTAACTTCCGGAGCCTCACTTGAGGTATTAACGTAAAGCAAACTAACCAGATAATTAGGCGTGGGAAACTTTGAAGTGTATTTCTGAGTTCTGACATATTCCTCCTGTGCAGATACCAGTTGGAATAAGCTTCGTTGGAATCCCAGGTACAGAATCGAGCGAAAACCCCAGAGGCCTAATGGTTGAAGTGTTCTGGGAGCAAGATGAGACAGGTGCCCTTTGTGTATCAGGACATTCACCTGAAGTTCCTATACCTCCTGAGGTCCAGCCATCAATGCCTGCAGTGGCAGCTTCAGGAAGCAATTTGTTAGGTAGGAGAGGACCTGCTTACGGTCTTATTATCGACCCTAGTCAGATTCGCTCAGCTAATCCTCGATGATGGATGCTACAGTTGTAGTTGTTGATTTGTTCATACCCACCATTCAAGATTGCTGTATTTGTTTTATTTTCTCCCTATAGATAAAGGTGATAGGTATACATGTGATATGTCAGCTAGAGAAAGAAAGAGCTTCATTTGAGAGAAAAGAATGTTCTGCACTTGTAATTTGTGTTGCTCTCTGTTGGTACATCACTTAATTCTTGAGATAATGTAATAGTGATGTGCATTATCTTACATACTTTCTCCATTTTAGTGGATTGCCAAGGATTTTTTTATACATAATCAAATTTCAGTATGTGTGTATTCTCGAGTTCGATTCCATACTAGCTTGGTCTTTTGCAGTCTCAGCAAGTAGGTGGGAGCTGAGGTTTTGTCTAGGTAAGTTTGAGGTAGCAATTTAATTGTTGTCTACACTACAACATTGATTACCCAGACCAATTACTCGATGCTACAAGCCTACGCTATGTACGCTAAAGGCTTGGTCACATGTACTAGGGACCAGGGCAGTGCAATGAATTTCGGAGACCCTGTTCCAAAATTGTGGTATGGTCATATTAGAAATGGTTATATATACTCGATATGCTTCTATCAATATAACCCAACATGATATCAATATAACAATAAAGATTTGAAAATAATGATATATTTATATGCAAATAATAAAATTATATTAATATCATATGAATATAATAGAGACCAACATGATAATAAAAATAAAAAACATAAAATAAAACACAAACAATTTTAGTTAATAAACGATAATCTTTATTTCATTTTGTCAAAGAAAAGGATCGAACCCTTGTCTATCCAAAAGTAAAACAAGAGCCAAGCCACTAGACTACAACTACATTAATGTCTACCTTTTGCCTAGTTACTTTATAATAAATTTCTCATATTTTCTACTCAACCCGAAAATTTGGAGGCCCCCGAAATTTGCTAGGGACACCCCCATACTTCTTTATTATCTGCTCATATATACGCCCAACCCCCTAAACACGTTCTTATACCTTCACTGACGGCTAAAGTGACCCCCTCCCCCGCAAGAAATCACCCCAAGGACTTGAAAGTGGACAGAAAGCACTTTGTCTACCCCTCAACCTCCAGTTGAACAACTTATTGGTCCTAGGGGTGGCAATTACCCATCCGCGGGTTTTTTTATCCATATCCAACTTGATCCATATTTAAATGGATCGTATATGGATCAACACTATATGGATCGGATCCTATTTGGATCGGATCGGATCGGATATGGATTTTAAAATTTATTCAAGTCGGATTTGGATTAAATTTGGATTATCCATTTACTGATCTTAACATCCTAACAATATCAATGGAAAATGCTACAAAGTCAAATTTCAATAAGCTCACTAAGCTTCAGCTCTCTCTCCTTCACAACTGACACCAAAAACATCATCTTATCATCTTCCTTATATATGTAAACTCCAGCTCACAACGGAGACAAAAAAAGAGTCACAAGTAACTTCCTATCATAATTACATATATATGTAAACTCCAGCTCACAGTCACTTCCAGTTCCAGAACTGCCATTCTCAGTTTCCTCTGCAACCATTCTTCATCCCTTTGCTGCCTCTTTTCAGTCCCCTGCAAGCATTACTAATTTACATCCATCAACCCATCTGCTACCAAACAGATTTGTGTTTGGTAGCATATGGTTGAATGGTTGAAGCGTGGGGGCAAGCCATGGAAGTACCAGAAAATGATGTTGAATGGGACAACTCTTGTGTCCCCAACAATACCTGTAACAGTTGTACCTTGAGACCATGCTGCCAGGATATTAACTCCTGGTGCTGCCATATCCGGCTGCATATCAAAACCAATTCGATAATGAAAATGAGGAATGTTAACTGTTAAATTAGTCGTCATCAGTCATGTTTGACAGATGTTACCTTGAGAATGCCTGTTGTGATTGGGTTTGGTCCCTTGAAGAGAAGTTGATCACATAAGGGGAAGCAGCAATCTTGTGTTGCGCGTCTTAAGTATTGTTGCATTTGGATCACTAAGCAAAGGAATCATGATAAGAACACAACCCAAAACGCTAAAAGATTATTCTGCTGTTTATTCCCAATGTACCTGGAAGAGTGAATGTAGTCAATGATGTCAGCTTGGGTCAAAATGGAAACAGGTAAAGGGAAGTTAAATACAACATCTTCAGTGAAAGAGAGTGACATTGAGGAACCAAAGGCACTAGCTCTTATTGCTTCATCCCCTAGTATTACATTATCACAATGCACAATCTTTCCTTTTACATGCTTCTTGTCCAAGCTGCCAGGGCTACAGAACCCGTTGTTTTCCATTTATGCATTCAAGTTATAACTTACCAATGTTCCTCTCAAACTATGAACTAGAGTGTATAACATATATGCTTACCTAGAAGTGGATGAATTGTGTCCTGCTTTTCTATTTGGCACATCTCCAGCATACATTAGAGGATGTTTCTTACTTGTCTGAGTGTTTATGGAGCTTCCCTATATTATCAACAAAGGGGTTTAAGCACAGAAAAGTCCCAACAAACTACAATTTGAATGTTTGATCCAAATCATTCCTCAAAACAGTAGAGCTCACCTGATAAATATTGCCATTGCCCAACTTAACCCCAGTAGTAAACTTCCTGTCAATGGTGCTAGCAGCCACAAAAAGCGACCAAGGAGAGCAATTAGTGACAGTTCCAGGTTGAGGGCCCGTATTACCGGCTGAATTAGAAGTAAGAATCCCATTCTTCATCGAATGGAAAGCCCTAATAGCTATGGAGTCCTTGAAATACTCCAAAGCGGGTCCTCCAACTGACAAGGAGATTATGTCAACACCATCAGCGATATCGTAGTCGAATGCAGCTAGAATGCCAGACTCGAAACACCCATCAGACCAGCATATCTTGTAGACGGCAATTCAGGCGGAAGGGACTCCACCTCGAGCCGTCTCGGAGGCTAATCCGTGGAGACTCGCCAGAGTGACCAAGTTCCCTGCCGCGATTGATGAAGTGTGAGATCCATGTCCTTCAGTATCTCTGCGGAGAGAAGGTCTTTTGGATTAAGGGTTTTCTTGGCACGGAGCAATGGTTGGTCATTGTTTGATGACGGGAGCTGAGATGGAATGGGGAAGAGAAGAGAAGATTGTCCGCAAGCGACAACGAGATTCAGCGAGCTGGGCGACATCGAGATTCAGCGATCTGGGTGACGGCGAGATTCAGCGAGCTGGGTGACGACGAGGGCGACGGACGTTGCTCATTGTTCGTTGAGCTGGGCGACGGCGAGTGGCGACGGAGTCGAAGGCGAAGTTGCTGGCTGCTGCAATTCGGAGTTAGGGCAGAATAAAATTGAATATTGGATTGGGCTGGTTGGGTAATTGGATAAAGCCCATCCATATTAAATCCAATCCATATTAAATTCAGTTTAAATGAGTTTGATTATGATCCATTTATTTAAATTGGATATCCGTTTAAATGGTATTCGATCGGATGGATCGGGTGGATATCCACGGACTCGGATAAAATTGCCACCCCTAATTGGTCCATCTGGGCGAATCCGTTATACAACGAATCATCATTTCATTTTTGAGTTTAGACAATGAACTACAGAAATCGATGTGAAAAGTTTAATAAATTTTTAAGGTTTTAATGGTTCAATAGCATCAAACTAAGGCGTCGTTTTCCGCGTAAAATTTGAAATATGGCTGGTTTGGACAATTCCTCCGCAATTGAATTCAAGAGGTATTGCTCCTTATTCCGGAATTGAACTCTTTGTTTTCCGTACAATTTAAAAAATGGTATTCAAATCCTTCATTACACGAAATTACATCTCTGCCCCTTAATTGCATCATATTATTACCAAATTGTCACAAATTAATTATGTGGCGGTAAATTAATATAAAGTGAACAATATCTAAAGTCTTGAAATAGGATTTGAAAGTGTTAACAACTGCACACTGAATCATCATCATAGTCCTCGTCGGAAAACTTACCTGGTGAAAAGGGGAGAAGAAGTCCTCGTCGAGAAGTGTAGTCCTCGTCGAGATGTATAGTCCTCATCGAGAAGTATAGTCCTCGTCGAGAAGCAGTACTCGTCGAGGGTGAGAGACGCAGAGAAGAAGATGCAGAGAGAAGTAATAAGTACTCGTCGAGTACTGCTGCAAGGTTTAATAAGTACTCGTCGAGGACTGCTGCAAGGGTTTATTTTAAAGGGAAATTTCGGATCAACCTCAAAAGCTGGGCGGAAAATATAAAATCCCTACCTACTACTAAGGCTTTGAAAACCGGAGATTTAGTGGCTTTAAAAGTGGGTCAGAATCCAAATTTGTCTAATTCAGGTGCAAGCCCAACAGCCGGAAAACATGGATTTCAAACAATCCACCAACTTCTGCAAATTCCACCCTTTTTTTTGCACGGAAAACAACCTGTAAAAAAATAGTTTTAAAGAGAATTTCTTATAAAATCAAATTAATCTAACAAACAAATTATAATTCTTAATATCATCCAATTCCGTCGTAACAATAATAAAAATAAGAGAGACCGTGACAAGTTTCATCTTCAACAACCACCGTTGAGATAGATCGATTTCAAAATTTGAATTTCGAAAACTCCATGTCCCACTCCACGCACCCTATTTTCCCCTTCATCTCAACTGGTTTGATCTCCATGAAATTATAACCTTTTATTTATTACACTTTTGCTGTTTGTTAACTGATTTGATTGTTGAAAATTCAACACTTTTTACAGTTATTTTAAATGTTTGAATTTAACGGATTTTTTCCGAGACTAGGGTGTTCTAAAATTTTAATTCCAAATATAGGGCGTTGCAAAATTCAATTCCCAATCTAGGGTCATTTTTGCTGACTGTGCATATAAATCGCCAAAGTAATTGGCGATATAACTAATCATTCATTTTCTGACAAATTAGCATTAAATCGCTAGTGTATCTGGCGACATACACATTACTCACAATTCATGAAAAGTTGGCAGGAAAAGTTTTAAAATTTTAATTTTTTAGTCACTCATAATTCAACTTTTCCTTCTTTACTTTTGAGTCACTCTTGATTCAACCTATTTTTTTACTTATATGTTTTACATGATTCAAAATCATATGATACAATGTCAATATAATATAATGACAATTCAATCACTTACTATTGTTTATAACAATTTAAGAGGTTGAAGTGTATAACGTCAATTAGACTCACAATATTGTCGGTTATTCACCTAACCAACCGACTCCCACCGCTACTAGTACCAGTTCGATTATCAATCATGTAATTTGAACTGGTACCGCTACGGTCTTGGATCATGTAAAACATAGAAAAAATATAAGTTAAAAGACTTAGGTTGACTCAAGAGTGACTGAAAAGTAAAAAATAAAAAGTTTGAATTATGAGTGACTGAAACATAAAATTTTAAAACTTTTCCTGCCAACTTTTCAACATTCAATATTAATAATAGTAATGTGTATGTCGCCAGATACACTAGCGATTTAATGACTAATTTGTCAGAAAATGAATGATTAGTTATATCGCCAATTACTTTGGCGATTTATATGCACAGTCAGCAAAAATGACCTTAGATTGGGAATTGAATTTCGCAGCACCCTATATTTGGAATTAAAATTTTAGAACACCCTAGTCTCGGAAAAAATCCGAATTTAACAAAGATAGAAGAGTTCATTCTACTATTAAATTGTTAAATAATCATTGTACCAAACAATACCCTAAAGCTCTATAATGTATATTATTATAATTTTCCTCATTGCACTTTTTTTTAAGTAGAAATTATATTCAGTTCATCAATGATTCTCCGCACACAGTTCAAGTAGTACAACATGAAAGTAATCAGGTGGGGTTACGTCCTCAGACGGTGTAGCACATAAACAGGAGTGCCTAGCTCAAACATGAGCAGGTTTATGCAGAGTATCGCAACGCCAATCTGAATCAAATCACCAAATTCATTGCCGTTGAGTTGTTTTACATGCATGGCACGGACTACGTCCTGTGATAATACTCGCAAGAAGAGTTAAGATAGTCGAAATCAGAATTTCATGTGAAATAGAAAACTGAAGTAAAATTATTATTGCATATTTGTATCATAGAATTGTAAAATGTTATCAACTATTTCCTGAAATATTTAAGATAACAACTCATTAGACATAAAATATGTAAATAAAGTAGTTTTTTATCATGTTTCGTAATCTAGTTGTTTTGAGTTGATCAAACAAAGTGGAAGATACTACATGACTCTTGAAAAAATGAGAAGAAAATAAGAAAATAAGAGTGAATGTTAACTCTTGAATATCCGTTTGATAAACAATGCAATTAATTTTTATCTATTTTTTAATGTTAAAAATCACTTCTGAAAAATTTGATTAAAATCTCTGAAAATATTGAAGGCATAATTTTTTTTTTAATAAACTTTGTTACAACTCAAACTTAGTAAAAAATGGATCAATTTTCATTTAAAAAAATCGAATCATAAAAACCAAAAAAATAGTTAATGTTTTAAAATTCTAAGATATAATAAGATTTTCGTGATATCACTATTCCTATTTTTTATAGAATTATGATCACTAGACACCAATGGTACCAATAGTATGATAAATCCATAAAAATCAAAATCAAAATCATAATTTTAGTCACTGTAAAAAGAGTAGTACTTTATATAATATGCACTTAAAGGAAAATTTGAATAATTAAATATTCAGTTTAATTGTTTTCTAGTATTTAAATTAAACAAATGACCTGAAGCCCAAGGCTGGAGCATCCTGCTTTTCTTTTTGCCGTTCCGTTTACAATTTAAATGCCGAAGCCGTTGCTTACTGGGTCACACTACTGACTAAACGAACGGTCCAGATCTCGTAAGATATCCACGTGTCATGATATGAGGTGGAGATTCTACTATACTCAGAGGACGAGAAGGTTTGAACGACGAGGTGCTATTTGAATACTTTTTCCCGCCTAAACGATTTAGTAGATGTTTGTGGGGCCCAAGGGGAGCGTCTCAGTATATAACGCATCTTTCTTTTCTTTTCAGCCCATTTCCTATAACCTAAACAAGCAACCAACACATAGCCAATATCTTAGCAAACTGTTGTTGTGTGCTCTCTTTTGTGAATCGTGATTCTCCAATCGTCAAGAAGATGCAAGAAACCTCCGTCATAGAGCAGAAGGAGCAGCAGCAGGCTGCAGGATCCACCGCCGGTTCTGGTACAAACCTCCGGCAGTTATCACTTGTTTATATTGTTGCTTCTCCTTTGGTTGTTGATTTCATTTGTCTTATTGACTTATTTTCTCTGTAGGGAGCTCGGTCGGGAAGTCGAAGCTAAGGTATCCTCTGAGATCATCGATGAAGTTGAAGGAGGGGAAACCGCCGGCGTTGGTTGCCGATTCCACTTCCTCCTCCTCTGTTTCATCCAAGAGGTAACTGCTTGTTTGATTGAAGCTGCTTGTATAGAATCCTAGATGCCTTCGTTAGGGGATAGGAGAGTGATTTAATCGTATAATCGTGTTGGAAACTGGATCGCGATTAGTTTTGGGATGTTCCTGATTTAGAAAGATTCATCAATTTCTGTTTCTGAAATCACGAATGAAGAACACCTGCCATGTGTTTGTGGAAAGTTCCAAGGCCACAATAGCTCTTAATTTTATACCCTTTGAACTTGAAATTTGAAGTAAATGTCATTTGAAACGAGTTTTGTTTTTGCTGGCTGCTCTTATTGCTGTAGGGGAAGGCAGGCATCCAGTGTGAGTAAAAGCTTAGGGGTGCTGGATCTTTCTGCTAAGGAGAAATCTGCCAAGCCTCCTAGAAGACAGTCAATTCCTACTAAGACCATCGTTGGAACTCCATACCCGAAACTGGGCGGGAACATCACACCGATATCTGAGACACGAAGCAAGAGGAACGTTAACGGGCAGGGGAAGAGTGAGACACCTCTTTCTGATGCCTCTAGAGCTTCAGTTCGGAGGACTTTCAATAGGATCTCCTCAGCTTCTTACTGGTTGTCACAAATTAAGCTCTCTGAATCTGCAGCCAAGCACTCAGTTTCTCTTGGCTTTTTCAAACTTGCACTTGAAGCGGGATGTGAGGTAATTCTGCCAATTCCCCGAGGCTTGATTTTCCTTTCCCCATATCTGAACTCTGTTGAACTCGCTAGTAATTGCAAGAATGCATATTGAATACGCTCTTCTTTTCTTTGTGGCGTTTTGGTTGAACTCAGCCTCTTCAACGGATTCGTGATGAGCTGAAATCTTATGTGCGGCGGTTTGAGCTCGGGGATCTGGAAGAGTCGAAACAACTATTTGAGAAGTACAATATTTCTGAGGTACAAGAGCAGCAGGTTCAAGTATCCTTTTCCCACTCTCAGGCACCTGAAGAAGGAGCTCGGTCATCTGACGAGGATTTCCACAGTTCTTCCTCAACAGTAGGAACCATGAATCTGAGGCCCAGGTCGTTGAATGCTACTGCTGGTGACAATGGTGTTAGTAAAGAGTCAACGAAGAAAGAGGGTACCCAGAAGAATAATGCTCCCTCAACGAAAAGTAGGGTACCTTCACTCTCAAGCAAGGGAACTGTGAAGTCTAAACCTGTTTCAGGGACTGGAGCTCGTAAGGTGCAAAAGAACACACAGAAGCAAATCAAGTCAGAAGCTGGGAAAGTAAAAGATCAGGTGAAGAAACAGGGGAAGAAATCGTCAGCTGAACAAGGCAAGTGTACAGTGATTAAGTAATCAACTTACCATCATGATGTGTATTATACGGACAGAGGCTCTAATTGATTTCGATTTGCAGTCGCAGTGAGCCTTGCAGTTACTGACAGTAGTACCGGGGAGGACAAAGAAAACATGGTAATGAACTGTTAAAGGCACCATTTCATCTACTTGTTTATGGTTATGGATCACGCATTTATTGGTTTGTTTTTGTTGTGAACAGGCTGAGACGGCCATGGAGGATGTGGGTGTGAGTGAAGTCGTTTAGGGAAGATGCCTTGGAACTTGTGGAGGCTGATGAATTTGTCTTCAGTTATTTCATTCTAGTGTGGGGCTTTTCTTTTGTATAGAACAAAGAAGATAACATATAAGTTTGTTTGTTTTTATAAGTCTGGGTTTGAAGTGTGTTAAATAGTTTTGAAAGTTGAAATCTGCGAGTGTGGTTACAGGAGTTGGAAATTCAGAATTGTAATGGGAATTTATTGGTTTGTTTGGGTCTTTTTAAGAAGTTGTTTTCCTCCTATCGACATTATTTGGTTGAATGATGGAATTCATTCATTATTAATGAAGAGGATTGGGTTCAATTGCATTTAGATTCTGGGAATGGAAGAGGTATTGGATTCAAGTTTCAAGTTGAATGTCCCTCTGGTTCAATTGTCACTAAACTTGCCTGCAGTGCAATGAATCCATTCATATTTAAAAGAGTACAAACTAGGCTGAAGTGTAGGGTGCAGTTGCTATTTGAATTTTGGAAGGATGAAAGCAAGCAGGTGACAATTTGTTTGTGGAATAAAAATAAAATGGAGATGCAGGGGATCGAACCCTGTACCTCCTGCATGCAAAGCAGGCGCTCTACCATTTGAGCTACATCCCCAACTGTTCAAACAACACGAAATTGACAGTTTATTTATTCGGTAAATTCCTACGATGGGAGCTAATTAGCAGCGATAATCAGGATGTCATTATTGGATTGTATTGAATTGAGAATGCAAAAAAAGTAGTTACAAAGAGGAGAAAATAGTCCTATTTATACAGAGAAAGACAAAACAAAAGTAACAGTTTAGTCCTCATTATTATTATTATTATTATTTTACAATTTAGTCCTATACTTCACATCCCTTCAAGCTGGACGGTGAATATTGAGCAGACCAAACTTGGACACCAACGGTAAGAAGACGTGAGCACCCAAAGGCTTTGTCATGATGTCAGCTAATTGATTCGTTGTAGGAACCTGGATAACACGAATAAAACCTAACGTGACACAATCACGTATAAGGTGGCAATCAATTTCGATATGTTTAGTCCGTTCATGTGATACATGATTCTCTACCATAAGAATAGCGGACGTGCTGTCACAATAAAGAGATATAGGAGCAATAAAATTAAATAATAGATCATGAAAAAGAATTTTAACCAACGCAACTCACAATCCGTTGCGGCCAAAGCTCTATATTCTGCTTCGGAAGAAGATCGAGAAATCGTGGTTTGCTTTTTGGATTTTCAAGAGATAAGCGAATTTCCAAGATATACACTGAAACCTGTGGTTGATCGTTGAGAATCAGGACAACCCGTCCAATCACTATCAGAAAAAAGCATGAATTTGCAATTCAGAATTTGTAGGAAAAAATAAACCATATCAAGGATCAGATTTGATATATCGTACGACTCGCAATGCTACTTTGTGATGTAAATCGGTTGGTTTACTCACAAATTGACTCAGATAATTGACCGCAAAAGCAATGTCATGACGAGTAGTGCATAAGTATATTAAACGGCCAATAAGGCGTCAATATGATGATGGGTCATCAAGATATACACCATCATTAACGGATAACCGTGAAGATGCATCACAAGTCAACAACTTTCTTGTGAGTAAACCTGAATCCGTAATGATTTCAAGAGCATATTTACGTTGACAAAGAGTTATCCCTAATTAGCTCCGACTCCCGACTCCAATCATCCGTAGATTTCTCCGCAAAATCAGACTTTCTGCTTCAGCCAAGTTAAGTAATCGAATCCTACTTTGATTGATTTCCTCTTATTTTTCGTATTAGTCTTTCTGATTCAGCAGTCGATTTCTGACTCCGAATTCGTCGATGATGAATATCTTCTTGCGTCTTCTGATGTGGATACTACTGGTTGGCTTAGCCTATTATAAGTATCTCGATTCTCTAGAGTCCAGTCCCACTGTCATAGAGTTTTGGGTATGATTTCTTCACTCCTCTTCTGGTTTATTCATTATCACAAAAGTATAGGTCTTCACTTCGCTTCCTCTATCCTTCTCCTTCAATCTTCATCCTTGATTCTTCTTCTTTCTTCAATCTGCTCGCTCATCCAAAGATTTTGACTTTTAAGTCTTTAACTGTTAGAGTGTTAGACTATTAGTTAGTGTTCTGACTTCTTCAACATTATTGCTTCTGCAGGTACCTTAGTGTTCTGAATTCTGGTCGAGCTGTTACGGTAACAGTAAGTTACTAGGAGTTGCTGAGAAGTGAGAAATCTTTGAGGTAAAAAGTAGTTACTATAGTTGCTTAATTATTTGTGTTAGCTTAATGATTTGTGATGGTTATTATTGTTTAGCTGCTTGTTGTTCATCTGTAATCTGTTGTTTTTCTTTAGCTGCTGTTATTCTTTGGTTGCTTACTTGCTTGTTGTTCATCTGTTCTTATTATTTAGCTGCTGATCGATGTTAGTTGTGAATATTGTCTGTTAGTTAGTCATTTAGCTGCTTCTGCAGGACCTTAATGCTTATGAATATTGCCTGTTAGTTATGACTACTGTCTGTTAGTTTTGAATCTCTAAACTATTGTTTTAAACTGTTATATATTGTTAATGAATCTCCTAATTCAATCGTCCCGACTGTAATCGCATCTTAATTCAATAGTTGCATAAGAATGTGCCACCTTCAATCAATCCTAATTCAAATGAATACTGTATGTAACAGTGTTAGTTGTTAGAGTTTTAAACCTATGTAATGCAGTAATGATAGAGTTTTAAATTGTTATCGGTTGTTAAACTGAGTTAGTAATCTGTAAACACTAAAGTTAGTAAACTGAATTAGTGAGCTGTGTTCATAACTTATGAAATGAGTTAGTGAGTTGTGTTCTGTAAACACTAAACTTAGTAAACAGATTTGACTTTTTTTGCTAAATGAAGTGTGATGTGTTGAGTGTGTGTATGTGACGTGATGTATGTGTTGGTGATCTGATATATGTTGTGATGTGGTCTGTGTTGGATTGTGCTGTGAACTGAGTTGTGTTGATGTGATGAGCTGTGGAATTGATGTTGAATGGTTTATGCTTACGTTGATGATATGAATTGTGAATTGCTAGCATGGGATCTACTCTTGGGTAATAATCTAGATGGCTTAGGGAAGTCTAATAACTCACTTAGTGGATTGAGGTTGTGAGCTGTGAATGTGTACGATTGATTGATTTGTGTGCTGAATGGTTGAATCTTAGTCATGAGATGTATTGTGAAGTGATGAAGAACTGTGTGCATGACGACTTGGCTATATTGTTGTACTTGTGAATTGATGACTCTGGTTATATTGTTGTTATTGTGTTTGTGAACGTCGGATTGAGGAATGCACCTGCGTGATCACTTATAGTGTTTAGGGAATTAAAACTGGTAAAGGTTGAGTCTGATTCCATTGTTGGTGTTTCTTGAGGAGTTTGGGATTGCTTCTTTAGGATAGGTTTGACGCATAGTTAAACCGAGTGGGTTCACTCAATTTTATTAGGAAACTGATCCCCCCAAGTTTCTCTTTTCAGGTGCGCGTGGTTAGAGTGTGTGAGTTAAAGTTCAGGAGTTTCTCTGGGTGTCGAGTGTCGATGTGTTGTTGGCGTGGATAAGATCTTCAGAGGCTTGGACAGGAGTTGACCATCTTTGGGATTTATGTTGACTATTTTGGGTTGGGTTGTTGTATCGATTGATTTGGACTTCAGGATTGTAAAGAAATCTTGGTTTGAATTATATCTTTGTAATAAGTTTTGGATTTTGAATAATGGAGGCGCTTCCGACTTACGCTTGTTTTAAGTTTTAATTCGATTTGAAAGTTGATTTTCCTTTCTTTTTACTGCTGTATCTTCGAGTGATGTTCAAACCGGTTCGACCACAAGTTCAACCTGGGTCGATTCGGGATGGATGTTACAAGTGGTATCAGAGCCTGGTTTGCATCCGCTGCATAGGTCAACTATTCTTTCTTCTAGGGGATTAGCTACCCTCTTAATGGATAGAATAGAACATCGATGTAGTACTGACATTCCATGGGTTTTCAAATGTTTTAATCGGGTTGGGGATTTTGAAAGTGAAAGTGTGTTTTGAAGTGCGAAAGTGATTTGAAAAGTTGTCAACTAAAACTAGTTTGTTCCTGGTCCTCCTAAGCCATGAAGAAAGTCATGGGATGAGAAGTTGTAGTGCTGAGCAGGGGTTGAGTGCGAATAGAGTGTCGAGTTAGGAGAGTTGTTTGACCTTTAGGGATAGGACAGAAGTTAAGACGCTAGTTTGTGGTGGAAGTTTTAGATGTGTGTTGGTGAGAGAGTTCGAAGTCGGTCGAGGAGAGGAGTCAAAGATTGTTACAAGAACCTATCTTGTTTGTTGATATGAAAATTTAAGATAAGGTGTTGATTTGTGCAAATTTTGTCCTGCTTGTTTCAAGTGTGGTTTGAATGTGATTTTTAATCTATCAAGTGAGTTTTGATTTTCGTTCCATGTTGGAAAAGTTAGAAGGATTTAAGAATTTGAGCTTTTGGGGAATGAGTATTATCATGGTCTATTTGTCAATGTGATTTTAGTGTCAAGTCTTGGTTTTAGTTTCTTTGAGTAATGGGTGTAGCGAATTTGAAAAGCGTTTCGATGATTTGGTATTTTAACTGAGATAGAGTTGGGTTTTACTAATTTTGGTTTTGGAGTGGTAAATTATTGTCTTGGGTTCTTGGTTGATTTGAAAAGAGTTTGAAATTTCTTTTACCTTTTCGAAGTCGAGTCATGAGATTCTGAGGTTTCATTTTGTTCAAACGTTCTTGTTTTGAAAGTCGGTGAGTGTTTTCAATGGTACTAGTGTTTAGGGATTTGAAAGCATTTTAGTATTTTAAACTAAAATAGAGTTTGGCTTTATGAGTTTGATTTTAAAGGTTTTATGAGTTGGATTTTAAATAGAGCATCTTGAATTTTGATTTTTAGTGGATTGAAAAGGAATTCATTAAAGTTTCACTTTTCTGAAAATGTTGGTTTGGGCTTTGAAAATCAGTTTGAGGAAAGTTTCTGTAATGATAGAGTTTAGATGTTTAGCTAGTGCTCGAGTGGTTTGGGGGTAGTAGCTAGTATATTGAGAGCGGTTGAGGGTGGAGAACTCCTTGTGGATTTTGGTTAAGGTGGGTAGCGTGTTCGAAGGGTGTAAGGTTCTAGCCGAGGGATTAGCTAAGTAGTTTCTTGCCTTGTGGAGTTGCGTGTTTTGGTTGTGCTCTTGTGGCATGTTGTGCTTTAGGTGTTCGGTTGTGCGTGAATGTTAGGTGGAAGTTCGAGTTCGTGTAGGTGAAGTGTGTTAGGAGGTGTGGGTGTTTCTAGAGCCGTTAAAAGGAAGTTTCGGGTAAGTGATGTGGTGCTTAAGCTGTTGCGTGTTGCTGCAAATTTTGTGGTGCATTGCTAGGATGAGTTGAATTGTGATTTCGGGGACGAAATCTTTTGAAGTTGTGGAGACTTGTAACATCCCCGCCCAACAGAACGATTTGGAACTCGAGTTTGGATGATTGAGACATTGGAAACAATGTTCTTGAGGCCCCATCGAAGTCCGGGATGTTCATATTTGAGTCGAGTTGAAGTTACAAGCGAGTACATGAAAATTCGTCAAAGTTGGCTGATCATGAAACATGGCCGTGTATCATGGCCTGACTATAAAAAATGGGGTTTTGACGGAAATCCTCAACTTCTCTCTCTCTCTCTTTCCTCCCGAAAATCTCTTTGACGAACCAAACTTCCCCAAGCTTCAAACCTTGATTCCGGGAGCTACGAAGGCCCGATTGACGATCCGTTTCTTGCTACGCGTTTGTGGAGACGAGAGGAAGAGATCGCATATCTTGGTTCTGGATATTTCAGAGTTAGGCGCTGTCAGTGGCAGAAGAAAGAAGCTACGTTTTTGGAGAAGAAGAGCTTGGTTGTTCGAGTTCTAGAAGTTGTTTTAGAGCCTCGCCTTCTTGTCAGGTGATGGTTTAACGTACGATAGGTAGTTATGGTCGATGTGAGGAGTTGAAATTCTGATCTAGAAGAATATAGGGATTGCATGAAATTGAATGAGAGTAAAAGCTGTTAACTGTTCTGTAACTGTTTGGGGTTTGTGTTATCGATTGATGAATGATTGCTAATTGATGAGTTGGTGGCTGATTGATTGCTGAATTCTGTGTGTTGGGATTGGGGTGATTAATTAATGATGATGATAAACGGTTTGGCCCTAGTAATGAGCGATAGGAGGGATGGGTTTATGATATGGTTAATTATATATATGTATGCTCGATTGGGTCAGTTGTGGTTGCAGGAGGGTGGTCCTGCCAGTGTGGGGTCACCCTATTAATGATGAACAGGTGGATGGCCATGCCAATGTGGGGTCGTCCTATGAAGGAAGAACATGATGGTAACCCTGGACTCACGACATGGCTATCCCTGTACTTGCAGGTGGGGGTGGCCGGTGAGCTAGCCGTTTGCCCTTGATTTGATGTGTTGTTTGAATTGTGAGTGTGATCGAATGAAGTGACAGTGTGTGATTAGTTGGATTGGGTGTTTGGGTGTTATGTGTGTTGGTGTTTGAAAATGTGTGATGTGCTTGTTGTAATAAGGTTGGGAATTCGAGCTAAGTGGGATATGTGCAATTAGATGGTTTACTTAGCTAAATTTAGGAATGCTTAAACTGAGAAGTTGAAACGGTAAATGGATGTTTTTGTGATGGTTGTTGTTATGTGGTGTTGAGTGATTGGTTGAATGAATGATTGACTTGTCGGTATGTGTGGTTGACTTGTGTGAATATATGTTTGACTAGGTGGCTAGTAATGAGAGTTCTTTTCCAAAGTGTGCATGAGTTATGTGGCTGTGATTGGCTTAGCGTCGATAGGACACTATGAATAACGTGAGGAGCTGAAACTCGACTTAGAATGGAGTAGCTCTTGCATGAATTTATGAGGGTAAAATGGAATAACTGTCTTGTGGTTACTTTCTGATGATTGTGTTGTTTGATGTGCGATGTGGGGATTGGGATGAAAGATGATGGCTAATGTATTTGATCTAGAAATGTGAGATAGGATGGGATGGAATGAGATGAATCTCTGTGGTTGTGGCTTATTGATCATTTTGGTCACAAACCTTTGGGTTTTATAACAAACTAGTCATAAACCTTTGATTTGTAACTTAGTGGTCATCAACCTATAGGGTTTGTAACAATTTGGTCAATTTGTTAACTCTCCGTCCAAATTTCTCGTTACATGTCAGCCTTTTTTCACCTCACCCCTTGCCACATCATCTAATCCACCCCTGACTCAACCCATCCAACCTAACCTAACCCAACCTAACCCAAAACCCACAAACCCAATCTAATCTAACCTCTTCCCGATCTTTCGTCTAATCTCCCTCTGTTTCTTTAGTCGGAGCTTCCCTCTCCATCGCCTTCCTCCCCAGCCTCGAAGAGCTTTACCTTCAACTCTTCCTCTTTTTTTCGTAAGCCTTCCAACTCTTCCTTTGTTCCTGAGATTATGACAAGTAGAGAGTCCTGGATGCTAATTCAGTTCAGCACCTGACCACAAATATACAGGCACCACAAGTATAGGGTAGGACTTGGGAGTTGGATTTTTCACCTTCAATAAGGTCAGTAATGGACTGAGCTGCAGAGCAATAGAGGAAAAAGAGGAACTACTCCCCCCAATGAATTGCTCTGAAGCGAGGAAGAAGAAAAAGAAGTAACAGATTGGACGAAAACGAAAAGGAAAAAGTCAAATTGAATAAGGAGGGGTCAAGCAGAGGATTTAACTTAATCAAAATGTCACCAGAGCTTGGAGAGAGGAAATGGCAGAGCAAGGTGAAGGTGGTGAATGGAATAGCACATCGATTTTACTGTTTCTAAAGCCATGGCGGCTCTCTCTTCTATGTCGGATCCCTAGACCCTGACCAACCCAGATCAAGAAACCAGACAAGAACAGAGGAATCAACCCAGATCATGACTTGAAACCTAGAGAAGGAAATCTCATTAGGGATTTCTCCAGAGAAGTTGTTTCCCTGTAGCTGGAGCACCTCGAGAGAGTAGAGGTTGGAGAGGGAGGTCAGGGAAGACGGTGGCGATGGTGCAATTGACTTCCGGAGGTGGATGGATCAGATCTGTGAAAGTTGTGTATAGATTTGCGATGAGCCCAGACGATGTGGACACGAGGCTGCAGACGATGATAATAAAGATTCAAAGTATAATCGAGACGATCTCAGACGGGGTGTACATAAACCTGTGAACGCAGACTTCATAGAGGATAAACGAGGAGAGAGTGGTGGTAGAAGTGTCGTCGGAGAGGGGGAGATAGCAGAGGAGATGAACGGCGGCGGAGGGGAGTAGCGGATGAGATGAACGGCGGCGGAGGGGAGTAGAGGAGGAGATGAACGACGGCGGGGGGGGGGGGGGGGCGTTGTTAGAAGAGATGAATAGTTGAGTTTTTTTGGTTGGGTTGATTGGATTAAATTGGTTAGTTGGGCCGAGTCTAGATTCAATTAGGTGACATGGCAAGGGGTGACATGAAAAAAGTGCTGACACGGAAAATTTGGACGGAGAGTTAACGGATTGACCAAATTGTTACAAACTCTATAGGTTAATGACCACTAAGTTACAAATCAAAGGTTTATGACCAGTTTGTTATAAATCCCAAAGGTTTATGACCAAAATGATCAATAAGCCCTGTGGTTGTACCTGTTGTTGTCGTTTGTGGATAGTGTGGATTTACAACATGGAATTGTGATGTGGAATTGTGTTGTGGAATTGGGTGGTGGAATTGAGAAGTGGAATCGAATGAATGGAATTGATTAAATGGAATTGTTTGGTAGGTGTGTGTAATTGTTGTGATTGTGTTAAATGGGATCAGAATGATAGAATCGGAAGGAGCCAAAGTAACCCCATGAGATTATGTTTCACCCACCGACGGACTGGTAGATTAGCCTCCCAATGGGGAGTGGAATTGTGGATATTGTGACGTGTTCCCCATGCGGTAGGGGAGCACGAGGACCTCCCATGCGATAGGGAGGTGCGTCTGGCCTGCGGGGTAGCGGGGGAACAACTCCTTATGGCGCCTAATTAACTCACCTAGCTAAATGAAGTCTGATGTGTTGAGTGTGTGTATGTGACGTGCTGTATGTGTTGGTGATCTGATATATGCTGTGATGTGGTCTGTGTTGGATTGTGCTGTGAACTGAGTTGTGTTGATGTGATGAGATGTGGAATTGATGTTGAATGGTTTATGCTTACGTTGATGATATGAATTATGAATTGCTAGCATGGGATCTACTCTTGGGTAATAATCTAGATGGCTTAGGGAAGTCTAATAACTCACTTAGTGGATTGAGGTTGTGAGCTGTGAATGTGTGCAATGTGAATGTGTACGATTGATTTATGTGCTGAATGGTTGAATCGTAGTCCTGAGATGTATTGTGGAGTGATGAAGAACCGTGTGCATGACGACTTGGCTATATTGTTGTACTTGTGAATTGATGACTCTGGTTATATTGTTGTTATTGTGTTTGTGAACGTCGGATTGAGGAATGCACCTGCGGGATCACTTAGAGTGTTTAGGGAATTAAAACTGGTAAAGGTTGAGTCTGATTCCATTGTTGGTGTTTCTTGAGGAGTTTGGGATCGCTTCTTTAGGATAGGTTCGACGCATAGTTAAACCCAGTGGGTTCACTTAGTTTCATTAGGAAACTGATCCCCCCAGTTTCTCTTTCAGGTGCGCGTGTGTTCCAGCCTTGTCGCCTGGCCCAATAGTGGAAGCCCAAGCCTGTTGGTCTTAAGGGGAGTTGTACCTCGTAAGCGATAATGGGGGTAGTTAGTTCAAGGGAGAGTGAGGCGATCAGTTTAAGGAATGGGAAGGGAGGTGAGTTACGTACCGCGGAGCGTTTGTCCGCTGGGTAAAAGTGTTGTCCTCCGGTTTATGGGGTGTACGGGGGGGGCTATTTATAGTACCCCTGTCTTGGTCGCCAAGGTTGAATCCTGGCCACTCGTTTGTAGTCTCCATAGGATGTTGACACGTGTTCGCTTTGTCTTGGAACCCTAAGAGCCGCCGGGTTGGGCCGTCGCTTTGGGCCTCCTTTTACTTCTTGGGCTTGTTTGTTTGATCCGCCCGGACTGTCGCCTAGGTCCAAACCATCGGTGTCGACTGCTGCGTGTGGGCCGCCATCTGGGCCCTCAGGATACTGGCGGGCCGGGCCCATCAATTTGCCCCCAAGCCCTTAGCCGAGCTTTGCTTGGTTAAGGGCTTACTCATAGTTCGGATCGCTTGTCCTGTGATCGCTGTAAGAGGGTCCATCAGTTGCCCCCAAGCCCTTAGCCAAGCGTTGCTTGGGTGAGGACTTCTGATCGCTTGTGTCATGTCACTTTGTCGCCTCTGCTCTTCTTCATCGCCTTGGCCTCTTGGTCCTTCTTCTGACCTTTTATGCTTTTTTATTTTAATCAGGTCGCCTTTGTTTTCGTGTTCTGTTTCACCTCGAACCTTTATCGCCGCTGCTGCCCGTGCCTTCTTTTCATTGCTCGTGCGTCCCTCTATCTCCCAGGGTATCACGGTCTTTTACTCTCTAGCTTGCTGGAGAAGCTGGGGAAATCGGGGTATTTTGGTAATTGCCTAGAAGTCATCATTACCCTAGTCTTCCAAACGTCTCTTCAGCCGCGCGTGCCTCCAATCAGCTGTCGCGATGATTCATTCCCCCATACCTGCCGATGCATCTTCTCAACCACGCGTTCCACCAATCACCTGTCATGACGGTTGCTGTTCCTCCCTTAAACCCCAGCCTTTATAAACCCCCATTTACCATCTTCTTCCCTTTTTTTACGCTTTCTCTGCTGCTTCCCCTCTCCGTTTTACTGCCTCTTTGTCTCAACTGCTTCCTTCCCTTTTCCGACGACCAGAAAGCCAAACTTCCCTTTTCCTTACTCCTTTTCAGATGTTCGGAGCTCCCCGCCGGCCGCCTGGTACATGACTCATTCTCTCCTCCTTGCTCTCATTGTAGTCCATTCTACTTTCTCCTTGTTTTCCTTGTTTAAATCCATGAGCTCCGGTGACGACAGTCAGAACCAAAGTCATTCTTACTCAATGGGCACCGATCCCTCTTCTTCCTCTTCGACTATCCATTCATCCCCTGAGCGAGTGCTCTTGAATCACCCACCTTTAGTTGAGGCCTCTTCTGCTCAAGCTTCCGACGCGGTAAAGGAGAATCCTGATGATTCCCCCGCCCTTCCTTTTTGGGGACCCCACCAAGTAGGTTTGAACGAGCCCGTCATGGTGTTTGAAATTGATCCTGAGATGAGCAAGGTCACCGGGTCTTTCACCATTGGCAACTGGCGGTCGATGTGGTAGGGGGCTGCCTGTGATGAGCGCACAGTCGTTGGCCCAGGCTATTTTTCCTCAGGGACAGCCGAGAGAGTCGCCTGTGTTCTACCGTTCGCCATGCTGCCATCCTCCTGGAAATTCACCGTAGACTCCCGACTTTCTACCATCGGCAATTGTCCGCCTGGGTGGCACGGTATCTGGACCGAGGCCTTCACTAACGGACTTCGCCTCCCACCATCTTCATTCATAGTCGACCTGCTCCAATGCTTTGGTGCCTCCCTTGGTGCCTTTAACGTCGGATGTTGGGCCTCAGCCTCTACTTTTGAATGCAGTTGTGTGGCCAAGAAAATCGCCCCCACCCTTCGGTTATTTCAGCTGCTCCATTATGCCAAAAATACGTCGAATGGCATAAGTTTCGTTCGCCGGCCCGATCTCTCCCCAAAGGGTACTTACTCATCTCCAAAACCTCGCCCCACCTGGTACCACTCTTTTTTCTACTTCCACCCCAGCGACTCGGATCGCCACTAGGCCTCTCTACTTCCACCCACATGGTCCCCAGGCGATGTGAGCCGCTTTAACACCGAGCTTGACCCTACCCCTGAGGAAATACACCTGCGTCGCCGAGTCCTCTTTGACTGTCATCATCTATCCACTACCTCTGGCTTAAGAACTGCCCAGGCGAGAATTAAAGGAGGTATTTCAGCATTGGTTGCCTCCCCATTCTTTAGTTTATGTTGTCTTGCCTATATGGCTGAATCGCCAGAGTAACGTATTAAGGAATACACAAACTCTTTTATCGCCGACCACTTCTTCTTTCCTTTCTCTTTCCCCCTCCCCTTTTTTTATTTTACTATAAACTTTTTGTTAACTCTTTGCTTGCCTCTTTTCAGGATCTGTAAGTCTCTCTGGGTGCCTCCTCACCACTACCGCACGAGGACCTGTTGGCGAAACTCGCCCTGAGCCTTCTCATACTCCCACTGCCGTCGCCCAACCCTCTGCCGAGAAAGCGAAAGGGAAAAGGAAGGCGGCCGAAGCGGAAGTGAGCCTTGCCTCAAAGAGGAAGAAGAAAGCTGGGGGCCTCCAAGCCCAAAAAGAAGATAGGCGAGTCTTCCAGCCGCCCGCTGCCTTCTCCTCCACCTGTAGTGGAAATTGAAGACGAGGATAGCGAGCCTCCACTCCGCCATTCACGACGCCAATCGCCCAAGGCCGATGACGATCCGCCTACAAGGGAGCCCGTCGCTCAACCTGCTCATGAGGATGAGAATCCAGATGAGAATCCTCTTACATACGACGATTCTTATCTTCCATCGGAGCCTATTCCTTCTCCCCTGGACCTGACTTACCCTGAGTCTGAACCTGCCGTGGAGCTTGACCCTCGCCCTACTGAGCCTCTGCGCGACCATTCTCGGCCGCTGGCGATCAACATTGACCGCGCTCGCCGAGCGGCATGGACGGAGCGGGCCAGTGCTGTGTTTGATCGCCAGGCTCCTGCCGGTCGGGAGGGCGAGGGGCGCTTTCGCCTGCCCTATTTTGCTGTTGTCCATCCGCTGGCGTCTCACATATCGCCCCGCATGGCAAGCGATATCACGTAAGAGTTTTCCTGTGGTATCTATGAGGGGGTGACCGTTCCTGGGGAAGGTTCAGAGATCCCTAATCTTCACGGGGCGACCTCCTGTCGGCTCCTTCAGGTATCTTTTATTGCTCCATCCTTCCTGATTGTCTTTTTCGTCACATTATTACAATTTGTGTGTTCCTTCCTTCCTTTCATGCATTTTCTCCGCAATTCAGGCTATTGTCGAACTCGGTGATCTTTCCTTTGCATGCAAGCACATGCAAGAGGAGAATTTGAAGCTGAAGGAAGAGGCAGAGAACCTCCGGTCCTTGCGCAGGGATCTCACTCGTTATCATAACGAGGAGAAGGTATGCCTTTGCCTTTTCATCCTTGCCTGTCTTGCCGCCTTGCCCTCACTGTTGAAAATAATCGCAGTTGTTCTTGTTTTCTTATAGCGCCGAGCAGATGCGGCAACCTCTACCGCTGAAACCTTGAAGGAGAAACTGGCTGAGGCGACTGAGCGGGTTGCCGAAATGGAGGGTGTCCAGGAGGACTTGCAGGCCGCAAACGAGCATATTACCGCTCTTGAAGCCGAGCTAGAGGAGGCTCGCGATAAGGTTGCCAAAGTGGAGGAGATAACCGCCGAGAGGGATAGCGCTAAAGAGCTGCTCAATGACTCCCTGGCGGCACAATCGACGGCAGATCGTGACCTCTTGGCTGCCAAGGCTCAACATGACGAGACTGTGGCATACTACACCCATTCTCTTGGCGAGAGCATGCATGTGGTAATGCGCAGCTGTCGTAATGAGTTTTATCATCTCTTTCCCAGCAAGAGTTGGCCGGGGCGGGAGATGGTTCGAGCCGTCCTCCGAGGTCTTAATCGCCACAGTCTTGGGGTCCCTGACCCAGTCGACTCTGAGGAAGAGGCTGCCTTCCGGGACGCTGATCCCCTGGAGCGTGAGGTGGTGGCGGCGGACGCTGAGTACGTGGCAGCTACCCGCCAAAGCCGCGGTTTACCCGACCTAAATCCCGATGGCTCGGAGGTTCATCCGCCACCCCCCGAATCCTTTCCCCCTTCCCCGGAAAAAGTACTCGACTCCTCCTCCGATCCTTCCAAATCCAGCGGCAAAGACTCTGACAACAAGGGCCCAGGAACTCGCCCCTAATTTTCTGCTATTTTGTTTTATCGCCGCTGTTAGACAATCCGCCACATGTCCGTCGTCTCTCTGTATTTGGACATAATCTCAGTTTACTTTATCCTTGCCACTTAAACTTCTGCCTATGCATTTGGCCTTCGTTTTACAGTTTTGGTACCTCCATACTTTGCGCAGCGATCTGCGATGCTCATAGACATTTCATTAATAGTTTTGACGTTCGTGGGCCTTTCACGGCGGCTGCTTAATGCTCGTAGGTTTTACATAGTGATTTCAATGCCCTTAGGTCTTATATGATGGCTTCGCTACCCGTAGGCCTTACACAGCAATTTTTTAATGCCCGTAGGTCTTACATAGTGAATTCAATGCCCTTAGGTCTTATATGATGGCTTTGATGCCCGTAGGTCTTACACAGCGATTTTTTAATGCCCGTAGGTCTTACATAGCGATTTCAATGCCCTTAGGTCTTATATGATGGCTTCGCTACCCGTAGGCCTTACACAGCGATTTTTTAGTGCCCGTTGGTCGTACATAGCGAATTCAATGCCCTTAGGTCTTATATGATGGCTTTGATGCCCGTAGGTCTTACACAGCGATCTTTTAATGCCCGTAGGTCTTACACAGCGATCTTTTAATGCCCGTAGGTCTTACATAGAGAATTCAATGCCCTTAGGTCTTACATGATGGCTTTGATGCCCGTAGGTCTTACACAATGATTTTTTAATGCCCGTAGGTCTTACATAGCGAATTCAATGCCCTTAGGTCTTATATGATGGCTTTGATGCCCGTATGTCTTACACATCGATTTTTTAATGCCCGTAGGTCTTACATAGCGAATTCAATGCCCTTAGGTCTTATATGATGGCTTTGATGCCCGTAGGTCTTACACATCGATTTTTAATGCCCGTAGGTCTTACATAGCGAATTCAATGCCCTTAGGTCTTATATGATGGCTTTGATGCCCGTAGGTCTTACACAGCGAATTTTTAATGCCCGTAGGTCTTACATAGCGAATTTAATGCCCTTAGGTCTTACATGATGGCTTTGATGCCCGTAGGTCTTACACAGTGATTTTTTAATGCCTGTAGGTCTTACATAGCGAATTCAATGCCCTTAGGTCTTATATGATGGCTTTGATGCCCATAGGTCTTACACGACGACTTTTCCTTCCGCCAGACGTCTTATTTCGGTGGTGATTAAAGTTTTACCTGTGAGAAATAGAGAAATAGAGCTTCATTTATCTTTAGAGATGCAAGTACATATGGAGTAAAAAAAACTTCCCCGATTCTTCGATGCATTCTTTTAAGTTTGGAAAAGAAAAAACGGGGTGCAGCGATCGGTGATCCTGGGGATGAATCAGTTGACCGCCTGTAATCTTCCATACAAAACTTGTACTTCCTTCATGGTGTCGTGGCTGTGACCGCTGCGATATGTGCGGAATTAGCTCCCCACCCTCGCCTGGTTATGAGATACCCAAGAAACCATCCCGACTTTGCTCTGGACACATGTTTCCACAGATTTAGCCTGAGCGAATGCTCGTGCAACATGTTGCAAGTCTCACGCAAATCGCCTAGATGATCTCCAAGCTTCTTTCTTCCGACCCCGAAATCATCCACAGATGTTTTCAATGTCTGTCTAATTTTCTTGGGAAAACTCATGTCGATCGCTCTTTGATAGGCGGCTCCAACAATCTTGAGTCCCGATAGCATTATCCGATAGCAGTAGTCCGTTAGAGATGTTTGATGATGTCCGGAGCGGTTCTCGGCAAGTCACTAGGCAACCATGCAAACAGGCGAAGCGACTGCACCGACTCTTGCTTCTCCCCATTGTTATATGTTATCACCTGGATCACCATTGCTTCTAAGCTCAGGCCTCCTATCCGAGCCATATCCTCTTCTGAGAAACCTAAGACTGGGTGGCTGACCCGATCAATCATCATTAATTCGTGTACCTCCTCCTTCTTAACTTTTTTTGTTGGGCAGCTTTCCCCTCCGAAGATAGTTTGGTAAACATGATCCACCTCAGGTCGTGACTTCTTTTTACCGTCCTCGTTGCTCTGTGGCTCTTTTAGCCGGGTGAAAACATCGCCCTTCTTGTCTTGTGATTCACCTTTGTCCTGGCGATCCTCTTCTTGCACCTTACTTTTTCGCTTAGTGCTTATGATGAAATCTCTTAGCCTCCCTTCGGTTATCCATCTTTCAATTTCGTTCTTCAATTCTCTGCAGTCCTCAGTGGTGTGTCCATGAGAATCATGGAAATCACAAAACTTTTGGCGGTTTCGCTGATCCACCGGGGCATACATCGGGCTGGGCCAATTTATGGTATGCCCTTTATGTTGCATATACAGCAGGATTTTTCTTCGCGACTCCGAGAGAGGCGTGTAGTCTGTTCTTTCCTCTTGATATCCCCTTTTTTCTTCAGGGCGACCTCTCCCGTATGGCGGTCTCCCGGAGTGTTGCCACCTGGCCTGCTGGTTTCCTGAAACCAACTTCTCTTCCTTCTTCGCTGTTCTTGGTAAAGGCTCCGCTAACTGCTCCTCAATTAGAATAATTTTGTGTACCCTGGTCTCTAAGTCGGACAGTGACTTTGGGGCCACCTGCATCAGCGATTCCCACAATCTGTCGTTGTGGATCGACTGGAATAAACTTGCTGCAGCGATCTCATGATCTACCCTTCTGATGGATTGGACGACCCCGGTCCATTCATCGAAGAACTCTTTCAGCGATTGGTTCGGCTTTTGCCTTAAGCTCACCAATGCCTGCAGCGGGACCGTCCTCATTTTCTTGCACTCATACTTCTGTGAGAAGATCCTAGCGAAACCTTCCCACGAGGTTATGATGCCCTCTGGTAGATTCATGTACCACTCCCTAGCTCGTCCCCCAAGTGTCGCCGGGAAGGCTCTGCAATATGCGGCATCACCTGCCTGCTGCATTTGCATGGCGATCTGGAAGGCCTGCAGGTGCTCATCCGGGTCGCTCATTCCTACGTACCTATCCAGGTTAGGCGGCACTATACCCTTGGGTAGCGGCTCGGCCAGGATCGCCCTGGACAAAGGCTGGCGAACTGCTAACTGTGCGGGTGAGATTTGAGTAGCCGGGAGGAATTGTTGTAATACCTCAAGATGGGAGTTCTACTGCGACGGCCTGACCTGAGTGTTGGCCCCGTGAGGCTGAACTTGCTGAGCAATCACTGCCTTAAGCATTTGGGTAAGCTCAGCGTTCTGTTGCTCGAGGGACCGAAATCGCTGCTCCAGTAGTTCATAGGCATCGCCGGCAGGGATAGTGCTTCGAGACTCGGAGTTGTCCTCGAATTTGCGCTCCATGTTTCTTGTGAGATCTGGATTCGCCCGGGAATTTGGGTTGATGTGCTTGACGGGTGTTATCCCATCGCCTCCTTCGCCACCCTCGTTGGCTAGTGTGGGGACTGCTGTAGAAGCCATTTGCCCTAGGATTGTGTGAAAAGTCGCCTGATCGCCCCTATCTGGCGCGCCAATTGTTCCAGCCTTGTCGCCTGGCCCAATAGTGGAAGCCCAAGCCCGTTGGTCTTCAGGGAGTTGTACCTCGTAAGCGATAATGGGGGTAGTTAGTTTAAGGGAAAGTGAGGCGATCAGTTTAAGGAATGGGAAGGGAGGTGAGTTACGTACCGCGGAGCGTTTGTCCGCTGGGTAAAAGTGTTGCCCTCCGGTTTATGGGGTGTACGGGGGGTATTTATAGTACCCCTGTCTTGGTTGCCAGGGTTGAATCCTGGCCACTCGTTTGTAGTCTCCATAGGATGTTGACACGTGTTCGCTTTGTCTTGGAACCCTAAGAGCCGCCGGGTTGGGCCGTCGCTTTGGGCCTCCTTGTACTTCTTGGGCTTGTTTGTTTGATCCGCCCGGACTGTCGCCTAGGTCCAAACCATCGGTGTCGACTGCTGCGTGTGGGCCACCGTCTGGGCCCTCAGGATGCTGGCGGGTCGGGCCCATCAGCGTGGTTAGAGTGTGTGAGTTAAAGTTCGGGAGTTTCTCTGGGTGTCGAGTGTCGATGTGTTGTTGGAGTGGAGAAGATCTTCGGAGGCTTGGACAGGAGTTGACCATCTTTGGGATTTATGTTGACTATTTTGGGTTGGGTTGTTGTATCGATTGATTTGAACTTCGGGATTGTAAAGAAATCTTGGTTTGAATTGTATCTTTGTAATAAGTTTTTGATTTTGAATAATGGAGGCGCTTCTGACTTATGCTTTTTTTAAGTTTCAATTCAATTTCAAAGTTGTTTCTCTTTTCTTTTTACTGCTGTATCTTCGAGTGATGTTCAAACCGGTTCGACCACAGGTTCAACCTGGGTCAATTCGGGATGGATGTTACACAAGTATTGTCAGAAGCTGCTAGCGAGTAGTTCGAATAATGGTACTACCCATTTGAAGACTCATATGGGTAACTGCATCCAAAGGAAGATTCGTGATCGAAGTCAGTAAATACTAGGTCCAGATGTTTTCACCGACGCCGCGGGAAGAGGGAACTCAGGGCCTTGACTTACAATCCTTAAGTATCAAGAAAGCAATTGGGCTTAGCCATAGTCATGCATGACTATCCTCTGTCTATTGTTGAGCACTATGATACGAGAAATTTCCTCATCAGTCTACAACCTCAATTTAGAGTTCCATGTCGGAACACTATAAAGAAGGAGATTCTAAACATGTATGAGGTTGAGAGAGTCAAGGTCAACAAGAAGATTGATGATAACATTGGTAGAATTGCCATCACTACTGGTATGTGGACCGCCTCTAGTCAAAAGAAAGGCTACATGTCTGTGACTGCTTATTACGTAGACAACAATTGGCATCTACGAAGCCACATGCTAAGATTTATGTATGTGCCAGCACCACACACAGTTGATAACTTGGTGAATGAATTATTGAAGTGCATGATGAAATGGAATGTGGATGCCAAACTCTCGTCTGCCACACTCGATAACTACAACACAAATGACAAGATGATGGAGATTATGAAGTCGAGATTAGTCGCCTCTTACTTGTTAAAGGATGGAGCTCTATTGCACATGTGTTGTATTGCCCACATTCTCAATCTAATTGTCAAGGATGGGTTGGATGTGTTGAAGAGCGGAATTGAGAAGATTAGGGATAGTGTCATATATTGGACAGCAACCCCTAAAAGAGTAGAGTTCTTTAAAGAACTTACGAAACAATGTCATATTTCTTCTGACAAAAGTTTGCAGGATGATTGTCCCACTAGGTGGAACTCTACCTACGTGATGTTGTCGGTTGCCTTACCATACAAAGATATTTTCTTCAGGCTCAAACAACGTGAACCTAGTTACTCTTCTTGTTTAACTGAGTCGCATTGGGAATTCGCTGCAGTTATTTGTGACAAATTGAAGATTTTTAATGACATCTCGACATTGTTCTCTGGATCAAATTACCCTACTGTAAACCTCTTCTTCCCAAAGATTTGTGAGTTGAGTGAGAAGCTTTTTGAATGGCGTATTGATTCCAACCAGAGGGTAAGTAGAATGCAGAGTTGATGTGGTTGAAGTTCTTGAAGTACTAGATGGATATACATGAGGTTTTGGCCGTAGCTGTTATACTCGATCCTCGTTGCAAGCTAGTAATGATTGAGTATTGGGAACATAGATTAGCCCACACCCCGCACAGAATCAGCCATGAGAAGATCACAGAATTATTGTATGAGCTGATTCAGGAATACAAAACAAAAAATGTGCCCACAAATGATCATCCCACTAGTGAAGCTATTAACCCCACCGATGATGATGTTGACTTTGCCTTATATGTAAGAAATAGGAAGAGGTTGAAAACAACTCCTTATCAAACTGAGTTGGACAATTACTTGAATGAGGATATTATTCCTAAATCTCACGATTTTGACATCCTCATGTGATGGAAAATGAATGGAGTGAAGTTTCCGACATTGCAAGCAATAGCAAGAGATTTCTTAGCTATCCCAGTAATTTCGGTCGCCTCCGAATCTGCCTTCAGTGCTGGTGGAAGGATATTGGATCCACATCGTAGCTTGGGCACGATACGGTGGAATCCATATTGTGCACGAAAAGTTGGGTTCACGATGAGATAAAAATAGGTATATCTTGATATACTTTTGATTTTTATACTAAACATACTTTGTTAAATAGGCAATGCAACTGTATTTAACTATTATTGTATGGGTTTGACTAAATTAGATTCAAACATCCCTGCTAATGCTCTCAAGGGTTGTTTCACGAAGTTTCTTGCCAGGTTGGATGAGGAAGAGGATAATGTTGATGCAACTGGTATGTATTTTCAGTTTCGTAACTTGAGTTTCTAATTTTCTTCATTCTTATCATTTGATTAATTGTTTGTGTTTTCTATTTTGCTTGTTGCAAATAATTGATTCCTAGACATATGGATGACTTGACGAGTTGGGATCATCACATCTTTATGTTTTGAATTTATTTACTTCGAGCTCTTAGTATTCACAATTTCGGATGTTAATTAGTTATTATTAAACAGAAGTGCTTGTGTTATTATTTTGGAATTTCAGATTTTCAGTTTTTGGAATTAATTATTTGGTTAGTTGTTTAGTTTTCAGAATTAATTTTTGTTAGTTGTGCCACTTAATAAGAACCAAATTATGAAATTAACACATCCCAAATTAAGGGGTCGTTTGGTTGGATGATATCTACATATCATGATATGTGAGATTTATTGATATGTTAGTATATTGATATTGGTAAAAGTGATTCTTTGATATCACTGTTTGGGGTAGTGATATTTAAATGAGTGGTGAATTATGAGTGCATAGATGAATGTACCAAAATATCCTCATTTGCTTGAACAAAGTATAAAAGTAGTCCTAACATTTAATTAAAAAGCATGTGTGTTTATAAATTAAAATTTGTAATCTCTTTTTTAATTCGTGAATGTATTTATAAATTAATTACTCGAGTTAATTATACTTTTAGAATAATAAATGCTCATTCATTAAGAAAATAATTAATATTATATTTACCGCTAACACATCTCTCTTTTAGCAAAAATAAAATAAAAAGTTAAAATAATTTTCATGGTGAATTCTAATTCTAACTAAACAAAATTATAATTAAGGAATTAAAAACTAATCATAATTATTTATCTTAATTAATAAATAAATATAAAAATACATAAACACGAGACAATATAAATGAGAAAAAATAAATTGGGGTAATGGGGTTGATGACATTATAATTGTGAAGGTTGAGTGAGGATAGAATTGTCCAAAAATTGTGATATCAATATCACTCTGAAGATATTCACCTCCCCACATGAATATCTGTTGAGTGATATTGATATCACTTTTGGCCTCAGATCATGATATTCAGGACAGAAAAAATGATCCTGAATATCATGATATCTGCAGTTATCAATATCAATATCACTGCAACCAAACAACCCCTAAGTGTTATAATTGAAATAACAAATTATTTGGACCACTAAGACCCATAATTAGGCAGCCCAATTGGGTTTGGAAGCGATTGAGCTGCATTTGGATTCGAATTTGGGCCGCCATTTTTGGGCTCCAGGCTGGATCGGGCATACTCGCCGGTGCCCGCCGGCCACGATGACGGTAAGGGTAACAGAACCGAGGGGTAGGGTCGGGCGGTTAAAAAAACCGACCAAGTAGTCGGGCGGTTAATGGTCCGCCAGATAATTGGTCCGACTTGACCGAATGCCAACCCTAGTTTCAATCCACACAAATAGAATACTTGAGCTTATAGGTATATGAGAAGCAGCTTTTGGGCACTAGATCATGCTATTCGGTAAGTCATTTTTGAAGGAGATTATTTGAGTATCATTTTGCAACTTCAACATCATGATACTTCCAATTCTCATTTTGGTACTCTTTATACTGTTCGCTTCCGCATTTCCACCATGTTCCTTAAACTTGTAATAGAGTTGTCGAGTGACTCAGTTGTGTCACACCAATTGATAGATACACGAGATGTATCAATGCTCAATCGAAAAAGAGCAATCAATTAAATCCTTACATTAGACTCTTGATACTCATTTTCTCCCCGACATAGGGACTATGGAGTATGAGCCTTCATCTCTAGATTCCCCCCTCCAAGGGGTGCTTGATTTTCGTAAATGGATTGTATCGTTAGAATGTTTAATTTTGTTCAATGAAGTTATCTTTGAGAAAAAAAAGATTATTTATCGACCAATTATCAGCAAAAGGCTATATAACCAGTTATATGACACTATACCGGGTTATTTGACTATATACTCGTTTATAAGACAATATAATCAGTACATATAACCAATATCTGGGACCATATAACCAGTTATTATAACTTGTTATGTCTATGAATTTTTTTCTTTCACTCTTTTTTCTGAATCAATTTTTTTTGGAACAACTATGATTTTGGACTTTGAATATTTTTTTTCTTTTATATCTTTTTTTATTTTTTTTCTATTTCTTATATATATATATATCGAAATGACTGTAGTGCTCCTAGAGCACCAGATGCTCCTCTTTGTTTTAGCCAATCAAAACAAATCTCATTCATTCATTTTTAAGATCTAATCTTAGCGTTCCATAACTAATTAATTTTTGGAATTTAAATTAATAAAAATAAAAATAACTAAAACTTCACTCAACTTTATTTATATTAACAAATAATCATATTTTTATTTTTATGTTCATATTAAGATTTATGATCATCTAATTAACTTATGACAAACATCAAGTACAAATCAAATACAAATTTACATAACTTTTTATAACTCAACTAGTCATTCAACTCCTTCCAACATTAGAACCGGGTTGCCATCAAGGACCAAGGTTTCTTGATGGCATCAAGAAACAATATCAGCCATTAGATCTTATCACTTTAATCTAATGACTAAGATTGCAAGGGAATAATTGGAATTTACAAAAATGTCTTGCCACCCTGTCGGTTGTTGGTGCGCCTCTTTAGTAATAATAAAAAGTACAATTGGGATGGTGGGACTTGAAACCATGACCTCCTTCTCGAAAGTTTAAACTTCTACCATTGTGACACTTATTGTAATAAAAGTATGTATCAAGGAATGTAGTTGTTCCATCATTGCGTAAGATTCAAGTTGAGCCGTCCATAATGAGCATGAAAGCGTTCAACACGTGACTGATATGTTCATGGTTATCAACACCTAATTTTGGCATTTCCCCTCAACATGTCTCGACACCAACCACTCACCTACAAATAGGCATGTATCCGGTGACCTAGATCATGCCACCTAGAAGCACTTAATAGTAGACAGTGGAGCTTTGGCTCGTCTCTAAAAAAACTAGGTAATCCATTCAACAAAGAACACAACGCACAAATATTAGACAAAATGCCTAATATTGCAGGCCCTTACCCTGCACACTAAATGTCTTGGTAATATGCTCCTAGTGCTCACATCTTATATTTCTCTGTTACCCGCTCATACACTTGTGTACACTATAAACAACGAAAACTCATTATAACTATACTCTTGTTTTCCTCCTTGTAAGGAACCACCCTCAAGGAACCCAAGACGTATAAGGGTTCATCCTCTCCCCTTCAACCCTCCAGTTGAACCTTTTATTGGTCCACCAATCCAACAGGGTGAATAAGTATCAGTTTACATATTTTTTTGCTAGAAATCTATAAACTCGACTTGAGGATTAGAAAGTAGAAACCCATTCGGTGTTTGGGATTTAGATGATGTTAAAAACTCATCCACTACCACATAGCCCACAAGACATTCAACCTTTTTACTACATAATAATAAAAAATAGTTAGTCAATACAAAAGATTGCTGATTTTTTATTTGTCAGTCAAGAAGCTAAAACCAAAGAAGGGGTTTCCATCTTGTACCTAAAACTCTGGAACCATATATTAAGGTTTTCAATTAGAAAGAAGTGAAAAACTTGGTTAATGAGGATATTTGTATTCCAATTCACAATGACTGTGTGAAAGTAAAGTTTAAGTAGAATTAACAAAAATTAGATGTCGTTAGAAAAAAATCACGTTATTTTGTACTAGATATGGTGGCTCTAGCGTTGTGGCGGACTACACACACTCATTGGAAGCATGCGTAAAATAATGATTTTATTTTTCATAAATATGTTTTTTACTCATGATAAAGCTTTACATTGGGCTTCTTGCATGTGATTAATGAGATACAATAACTATTTAGACATTGAAAATTTAGCAATGTTGGCAGAACTAAACCAGAATGGTCGGTTCAACCAAAATGTAATTAGTCTACCAAATTGATACTTCATTTGTAATTTTTTCAATGTTGTCAAGATCAGACCGAACATCGAACCGGTCTAGCGAGAGGTTCAAGGGTTTGAGGTATGTCCGGGATCAGACCATAAAACCCATGTGTTGAGCTTCCTGTGATGGATGTTATCATGCATGCAGTGTTTTGGTTTATTTGGAACGAAAACAATGATATAATTTTTAGAGACTGGTCGAACACTCCCGCTTCCACGCTTCGCAAGATTTGGTTTGTGGTTGGGGATTGGTTATTAGCTGATGGGCGATTTACAATGGCAATTTGTGCTGTTTGGAGGCGGCTGGTGTTCGATAACGGCTAAGTCTCCAAACTTTTCTACTAGTGATAGTTTTTTGCTTGTTAGTAGTTTGATTTGGTTTTCTGTAATTATTTAGTCACCCCATTTGTTTTGTCCTTGGTGGGTTGTAGTTTTTTGTCTTCCCTCAACACTGATTTTGTGTATTACTCGTTTTTGTGAGGGACTTGGCTTTTAGCCTTGGGGGGTTTTCATGTTCTTTGGCAGGCTTCATCATATATACAATACTACACATTCACATAAAAAAAAATTGTCACTCAATATAACACAAATACCATGATCTATAGTGCATAATCCACAATATATTTAACTCAACGTTCAAGATTTGTTTTATTCATCATTTAAGAGGATCCTCCCAATATAAATATTGAACTTGGGCACCTCTCAAAGTGTGGAAATTTCTATTATTCTTTATACCACATTGCTTGTAAAAAGAATGAAAGAGGATCTTTCCGTTATAAATATTGAACTTGGGCTTCTCTCAAAGTGTGAGAATTTTTAATATTCTTTGTACCACATTGCTTGTAGAAAGAATGAAAGAGGATTCTCTCATTATAATTAATTAACTTTGGTTTCTCCTTGAAATTTCTATTATTCTTTATACCACATCGCTTGTAGAAAAAATGAAAGAGGATCTAACGAATTATAAATATTGAATTTGGGCTCCTCTCAAAATGTGTGAATTTCTATTATTTTTTATACCACAATGCTTTGTAGAAAGAATGAAAGAGGATTCTCCCATTATAAAATATTAAACTTGGGCTCCACCTTGTTTGCAATCTTTCTCATTAATTCAATGGGCTTTAAGGCATGAACAATTATGAGTTGGAGTTGTTATTAATCAAACCAAGTTTGAGCTAACTGAGCTGGTCTGAATGGGTTTTCCATTTTTTTGGTTTGACACTGTTTTTATACCCAATTAGGCTGCTTGTGTTTCCCACTTAGACCAGGTTGAGCCTCGATTCATGGCTTGTTCGGTTGAACCGGCTAATCTGATCTGGTTCATCCAACACTGATTGTTTTCATATATTAATTTATTATTACATGTAGATATGTTGTATCTTTCAATCATAATTTGAAATTGATTTTGGACATATAGACACTTTAACTCATCTCCTTAGTACCTAGAATTCAAAACCTTAACTTTTAGCAAGAAAAAACTTGATATGAAGTCTCTGGTTAAATATCTTGTCTGACAGTGAAAGAGAGCCTTTGCTTCAATTTATAGCTTCTCAAATTTCAAAGATGTCTTACTTTTTTCGATGTGGTATTATATATAAACACAAACTCTTATATTCCATCTATTTTCCCAAGAAAATGAACTTTTTCAATATGTAAACACAAACTCTTATATTCCCTCTACCTTCCCAAGAAAATGAAAAAGTTTTCAATGTGGTATTGAGGACTAGATATCAACACCACATACCAACATTATTGATAGGGCTGCATACGAACCAAATGAAGCCAAATTTTCATTTGGCTCGAGCTCAGCTCGTTTAAAAATCAACCAGCTCCCAAAAGTTAACAAACATCCCCAAAGTTACAACTTAAGACTCAAGAAAGACCAAAAAGCAAACATTGCATCAGAATTCAGAACACCTTACAAATGAAAAATAAAGTCCATCAAAGTCTAACAAGTCGGAAGCATTAGTTGCTCCAAAATTTTAAAATACTAAAAATGGATAACTGTTCATAACTCCTTCTCTCTCATGTCGTCGTTACTCCTCCTCTTGCCACCACGATCGCCCAAACCATCTAAGTTCTCACCATTAATATTATCATCATATCACCACCATTATCATCATTATCTGCAAATGGTGACAAAAATGGTATCTACATATCAGGCAAAAAACTCTCACCAAATTCATAACCATCATCTCCAAACAAGTTCTGGTATTCGAATTCTGTTGGCTTATATGATTCATTCAGATCATACCTTGCAATGGCAGCAACGACAGAGCCAGAGGCCTCAGAGGAAGCTATTGATGAAGATGTGGTGGCATTGATGTAGTTTTTTAGGGAGACGTCCCCAATTTGCAATAGCATGGTGTGATGTTTGTCTATGGTTCCGGCGGATTGAAGGAAATCGACGATGTTTAGTGCTATTCCAGTAGTTCTTGATGTTGTTTTCGGTTCGCCCAAGGAGTCGTTTGGCTATTTCAGCCCATTTGTTTCCTAGCTCTTTATGAGCTTGGATCAATATCTCATCTTCTTCCTTGCTCCATGCTTCCTTCTGCAATATTCAACTCTCTTGTTAACCACTTAATACAATCTTTGGTTTTAGTAATTACTTCACCCGCGTACAAAAAAATATAGCTTACTATATATTTGTGTTTTGGTGGACTAAACTGCACTCTTTCATAACTTGGATGCTTAGTATTAACAATAACATAAACCCTATACAAATTAGTCATTGTACTTTCTTAAACTACAACATGATCACTAAGACTATAATTCTTACCACTCAGTCACTCGCATAACCTTAACACAAGTTTTGCTATTAAAAGTCCTGTTTTTCATGAATTAAAAGTTCAATCAAAAGATTATCACATTCGATATTTCATATGTAAAACTCATAAATGAAAACTGTAAAATAAACTCATAAGTTTTTAAATAATTGAACCATTGAAAAGACAAATACATGCATTACAAATTATAAGATCAATATTTCCATCTCAAAAATGTAACTATTTAATCTTTTCGAATATACAATAAAAAAATATAGGTTACCATATTGAAATTTAAAAATTACCATAGTTAGTTAGAAGACCAAAAAAACAGTAAGGAAACAAGCAAACACATACTAACCACCTAAATAATTCATGAAACGAACGTTAACATTTTCAACCTCACATTTTATGTGTAACAAACTTTTAATGTTTTAACCACACCATTTTGTCATTTTTATAAAAGATAAATGACTCAAATAGTAAACTAATCACTCCCACTCAACAAGTCATTTTGAAATAGATGGAAACTCCACTTATTACCCCCAATAAACAAATTACACTAGTAATTATTTTTTATCAACTTGTTGTGATTTCTTCTCACATAAATGGATACTTACTAACACAATTATAAAAGTTCTTTCTATAAATCCAAAAGGATAATTAGGAATAGTATTAATGACATTAAATAAATGGAAAAGAATAATGAATACCTTGATATGAGGCTTTAGATGGTTGTGCCACCTTTCTCTGCATCGTGTGCCAGCCCTACCAATCACCTTCGCAATTATAGACCAACTCTTCAGTCCGTGCACACCCACTAAATGACTCAACAATCTGTAAAACCATTAACAAATCCAATTGTAATCTAGAAAAAAGAGACAAGTAAATAGTTAATATATAATATACAAGTTACTTACCTGTCTTCTTCACGACTCCATCGTCTTCTGATAAAAACTTTCTTCTGAGTTTGTGTTGTTTCCTCATTCTTTATCTCCAGGGATGTCATTTTGTTAAAAACTTTGAGACACTTTCTATCTGCAAGTTGTGTGTGATTATCATTACCCATGTAATTTTGAACTCTAAATCCAGCTCTTTCACCTTTGATCTTCTCTTCCTGACTAATTTTTTCAAAAGAATTATATGAATCACCACTAAACAAGTTGAGATTGTTCCCACCACAATAATCAACATTATGATAACCACTAGTTGGAAATAGATTAACAATCGGTGGTAATGAGCTCGAGGAACCCACATTGAGATTGATTTGACTATTGTTTGTACAAGTGAGATAATGATGATGATGAAAGTGATAGTGATGGTGGTGGTGGTGCTGGTTAGAGGAAGATGAGGAGAATACTCTTTCCAGATCTCGGATGGGATCAATGTATGAATAAGAGGAGGATGGTGGTGGTGGCGGTGGGAATATGTAGATACTCGATTTACCCTTACGGTAATTTGATGAATTTGACGAGGATGGGGATCCTTCAATCATGAAAATTTTAGTAGTGTTTCTATGTTCAACAAAACCATTGATAGGGGTATTGTGATGGTGATATTGATCATCTGGATGAGTAGAATTGTGAAATAGCAACCGTTTTATATATGAAGAAGAGGCATGGGTGATTTCTTTGTGATTCACTCCAAAAACATTTGTTGGTGGTGATTTTTTCTTTGGAGGATTGTTGGAAAACAGAAGAAGGTCATTGAGATAAGGATACTCATCTCTCGTTCGCTTTGTGTCAAACTCCATGAAGAAGCAAAAGAGAAACAACACCTAAAAAATGAAAATCCAAATAGATCTGGTGATAGAACAAAGAGAAGTCAAGAGAAAAGACTAAAGAGCTAGCAAATAAGAAGGGTAGAGCTACGAGTTACACCGGTGATGTTCTGGGCTAGCCTTCAGGGGTCAATAACTCGAGCAAGGGGATGGCGACTGATGGAGAAAAGGAGGAAGACAGGCACCGCTGCCGGGATTTGAAGTTCAAAGATGTAGGTGCAGTGAGGAAGGAGAGCAGTCGGACGATAGACCCAAAAACCTACTTGTCGCCTTCAATGCAGCCGTCAGACTTAGGGTTACGAGGTTGGTGGGAGGCCCAAGCAGAAACCCCTTCCCAAATTTCCGCATGGGCCAAGGCTTCCAACCAAGAGCCTTGCAAAACAAGTATGAGCTTTAATTTTTTTGAATTTTGATGATTGTTTTACCCCATTAGGAGACATCAAATACTCTTCTTGATATATTTGTTCCTTTGAGTCGAAACCGGCCGACGATTGAAGAATCTTCAGTTGTGACAAATAATGATTCTTTCCTTCATTATATGTTGAATACTTATCAATTACGTATCCTTCTATTTTTTCTTGTTTATGAATTTTTTCGTTTACATCAATTTGGTATGTCGTAATTTTTTTATTTTCCAAAGCGAAAAGACTCAGCAACAATCATTTTATTTGGATATGACTGAAGAAGGTCATAATCTGACAAATAGTTCAACTCAATTTAGTACATCTTAGACTTTTTTAGTTTCTTCAAACGTTATTAATTAATAATTTTTTGTTTACTACCTGATATCTTTATATCGATAATAATACACATTAATAATCTTCATATTATCATGTAGGGGTTAGCATATTGTTTTCTGAGAAGCTTAAATTACATTCATGTTCACGTAGTTAAAGGCTCAATTATAAGTAAGAATCCAAAGGCAATCATCAGTGACATCAAATTAGGTGATGGTTTCTATGAAATATTTGTTGAAGTTGCAATGAAGCTAGATGAGCCCTTAATTCAACCATATGGAAGTTTTTCAGTAACTGGAAACGTGATTGATCGCACCATTTCTTGGTCATTGTTATCCCGACCTAAAGAAGAGAGGCTGAGACGGAGGAGGTCATCTCCGGTATGTTGAACCCGTTGCTCTTCCTTCCTCCGGCACTGCCTCGCTTGTTCAGAGGTCCTCTTCGTTGGCCACTATTGGTTAGTGGAACTCAGATCTGGCGGCGCCGTTCCACGACGGGAAGAGTCTCCTTTGACGGAGCTCTCCTAAACATAATTTCCAGAATTTGTGACTAATTTGGCTATTTTGGAAAGTTGAACGACCCTTGTGGAAACTTAATGACTAATTTGACTATTTTAGAAAGTTGAATAACCATTGTTGGCCCAGTTAATTAACAATATTTTTTATTTTAATTTATGTCATTGTAGCGGTTTTGGAACGCCTACAACGGATTATATTCATAGAAAGTTACATGACAACTTTACATCTGCGTTGTTGATCTATTATTGGTTGTACAGGTAAAAATTGCTACAACCGGCCATTCTGTTGTAGCGGTTACGAAATCGCTACAACTGACCGTTTGATGAGGATGATTTGCTAGTGGTTCCAAAAAACCGCTACAACCAACACAATTTGTAGTGTCTATTCAATTTGATTTTGATGTATAATATTCTAGATATAGATGTTGATTACCAGTTGCTTTGTATAATATTATAGATTTGGATTACCCGTTGCTTTGATGAACCAAAATGAACCAACTCCCAAAAGTTAACAAACATCCCCAAAGTTACAACTTAAGACTCAAGAAAGACCAAAAAGCAAACATTGTATCAGAATTCAGAACACCTTATAAATGAAAAATTAAGTCCATCAAAGTCTAACAAGTCGGAAGCATTACTTGCTCCAAAATTTTAAAATACTAAAAAACGGATAACTGTTTATAATTCCTTCTCTTTAATGTCGTCGTTACTCCTCCTCTTGCCACCATGACTGCCCAAACCATTTAAGTTCTCACCATTCATAATTCTCGGCCCAAAACAAATTATCATCATATCACCACCATCATCATCATTATCTGCAAATGATGACAAAAAGGGCATCTCCATATCAGGCAAAAAACTCTATTCATAACCATCATCTCCAAACAAGTTCTGGTATTCGAATTCTGTTGGCTTATATGATTCATTATGATCATACCTGGCAATGGCAACAGCGACAGAGCCAGAGGCCTCAGTGGAAGCTATTGATGAGGATATGACGGCATTGATGTAGTTTTTTAGGGAGACATCCCCAATTTGCAATAACATGGTGTGATGTTTGTCTATGGTTCCGACGGATTGAAGGAAATCGACGATGTTTAGTGCTATTCCAGTAGTTCTTGATGTTGTTTTCGGTTCGTCCAGGGAGTCGTTTGGCTATTTCAGCCCATTTGTTTCCTAGTTCTTTATGAGCTTGGATCAATATCTCATCTTCTTCCTTGCTCCATGCTTCATTCTGCAATATTCAATTCTCTTGTCAACCACTTAATACAATCTTTGGTTTTAGTAATTACTTCACCCGCATACAAAAAAAATATAGCTTACTATATATTTGTGTTTTGGTGGACTAAACTGCACTCTTTCATAACTTGGATGCTTTGTATTAATAATAACATAAACCCTATACAAATTAATCATTGTACTTTCTTAAACTACAACATGATCACTAAGACTATAATTCTTACCACTCAGTCACTCGCATAACCTTAACACAAGTTTTGCCATTAAAAGTAATATTTTTCATGAATTAAAAGTTCAATCAAAAGATTATCACATTCGATATTTCATATGTAAAACTCATAAATGAAAACTGTAAAATAAACGCAGAAGTTTTTAAATAATTGAACCATTGAAAAGACAAATACATGCATTACAAATATTTACAAATTATAAGATCAATATTTTCATCTCAAAGATGTAACTATTTAATCTTTTCGAATATACAATAAAAAAATATAGTTTACCATATTGAAATTTAAAAATTACCATAGTTAGTTAGAAGACCAAAAAAACAGTAAGGAAACAAGCAAACACATACTAACCACCTAAATAATTCATGAAACGAACGTTAACATTTTCAACCTCACATTTTATGTGTAACAAACTTTTAATGTTTTAACCACACCATTTCGGCATTTTTATAAAAGACAAATGACTCAAATGGTAAACTAGTCACTCCCACTCAACAAGTCAACAAATATATGAAGGATAGAATTTTTACATTAAGAAGGAGATGAAATAGATGGAAACTCCAAGTATTACCCCCAATAAACAAATTACACTAGTAATTATTTTTTATCAACTTGTTGTGATTTCTTCTCACATAAATGGATACTTACTAACACAATTATAAACGTTCTTTCTATAAATCCAAAAGGACAATTACGAATAGTATTAATGACATTAAATAAATGGAAAAGAATAATGAATACCTTGATATGAGGCTTTAGATGGTTGTGCCACCTTTCTCTGCATCGTGTGCCAGCCCTACCAATCACCTTTGCAATTATAGACCAACTCTTCAATCCGTGCACACCCACTAAATGACTCAACAATCTGTAAAACCATTAACAAATCCAATTTTAATCTAGAAAAAAGAGACAAGTAAATAGTTAATATATAATATACAAGTTACTTACCTGTCTTCTTCACGACTCCATCGTCTTCTGATGAAAACTTTCTTCTGAGTTTGTGTTGCTTCCTCATTCTTTATCTCCAGGGATGTCATTTTGTTATAAACTTTGAGACACTTTTTATCAGCAAGTTGTGTGTGATTATCATTACCCATGTAATTTTGAACTCTAAATCCAGCTCTTTCACCTTTGATCTTCTCTTCCTCACTAATTTTTTCAAAATAATTATATGAATCACCACCAAACAAGTTGAGATTGTTCCCACCACAATAATCAACATTATGTAACCACTAGTTGGAAATAGATTAACAATCAGTGGTAATGAGCTCGAGGAACCCACATTGAGATTGATTTGACTATTGTTTGTACAAGTGAGATAATGATGATGATGAAAGTGATAGTGATGGTGGTGGTGGTGCTGGCTAGAGGAAGATAAGGAGAATACTCTTTCCAGATCTCGGATGGGATCATTGTATGAATAAGAGGAGGGTGGTGGTGATGGTGGTGGGAATATGGAGATACACGATTTACCCTTATGGTAATTTGATGAATTTGACGAGGATGAGGATCCTTCAATCATGAAAATTTTAGTAGTGTTTCTATGATCAACAAAACCATTGATAGGGGTATTGTGATGGTGATATTGATCACTTGGATGAGTAGAATTGTGAAATAGCAACCATTTTATATATGAAGAAGAGACATGGGTGATTTCTTTGTGATTCACTCCAAAAACATTTGTTGGTGGTGAGTTTTTCTTTGGAGGATTGTTGGCAAACAGAAGAAGGTCATTGAGATAAGGATACTCATCTCTCGTTCGCTTTGTGTCAAACTCCATGAAGAAGCAAAAGAGAAACAACACCTAAAAAATGAAAATCCAAATAGATCTGGTGATAGAACAAAGAGAAGTCAAGAGAAAGACTAAAGAGCTAGCAAATAAGGATGAACTATTCTACCCATATATAAGGAAAAAATTCAAGAGGAAAATAAATAAAATCAAAGAAGAAGGCAAACTTATATTGGCTTTCCTGGTCTATATTTATTATCTTGCTTCATTATTGTATTCAAATTTAACATTTTGAAGCACATTAATCGACAAGAAGCAACACGTTACCGGTCTAAAATAAGATGCGCCAATTATGCATGCAAAATTTTATATTATATATCAAGACATGCTATTAAGATTATAATTTTCTTTATTGGATATGAAATTAGCTGATGAATGTTCAATTAATAGAATACTCGAACAACATATTGCGATGTTTGGTTCTTGTAGGTTATGATGTTTACATGTTGGAGTTTCATTTTAGATCTTCTTAATAAAGTAGCGACTACATTATAATAAACTTTTTTTTGGTCGTGTTGTCTCCAAAAGAGGAGGACCATAGATCGTGCACTATCGTAACTAAAAGGAAAGAAAAAGGAAAAAAATGGAGGGGGGGGGGGTAGGGAGGGGGAATTTTATGTTGAATGATGAACCTAAACATTTTTACTAAGCCCTAATTATCATTTTGGATAGCATAGTGTGTTAGATTATGCATAACGGACCCATGCTGCATAAAATTAAGTACGAACTTAGCCACATTATGTGCTTTTGAATTCCTTGTTCTTTTTACAGTCCTATATATCACCTCGGACATCCTTTTGAGAAGAATTCTTATTTCTTGAATTATGCCTGTTCATCGTCGCCTTCAATTATTAAATTATATAAATTTGAAGTTCTAATTCAGAGTAAGGTCGTCCTAACTGTAAGTTTCAATAGTGAATGGATCACATATAAATGGAAAACAAAGACCACCTGCGAAGACTGTATTTCCGTAAAAGTCTCTCACCACCATACCAATTTCCCCCTTTATTCTTGAGGATTGCTCCATCTACATTCATCATGAACCAATTACTAGAAGGTAGTAATTCAAAACAAAAATTAGTTATGTGGTGTTGGCTTGGTAGCTGTGTTCTTGCAAGATTTTTGATCGCCTCTTGTTCTTTTAAGTGAGCCTTAAAACATTCTTTTAAAATGTTTGGGTGTATTTGTTTAAAGTTAAAAATAACCTCATTCCTACAATATAATAAACTTTATAAAAAAATACCTATGACACATAAAAAGATAAATCAATACTTAGTGTACGAATTATATTACTCCACTATTATTCACTTCATTATTTCAATGTTCTTTAAAACTTTATGTTATGTTATTATTATTGTATTATTATCTCATATTTAATTAGTTTACTAAAAGAATCAATGCGCGGAAAATTTTGCATAACTTCTCTTCCATCCATTTGATAATTAAGAATTGATGCGCGGGAAATTTTGCTTGAGTTTTCTTACATACACTTGATTCCCGACACCATAACTCCCTCCTCCTCAATCTGATTTCTCTTGCGGTAAGGAAGGTCTATACTTCATTGGTTCCCACATGCGAACAAGGTCACACCCATTAATAAGGTAGCTCTTTTTCCAATGAAATCGTTATTTATTTCAAGAATCCTTTATTATTCTTGAGATGTCATCCACTTTGCTAATTTTGTTTTCCTAAACTACTTTCTCTTACCACAAAAAAGTTAGGATAATTAGTGTCACCTCATACGTTTTTTTATTGTTTTTTTAAACTTTTGTGTCTCCATGTCACGCCAAGATAAAAGGATTGCTGGAAAGTGTTTATAACAAAAAATCACGAGCTCATTATATTAGTGGTCATTGGATTTTACTGTGTTATGCAAGGATGACTCATTTTTCATTTACATTTATGGGCGTTAGATTTTTCATCCATTCTTCTGTATGATGGTGCCAACTCTTCTAACATGTCATATAAAACTCATCCTCATTAATTAACTAACCAATCCCAAATCACAAACCAAATCACAACCCACCAACCAAACTCACCTTATTTTGTTCATCATCTTCTTCCTCCTCCTTATTTTCTTTCACCGTTCGAGCTCTATATTTCTTTTATCTTCTTATTCCTTCATTTCCTTTAGTGAAAATACTATAAATCTTTATTATCTTGCAACTTGAACTCTATAAATTACTTTGTAAAGTTAGGGGATGGATAATGGTTGGATCGCTTGTGTGAAATTTTACGATACTGTCTTGAATGACTTGTGTTAAGATGGAAGGTTGATGGGTTCTACAAATAATACAATTAGGGTTGTATACGAGCCGAGCCGCTCGCAACTAGCTCGGACTGGGGCTGGGGTTTTTGCTTTATAAAAGCTTGTTCATGAGATCGGCTCGTCGTAAGCGAGTTAATTAGTGAACAGGCTCGTCAGCAAATTAGTCGAGCTCGAGCTAGTATGTTGGTCGGCTCGACAGGCTCGTGATCCAACTCGTTAAGTCAGACTCGCGAGTCCACTCGACTGTAACTCGTATAATCCTAATTCCTATATGATAATTAAGTAATCAACCCTAATAGTGTACGTAATACACTAATACCCAACAAGAAGTAATACAATAATTACTAATTATCCTAATGACTAATAGCCTATAGTTACTCTAAACCACACTACGTGAGTCACTATATGACTTTCGTATATTCATTATTCCTTAAGTTTAATTTAGGCTCTCCGTATTGGCTTTTTTATAAACTGAATGATTTATTAGGATTTTTTTTTTGACAATCATTTATTAGGATTGACACATTGTTACTTTTGGTCAAGCGGCTTGAGATGCCATGTTGGAAACATTGATATGACTTGGAATTTGTGATTTTTTCTATTTTTGATATTTTGTAGCACCTATATCGTATTTTTGTAAAATATTTAATTTCTTCTATTTTTGATATTTTTTTATCCCGAGTGTGGCTTTTTTACGATGGTAAATGGGTCTAACTCGAATTTGGCTCGTTTGGCATTATGAATGAGTCAAATCCCAGCCAGGCTGATTTAACATCTTAAACTAGTCGATCCCGAGCCCAGTCAATCTATATACGAGCCAAGCCCGAGCTAGCCCATTTGAGCTGGTAATGAGCCTGAGCTAGAGCCCGAGCAAGAAATAATTTAGACGAACCCGAGCCCGAGCTTGGTTGAAGCTCAGCTTGGCTCATATACAACCGTACATATAATCGAAGATTGTGTGGATTGTCGACTATCGCTAATCAAAATCGTTGACTATAAAAGAAGGCCTCTCGTGGTTGTTTTACCATTGTTGGAAACGTCAAAATCATCAAAAAATTTCACATGCAA